>OU342741.1:492899466-493339358 GCA_910589775.1 Avena eriantha | reverse complement strand
TGTGTTCTTTTCATAGACCACATATCACATGTGTCATTGCATGTGTGTTCTTCCCACAGACCACACATGGATCCACCAGTGTGATTGCATGTGTGTTCTTCCCACAGACCACACATGGATCCACCCAATGTCATTGCATGTGTGTTCTTCCGACAGACCACACATGGATCCACCAGAGTCATTGCATGTGTGTTCTTCCCATGAACAATACGTGGATCGACTAGTGTCTTTGCATGTCTGCTCTTTTCATGGACCACAGCTAGAGTCATTGCATGTGTGTTCTTCTCACAAACCACAAATCACCGGTGTCATTGCATGTGTGTTCTTCCCATGAACCACACATGGATCCACCAGTGTCATTGCATGTGTGTTCTTCCCACAGACCACACATGGATCCACCAGTGTCATTGCATGTGTGTTCTTCCCATGAACCACACATGGATCCACCTGTGTCATTGTATGTCTGCTCTTCCCATGAACCAAAGCTAGAGTCATCGCATGCGTGCTCTTTTCATGAACCACAGCTAGAGTCATTGCATATGTGTTCTTCTTACAAACCATATCATGAACCACACCCAGTGTCATTGCATGTGTTTTCTTCTCATTAACCACACATGGATCCACCGGTGTCATGCATGTTATTCTCATTAACCATAGCTAGAGTCATTGCATGTCAATTCTTTTCACAAACCACATATCACCAGAGTCATTGCATGTGTGTTCTTCCCACAGACCACACATGGATCTACCAATCTCATTGCATGTGTGTTCTTCCCATGAACCACACATGGATCCACCAGTGTCATCGCATGTCTGCTCTTTTCATGAACCACAGCTAGAGTCATTGCATGTGTGTTCTTTTCATAGACCACATATCACCTGTGTCATTGCATGTGTGTTCTTCCCACAGACCACACATGGATCCACCAGTGTGATTGCATGTGTGTTCTTCCCACAGACCACACATGGATCCACCCAATGTCATTGCATGTGTGTTCTTCTGACAGACCACACATGGATCCACCAGAGTCATTGCATGTGTGTTCTTCCCATGAACAACACATGGATCCACTAGTGGCATTGCATGTCTGCTCTTTTAATGGACCACAGCTAGAGTCATTGCATGTGTTTTCTTCTCACAAACCAAAAATCACCGGTGTCATTGCATGTGTGTTCTTCCCATGAACCACACATGGATCCACCAGTGCCATTGCATGTGTGTTCTTCCCACAGACCACACATGGATCCACCAGTGTCATTGGATGTGTGTTCTTCCCATGAACCACACATGGATCCACCAGTGTCATTGTATGTCTACTCTTCCCATGAACCACAGGTAGAGTCATCGCATGCGTGCTCTTTTCATGAACAACATTTAGAGTCATTGCATATGTGTTCTTCTTACAAACCATATCATGAACCACACCCAGTGTCATTGCATGTGTTTTCTTGTCATTAACCACACATGGATCCACCGGTGTCAGTGCATGTCTGCTCTTCTCATTATCCACAGCTAGAGTGATTGCATGTATGTTCTTTTCACAAACCACATATCACCAGAGCCATTGCATGTGTGTTCTTCCCATGAACCACACATGGATCCACCAGTGTCATTGCATGTGTGTTCTTCCCATGAACCACACATGGATCTACCAGTGTCATTTCATGTGTGTTCTTCCCATGAACCACACATGGATCCACCAGTGTCATTGCATGTCTGCTCTTTTCATGAACCACAGCTAGAGTCATCGCATGTATACTCTTTTCATGAACCACAGCTAGAGTCATTGCATGTGTGTTCTTCCCATGAACCACACATGGATCCACCAGTGTCATTGCATGTGTGTTATTCTCACAAACCACGTAAGGATCCACCGGTGTAATTGCATGTGTGTTCCTCTCATAGACCACACATGGATCCACCGGTGGCATCGCATGTCTGCTCTTTTCATGAACCACAGTTAGTGTCATCGCATGTATGCTCTTTTCATGAACCACAGCTAGAGTCATTGCATGTGTGTTCTTCTTATAAACTATATCATTAACCACGGCCAGAGTCATTGCATGTGTGTTCTTCTCATTAACCACACATGGATCCACCGGTGTCATTGCATGTGTGCTCTTCTCATTAACCACAGCTAGAGTCATTTCATGTTTGTTCTTCCCACAAACCACATATCACCAGAGTCATTGCATGTGTGTTCTTCCCACAAACCACATATCACCGGTGTCATTGCATGTCTGCTCTTCTCATTAACCACAGCTAGATCCACCCGTGTCATTGGATGCATGTTCTTTTCATAAACCGCATATGGATACTAATTAACCTTAGGAGAGCCCTAACCTTAGCGTTAGACCGAGTCTTCTAGAAGGAACGCCCTAACACAGTTGTTCTGCTTGTCAATTGTTACATACGGTTTGATGGGGGCGCTTGCACGATTGGGATGGTTTTCGTGAGATCGATCCGCGAGTAGTCTGTTCTGCGGCATGATTGGCCACGCTTGCTCTGGACAAACTGGCAACACCGGGGGCTCCCCTGTTGCGAGTGTCACGACTCACGAGTTGAGCGGGCCATATCCCAGTGTCACATCCCCATTACTTCTCTTCCTCCCCATACTTCTCTTCCTTCCCCTCGAAGCCACATTCCCCACTTCACTCCCATCCTGCCATAGCCGCAAGCCGATAGCGCCGCCATCCCAATCCCCTCTCCGGTAGCCACCCCCCCTCCCCTCTTGCCATGGGTTCAAGGGGAGACGACGAGGAAACGCGTTGTGACGACAGGGACGGTGATTTCGATGTGAGTCGTCTGATCTCTATCTCTATCATCCGTGGCCAGTTATCTATTTTTTGAGCCAGATCTACTCCGTTTACTCATGCGCGTATGATGTGTTAGGCCAACCAGACAATGTATAACACCGACTATCACGGTTTAGCAGATGAAGACAGTCCACTACTATGTAAACATAGATATGTGCCCGCTAAATTTGTAGCGTTCGAAGGACGAAATGCAGGCAGGAGGTTTCTACAGTGTCAAGGACATCGTGCAATGATGCGAGGCAAAAGTTGCGGTGTTGTCAAATGGGTAGATCCAGAGTGGCCCAAATCGATGCAGAAAATGCTGGACAAACTATGGGAAATGACTGTTGAGTTGAAAGAATCCGCATTCAGCTCACTTCTTGATAGTGTTGAGATGAAGCTATGGGAACCAGTTGACACGACCAAGCATAAGCGAGATCTCATGGGGGTGGAAGACAAGGTTAGCAAAGTCGAGAAGGAGAGGGACGTTGTGTTGGCCCTGAAGGCTAAAGCAGAGCAAGAACTGACTCAAGCAAGGAAGGATCTTCACTAGGCCAAAGTCCTGTAGTTCACAACTACGAGTATTGACAAGTGCATGAGGAAAGATGCAGAGAAACAATTGAAGCTGTGCAAGGAAGATGCTAAAAGGAAGGATTAGACGATTCGATCCTTGCTCTCGCAGGAAGATGCGCATAGGGCTGAGATTAGGAAGATCAAGGAGATGTGTGATAACTAGTTCTATTTAGCTTAAGCCCCATGCCTTTTTTAAGTTGTAATAGTTGTACTTGTTGACCTAGCGGTCTGAACTATTGGCCCCGGAGTCCTGGGAATAAAAAAATTGGTCGCCCGTTAATCTGTCTTAACCCTGCATTACTTCCTTTTATCTGACCAATGCCCCTTGGATATTCCGCCCGTCGCTTCGTCGTCCTCGTGTACAAATAGGAGGCGCCACAGCTCGTCTCTTCTTCGCCCATCCCCTCGCCCTCTCCAATCTCCACCGCGCTGTCCACCCCCTCGCTCCCTCTCCAATCTCCACCACGCCACCATGGAGATGCCCTCGCTGAACTTCTACGAGGCGATGATGTTCGCGCACTTCGACATCCTCGCGTCGCCGGCCGCGAAGGTGCCCCACGGATGGCACATCAGCTATGCGAGGGTGCCGGTGGATCCGCTCCTCGTCCCCGGTGGAGCCGTGATGGAGAGCGAAATCGCGGCGCGCCGCTGCCAGATGCCTGCATGGACGAGGGCACTGCCCCGGTACGCGGCGGCCAGCCCGTACTGGCTGGCGTTGTTCAAGAAGGAGCGGAAGGCCAAGATTGGCAACCACATTGTTTACGGGCACGTCGTGCACCGAGATCTCCGCAACCGAGAAGGGCGGGAGAGCGACAGCGGAAGTGAAATTGTTGACTAGTGGTTGAATTAATGTAGGATTAGAAATCGCACCTTTGTTTAGAAGAATTTATGGTTGAATTAATGAAATGCCTCGATTTAGATCTCCATCTCGATTAATTTGTGGAAGAATTTGTGATTTAGATCAATTTCTGCCTTGATTTAGATCTCTGTCCCGGATTGGGAACGTGACCGTGGACCAAAGACCCCTTTTTTACTAGTGTATTCTGACATTGGTGGTTTGTTTAAACATAATCTATGTGGATTTGGCCGCATGCAAATGGCACAACCACAATTTATAAAGTGCAAGCACGTACACCCGGTTACTGGAGATCCGGGAGCTTCGCCAGATGCAGGAGATGTAGGAGCAGAGAGGCAGTGAGATAGACGGGCTCAAGATTAGGCTAGAAAGTGGTACCCATTTCCTCCTCATCTGGGCATTATTGGTGAGAACATTGCTGTTTATGTTGCCACGTCATTGTGCAACATCTGAAATAAGTTGCTGCTTCGTGGAGTGTGGCAGCTTAAATAATTTATTTCTGTGCCACTTACATTCCGTCGTATTTGGAGTCCTCCTACCCCTCAGCAATCGTGGAACCGGTGGATCCTTGTTTTCAGATAGCAGTGGCACAATCACAATTTCGGATTCAACTACTGACTCGGGCGTTTCCAAACCCTAAGTCGCGATACATTTTACTCAGAGAACATGGGTAGATTGTTTCGCCCAGCAACGTGCCACACACAGAGCTCCAGAATTTAATAGAATTACATATATAGGTTCAAGTTCAACACACTACTATGCATCTTCATTGCTAGCAGCCTTCTTCCGCAGCCTGGGTGCCAAGCCTTCACGTCCAATGGCTTCTTCATTTCCTGCCTTCTTCCTCTTCCTCGGTGCCAATTTTTTTAGCTTCACGTACTCTGCATCGCCGGGACAATGGGAACCAGAATCGTGTCCAGCATCATCTTTCCACTCAATTTTAATTTCTTCGGGCAACAAAATGACTGACCCGGCAGTCATGTTTCTAACCTTGCGGCGCTTCCTGTCAAAGAAACAAGACTGTTGCATAACTTCCCAGTATCTACAGAGTAAATAAAACAAAAATTACAATTTAGCACAAACATGCGAACCCCAAGCAACCTTTGCTTACCAGGAGCTAATTGCATTCGAGCAACCACCCTGCCCAAAAATAGAAAGGCGACTCCCAGTTGCAGTAGCTTCCACATCCAGTACATCACAATTCAGCTCAAACATGCAATCTGAAGCATACCTTTTCATCAACCCAATTAGCTGACTGTCACACGTTATAGGAACCATGATGCCACATTCATCCATGAAGTTGAACTTTGCAGTCTGCTTCAGCCATACTTCAACATGATTATGCAGAGCAGCAACCATACCAGATATAGTGCAGATCTGTGCAGGCGCTTCTTCCATCGTGAAACAATGGCTTCCATACCACTTGCCCTTGGAGTCGTACCTATAGAGGACTACCGTAACCAGGTAAGGGGGGTCCGTGCAGATCCCACTTGACAGAAAACTGTGGAGAAAATATGTTTGTCAGCGTTGGGCTAACGAACAATTTGAGGTTCAGTAGCCAGCTAGCAGTTGTAATTAGTGCGAATAGCAAAGAGAAGGGTAGCTCACCCGCTTGTAGGCAGAACTTCTTCTTCCTTGATTGTAGGATCTGCCATCCTCCGAAATGCTCGGCTCATTGGCGGCAGAGGAGGGCTAGAGCCTCGCAACGGCGGCTATGGCATGTGCCATTGGAGCTCGGTATCAGCAACTAGGCGCAGCAACTTGGCCCCAGAAGTCAAATGTCCGAAGGGATCGTCCTGCCTGGAGGGTGGATTCCGACGCCGCCGGTGCTAGGGGAAAGCTAGGAATGGATTTGTGAAATTGGTCAACGCATCCAATCCACTTAGCTGCTCGATTTGCCTAAGAGGTTTCTGCGTTGGCGCCTGATACATTGCAAATGTATCTATAATTTTTGATGTTCCGTGCTTGGTTTTATCTACTTTCTTATGTTTTGTCCACACTTTGGAGTACTTTTCATATGATTTCTTGGACTAACCTATTAACAAGAGCCACAATGCCAGTTGCCTGTTTTCTGCTGTTTTTGGTTCCAGGAAAGTCAGAAAATCAATATTCTCGGAATTGGGCGGGACAAAAGCAAAAGTTCCTATTTTACCGGAAGACTCAGGGAGCCCGAAGCAGAGACGGAGGAGGGCCAGGGCCTGGCCACACCATGTGGTGGCGCGGGCTAGCCCTGGCCGCGCCACCAGGTGGTGTGGCCCCCCTGGCACTCCACCGACCTTGCCTCTTCACCTATAAGAAGCCTCCCGATACCAAAACCCTAGATCGTCGAGCCTCCAGCCACGAAAAGTTCCGCAGCGCCGCCGCCACTGAAAAGGAGATTCGGGGGACAGAAAGTCTCTGTTCCGGCACCCTGCCGGGACGGGGAAGTGCCCCCGGAGCCATCTCCACCACCATCTCCATCGCCATTGCTGATTCCCATGATGAGGAGGGAGTAGTTCTCTCTCGAGGCTAAGGGTTCTACCGGTAGCTATGTGTTCATCTCTCTCTCTATGCATGATCTTATTGAGATCATGAGCTTGTAATCTATAGATCTATTCTGCTACTCAAGTGCTTTAATGAATCTCTGCTCTCCCCATGTGTGTGAAAGTGACAGCGTGCTCACCATGGTGACACTTAGGCTAGAGATTACAAATACTTGTTATGAGTTATATTTGGAGTTGGATGTCTTTATGAAATTGTGGTGTTTGTTGGACTCATCTAGTACTCAAGGTGATAGTGTGGGGTTTTCTAGATGGGAAAGGCTTACTTTGAGGAGTGATGTTATAGCCCTACCAATGATTAGAGTGTTCAACCGGAGAGTAGTTAAGAGTAGTATCATAAAGAGAGGATATATTTATGAGAGAGTGTTCACTAATGAAAGTATGATCCCTAGGCCTTGTTTCTTAGCACTGAAACACCGTTTGCTACTAGATCTGTTACTTGTTTGCTTGCTTCCATCTTTATTTCAGTTTGCCTTTAGTCTCTTCCATGCCATCAAGTTATTTTCTATCACCGTTACCACTCATAATTATCCATACCACTTGTATTTCACTATCTCTTCGCTGAACTAGTGCACCTATACACCTGACAAGTGTATTAGGTGTGTTGGGGACACAAGAGACTTCTTGTATCTTGATTGCAGGGTTGCTTGAGAGGGAATACCTTTGACCACTTCCTCCCTGAGTTCGATAAACCTTGGGTGATCCACTTAAGGGAAAACTTGCTGATGTTCTACAAACCTCTGCACTTGGAGGCCCAACAACTGTCTACAATAATAGAAGTGCGTAGACATCAGCGCCTGCGTCACGGAAAGATAACCGACATGTGGGTCCCGACCGTCTACTTCACGGGGTGATTTAACGGAATGTTTGTATTTGGTGGGGGTGAGATGAGTTTGCCTCGAAATGGCTCCTCTCAGTAGTTGGCGGCCCAACTTTTCGAAACGCGGTAATTTGAGGCAACTTAGGTACCGCCATGCGCTGGCTTGCCAACTTTGGTACCGCAGACGAACAATCCCGTTTACGACATATCAACATCCCCAAGCTTAACTCCTGCTCGTTCTCGAGTAGGTAAGTGATAAAAAGAATAATTTTTGTGGTGACATGCACCATCACAATCTTGATCAAGGTATTTGTAAAACATTGATAGTTGGGATCATAGTACTCTAACATAGACATGAAAGATATAGTTCTAACAATAAGACATAGCAACTATGTTGTAACATGAAAAGGTACAAACAAAAGATTCATGAATAACAATGCATTAAAAGACGTTTGTTTGTTTCACATATAGAAAACATAATAAGAATGGTATTCAGCTTGTCCCTCATGGTATAGAAAAACATAAATGCATAGGACACCTTCAAAGTTCATAAGGGTGGCTAGATACAAATAATTTAAGAACAAGCAATATCACAGTTATAAATCAATCAACAAGTTTTGGGACAATGCACATTAAACTAAGAATGGATACTATGATCTCTCAATTGGTGCCTAAAGATAGAAGATGGAGACTCCACATAAAAGTAAAAAAGAAAGGCCCTTCATAAGAGGGAAGGAGGGATTTCAAGTTTCATAAAGAGCTTCCAAAAATTATGGTACTTATTAGCTTTCAGCTCTCATTGCCCCTATCATAAGCATATTTAGGTGATTAAGGTTAAAGTGAAAAAATATGAGGATATGCTTGACAAGTTATAAGTTGAAAATCTCATGCCCCGTGCTTACGAGTACCAAACCTCATGCTACTCAACTTTAGTCACGAGTAACTTCTTGTCATTGTAAGTACATGTGTATCATAGAGAACTGCCAATAGGGTACCCCTTGCCCGATGATACAGAAGCATTCCCATATCAAAATGACAAGGCAAGCAGACAATGAGCATCTCATCGATCTTTTTATTTGCTATTTGCATAGGTTTTTATTGAGGATGCTTCACAGATTGCTCACTATGGTTATGCTGCAAGTTTCCACCATGATTAGGCATGGCTTAGGCTAGCCGCCCAGGCCTTTCTCTAACACATATGCAAACTCCATGAGCTTACAAGCTCCCCTTTTATTTCACACCGCCAGGATCCATAAGCAAAAGAATCATGATATCAACTAAATAATGTGCAATGTTGAAAGCGTTCCCCATGGTAACATGGTTCTGCTAAATCACAACTTATAAAGCGCAAGCATATATGCAACATAGATGGGCACAATGGTTCAAGTTTATTAAGTGCAAGAAAATTAAAGTGTGCCATCAAGTTTGTGAGAGCTTTAATCACTAATTTTCACATAATAAGTTTAATTCAAAAGGTAGATAAAAACATGAATACTTGGAATAGCAAATGCTAAGGAAGGTATGGTGGACTCTTTGGAATAACTTGCTTTTATTTGGAGTTGGATGCATGAGTGGAACTCATACTTGGTATGGAGGCTAGCAAAAGACTGGGAGCGACCAACTAAGAGAGCAATAATGGCCATAATCATGCAAAGCGACAAAACATTATTAATTAAAGCACAAAGTGATATTACAAGTTGAAAACTAAATGATCATAGAGGCTATGGTGACTTGGTGTAGTATTAACATGGTGTGAGCATGCGCCAAGTCAACCCAAGTAAAGCATTAAAGGAGAATACCACAATATTATGCTTTTATATGCTAAAACAACGCATGATTCTTTTAAGGCACATTAAGCAATGTCAATTGTTTGTAACAAGTCATTCTATAGCAATAATCACTAAGAATAAAGTCAAAGCAATATCAAGCATGACATGATAAAGTCTAAGTCATAGTCAAAACAAGCTCCTTTTGTACCACTTATGAGCATGAAACTTCCTACTCTTTTCCAACACCAATCGAAAACTAAAGCTAAACGCAGTGCTAGCAAAGGAGAACACTCGCAGAACAATAAGAGTGAAAACTAGAGTGTTCTAGGGAATGAATAATGGGGTGTGTCTCTCTCCGGAGAAGTGAGTTGGGACACATACAACTTATTTAAGCAAAATAAAACTAAAAAAAAACCGAAGACGCTCCAAGAACAACACAATTGTGCATGAAACAATAAAAATGAAGTGTTTGGAAGAAACCTGGGATTTTTATTGATGAAGAAGGGGATGCCTTGGGTATCCCCAAGCTTTGACGCTTGTACTTCTTGAATATTTCTTAGGGTGACACGGGTGGCATCCCCAAGGTTGAGCTTTTTTCCATACTTCATCTCAACACATTGTTCTTCCCTAGACTTTAAAATTTCCTTCATACAAAACTTCACACAATCTTCATTACCAACATTAGTGCACTTAGGATAATAAGTCTTTAGGTTCAGTTTCAACACAAGTAAAACTTTCATTAAAACACAAACTACTGTAGCAATTCCTTTTAAAAGTTCAAATGATCAAGGAGAACTCAAAGAGAAAGAGATTAAGAGGCAAATGCAAATAATGGCAGAAATCTATCAAAACAGACCAGAAGGTAAAAACCGATTTTTTCTAAGACCTTATGGTGCTCAAATCGAAAAGTGTTAAACTATCCAAAGTTAGATAAAAACCTGGCGCATAAGCACAGAAAATTACAACTCAATCCGACGTACAGAGATTTTTCACGAATTTTTACAGTGAAGCATAAAAATCTGTTTCGGGACAACAACTTTCCCAAGTCTTATTTCTCTCTCATTAGAGGTTATTCTTGGCACAAAAACCAAACAAAAAGGATAAGGAGAGGTTATTACAGAGGCAATAACTTCCAAGACTCAAACAAACAAAAATAAACTGAAAGTAAAAATATAATGGCTTGTCTCCCAAAAGCTCTTTATTTATAGCCATTAAGATAGGCATGATAATTTCGATGATGCTCACATAAGAAATATGAATTGAAGTAAAAGAGAGCATCAAGAAGCAAATATGGAACAAATTTAAGTCTAACCCACTTCCTATGAAAATAAAAATATAATGGCATGTCTCCCAAAAGCTCTTTCTTTATAGCCATTAAGATAGGCATGATAATTTCGCTGATGCTCACATAAGAAATATGAAAATAAACTGAAAGTAAAAATATAATGGCTTGTCTCCCAAAATCTCTTTCTTTATAGCCATTAAGATAGGAATGATAATTTTGCTGATGCTCACATAAGAAGTATGAATTGAAGTAAAAGAGAGCATCAAGAAGCAAATATGGAACAAATTTAAGTCTAACCCACTTCCTATGAAAATAATCTTGTAAAGAAACAAGTCATGAAAGCACAAAGCAACAAGCATAGGAAAGCAAAACAAGTGCAACTTCAAAATTTTCAACATAAAGAGGGGAAACTTAATATTGTTGAGACAAAATAGCTATCATTATTATTCTCATCACCATAATCATCAAATATAGGAGGCATATTGTAATCATAATTAATTTTCTCCTCAACAGTAGGTGGACTGAAAATGTCATATTCATTATTGTAATCATCATATATTGGAGGTATAGTATCATCATAAGAAATAGAATAGTTATCTTCCAAAGTGTGTTCATTTGTAAACATATCATCATTGGAAGGAACATGGATATCGCTAATAGTACATCAATTATTAATATCATCATTTCTAGAATTGGTACCAAAGAGATTTTCAATATCAAAAGTAGTGTGCTTTTCCCAATGATGATCACTATTATAGGTAACAGGCATAGGAACATCATCGAGTCCAGAATCATCAAAAACTATAATAGGAGTAACATGCTTAGGGGAAAATACCGTTTCCTCCCTCCTTTTACTCCTCCTCTTCTTATTTTTCTTCTTCTCTTTAGGAGGGAGAGGCTTGAAAGGAAGCTTCTCCATATACCCTGGTTCATTGTTAGAGACAATAGAAGAAACTTTGGAGGATTCCTCCTTTTCATTAATAAGACCAAAACACATATTAGTCCTGTCATATTTTGGTAAAATCTCATCATTTATAATATTTTGTTGTAAGTATTTGTGTGGCAATTATCAACACAATAAATATGACAACCATGCAGGATGCTATTCATATCAAAAGCACTCATATCTACCAAAGAGGTTTTTCTTGATAACTCTTCACACCCCAAAAATAATGTAAGTTCATCATGTTGATTAGGAGTGATCATGTCATCACAATACAAACTTGCAGTACTCATTGGATTAGAAGGGCTATTATTATGGCCTGAGCATTGAAATTGGAATGACTCACTTCAAAGCAAAGTTCACAAATAAAAGGATAGAGGGCACAAACTTTTTTACCAAGATCATTTAGAGCCCTATACCACATTCTAGTTTTTTCATTCCTATGGGTGATACAATATTCTTCTTCAATTTGATTCTTCTCACAATGTCGTTGTATTGGGAACGACAGTACCTAAATAGGTTAGATAGAGGTGTGGGGACTAGCAGGGAAGCTATCGACGGCGTCCACATGCGGGATTGGATACAAGAAAGTGTAGCTGGACACAGGAAGTACCCAGGTTCGGAGCCCTCGTGATGAGGTAAAGCTCCTACTCTTGCCGATCTGACTATGGGTGATACACAGGCTACAAGTGCTCCTCGAGCTTTATTCTCTAGCTGCTGCCTTAAATGCACTGAGACTAACCCTTTCTACTGAGGCCTTGCCTCTCCTTATATAGGCAGAGAGGCAACTGTCTCACTGGCCAGTCCGGCTAACGGGCCCCACAGGTGGGTCCTAGCCGGCTGGTCATCTACAGTACTCGGTACACTTATGTCTCATTAGAGTACGAGCGGTATGGTCGTCGTGGGTACAGTGAACGACGTGCGAGCCTGTCGTCAGCATCTGGCCAGTGTTCCCGCGTCACCCCGCAAAGTCTTCAGTATGGCCGAGTAGTTGCGAGTCTTCTCATCGTACCATGGCGTACCGTGCACTGTGCTGCACGTCGCTCTGTCCTCCTGATTGGTTCCATCTACGCTGGTGTAGCCAGCTGCTCCTCGTTGTTCCGGCTACCGTGAGGTAGCCGGCTTGACTTACCCCTGTCCGGCTGCGCTCAGCCAGCCGGACACGATTCGACTGCCATGGTTCTTGTCTGGTTGGGGTATCCGGAGGTCATCCCCCCGACACTAGCCCCCGAGTGCATGTAGATTTCGCCCTTAGGTGAAATGTGCGCGCGCTCCTCATCATTTTGAATTTTCTGGCCGGCTAGGCTTGGTGGTTGCACTACCCGTGACGTCAGTGCTGACGCCGGCCACGCGTGCACGCACCATCATTACTCTGCGGTGGGCAGCGTAGCGTCCTGTCGCACATCGCCTCGGGAACAGCCGTCTGCCTCTTCGGTTTCTGCTCCAGAATCGTCTGTGCATCCTCTACCTGCGCAAAGGATCATGCACTGTGCGGAGAGCGGGAAGCGTCTAGGTGGCTGCCATGCGGTACCGCGGATGGTTCCGCTTCCAGGTCTTTAAAGGGCGCCCAGGGGGAGCGGTTTGTCCCTCTGTTGGCTCCTTCCCCATTCTTCTCTTGCGCCATTGCATTCCTCGCATCGCCTCGCTCGCTGTTGTCATTGTAGTCCGTCGTGCTTCCTGTTTAGAACCATCAGCGGTACGGTCCACCGCCACTCCTCCACCAGAGCGCCTCCCAGCGAACCGGCGATGGCGGCCGAGCGTGGAGCCTGGTGTGGCTCCTCCGTGACAGAGGAACACATCGAGAAGTATCGGGCGACCCGCGTTCTTCCGTTGGAGGAGGAGGTGGGGTGCGGCTCGCGCTGGTCGGGGAAGAGTCACCGCACCCGGCGGAGGGGGAGCGGGTCATCTTCCTGTCGCATCTGGCCCGCGGCTTCGTGCTGCCGATGCACCCTTTCTTCCTCACGTTTCTCGCGTTCTTCGATCTCCGCCTCCACCACCTAGGCGCCAACGCCATCGGGACGCTGGCGCACTTCGTAGCTTTCTGCGAGAGCTACCTCAGGATCCAGCCAGATCTCGGGCTCTTTTGCCGGCTTTTCCGAGTCCAGCCGCAGGTTCAGTTCACCAAGGGGCCGCTGGTGATGTGCGGTGGCGCCTCCATTTACTCCCGCATGTAGACCGGCTACCCCAAATTCTGGCCGCAGGACACGGTATGGCTGTGGCAACAGTCGTATTTCTACGTCCGCAACCTCACCGCCATGGACCGGATCAACCTGTTGGCGTTCCAGGACGTGGAGTCCAGCCGGCTGCAGTGGGATCTGAAGATCTACGGTGAGACGGAGTCGGACATGATGCTGCAGCGCATGCATGCCCTCGTCACCGCCGGTCTGACCGGCCTGGACATCACCCTCGGCTGGATGTCCAGGCTGATTATGCCGCTGCAGCAGCGGGCACACAAGATGTGCCTCCACTCCGGTCGGATGGACCCGACCCGGCTGTCCTGCCGTGATCCCCGCTACCACAACCTGAAGGAGTGGGTGTGGACCATCACGAAGGAGCGGCTTCCGGAAGGCTGGAAGTTCGGGCTGGCCCCTTACAGCCGCGACAACCGCGCGCCCTGGGTAAGTCCTGCCAGCCGGATTTCCTCTTGTTCTTCTTGCCGTTTTTTTTGCTGTCTGATTAATCTACTTGCTTCTTCTGTCTTTGGCAGATCTTCCTTGCATCCTCCAAGAGGAGGGCGAGACCCCCTTCAGAGCTTCACGCCCGACTTGCCCGAGCCACGCGCTCATCGGTCTAGCGAGGAGTCTGATAGGGATGGCGACGTCTTCCCCAGACAGAATGACGAGCCGGCCGCCGATCCTCACGTGGAGGTCGACGAGGAGGAGGCCGCGCCGGCTCAGGAATCGTCTCAGCGCCACGCGACGGATGGCGACTCCAGCCGGTTCGGCACCGGCGGGAGCGGCTCCAGCCAGTATAGCAGGGGAGGGGGTGGGGCCAGCTAGCCCGCCGTGGAGGAGCCTCCCCCGAAGAGGAGCCGGACCAGCACCCTTCCACCGAGCCGCCTCGGTCGCAAGAAGGGGCCGCCCCCGGTGGTGCAGGGGTAAGTTTTCTTTTTTGAGTGTTTTTACTATCTTTTGCTCTTTGTGCTCTCCTTGTCTATCTTTGGCTTATTTGCTTCTTGCTTCTTGCTTCTTTTCTGCTTTTTGTTGCTTAGCACGCTGGTTTCCTTCAGCATTGTGAGCCTGGCGCGGGCGCCGACTGGCTCGCCAACCCACGCGTCGGACACTGTGCTGCCCGCGTCTGCCTCCGCCCCTCCTCCTTCTTCCGAGGCCCCGCCGCCGCCACCGCCTCGGGCTGATCCGGCTGCCACAGCCGGAGCGGGGGGTGCTCCTTCGGCCATGGTGGTCTAGCCGGAAACGACTGTGACCACCTCTCAAAGTGGAGGTAGTTCCCCTGCGGGGGCACGGAGGGCCGCCGGCGGCAAGGAGCTTGTGGTTGTCGGTGACGAAAACTCCGACGATGAGCCGGGGGAGGAGTGGAGGATGGTGGTGGTCGCGGTGAAGGAATCGTTGGTTGCCAATGCTGTCGATGACGACGCCTCTTCCGCCGCCTCGCTGACGGACCTTGCCACCACCCTCGAGTTGGCGTGAAGGAGATCCGGCTGCTCGAGGCTGCAGCCGGCGGTAATCGAGCCCTGGAGCAGAAGCTCGCTGCTACCAACGGGACCTTGCAGAGTAAGTTCCCCCAGCCGGAATCCTTTTTTTATAGCTGGCTTTTTGCAGCCATCATGGTGTGCGCTCATCGAGAGATCGATCGCCTAAAGAAGGCGAATGACCGGCTGAGCAAGTCGAATTCTACGCTTCGGCTGTAGAACAAACACTGGCACACCAAGGTGGATGGTCTGGAGGCCACCTCCAAGGAGCGTGATGCCACCCTCGCCAGCCGGGCCCAAGCCTTCACCCTTCTTGAGGCCCAGAGCAAGGACCAGGAGAAGGAAATCAAACGGCTGACGGTTCGGGAGAAGGCGCTGGTGGAGGAGCTGATGCAGGTCGAGCACACGGCCAAGGGTAAGTTTCCTTTCCGACTTCCCTCATCTTTCCGGATCCGGTAGCTGGATCTGACATTCTTTTTTCTAACAGCTTTTATCCCGGCGTAGACCTGCTAGCGTACAACCGGCTACAGGAGAACTGGCTAGGGGAGCAGCCGACGGCCCAGGAGCTGGTTGTCCTTCTCGGCGAGGAGGCTGTCAAACTTCGCCAGGTGGCGCAGGCCATCTTTACCTTCCTCTGGCCGGATGCTCCGGTTCCGGAGACGATGGTGCAGCTGGCCGCCAAGGTGGCGGAGGTGCCGGCTATCGTCGACCGCCTGAGTGATCTGGCGGTGCGAGCCGGGGCGGAGATGGCCCTGGCCCTCATGCTCTCCTTGTACAAGGACGCCCGCGTCGAGAAGATCGACGGGGTTTTCTGCGCTGGAGCCGACCTTGCCGCCATCTGCCAGGCCCATCCAGAGCTCAGGGCCTCCGCCATCAAGATTGCCGACTATGTGGACGTCGACGAGGTCCTCACTGACTCGAAGTCTGACGGCACTCTGGATGCGGAAGCTTCATCGCAGCCGACCGGTGGGGACGTCGGAACCGGATCCGCTGCCGCGCCTCCTCCTCCCGAGATTGCCGCCAGCTAGGGTGCTCCCCGCGGCAAGGGCCCTGCCGCTTAGTTATGACCTCGGGATGCCGGGTGTATTTGTTATCTTGTTTTGTTCAAACCTTGCTATCTGTGCCAATTGCTTTTGACGCCGGGTGAACTCATGGGGGCTTCGTCTCCCTTTTTATATCGGTCTGAATTATTTTGGCTTGCTTCCAACTTGTGTTTTTTGTGTGTCTCTTCAATATTTCGCCGATTGAATTTATCCGGCTGACTTCACTCGGCTGAACACATTTAGCCGGGGGAACTGCAATTCCAGTGGGGGCACGCTAGCGCACCCACTGGGTGTAGCCCCTGATATTCGGAGTGGCTGGCGTAGCCAGGCGCTTCGAATCTTCTTTCTTTCCTCAAGTCTTTAGCTTCATCCGACTAGACACCTCTTAGCCGGTTACTTTCACTAGCTGGACGCCTGTAGCCGGGGGAACTTCCATTCCAGTGGGGGCGCGCCAGCGCACCCACTAGTTGTAGCCCCCGAGATTCGGAGTAGCTGGCGTAGCCAGGTACTTCGAATCTTCTTCCTTTCGCTTTGCCCTTGCCCTCACCTGGGTTCCAAACATTCGGCTAACTCCTTTAGCCGATCAGAAACTGCAAGATTCCACTGGGGGCACGCGCGCACCCAGTGGGTGTAGCCCCCGAGATTCGGAGCGCTTGATGAAGGCAAGGACTTCGAATCTTCTTTTTTTCTTCCTAAATCCCGACTTGAAGTAGTCTACAAAAAATAGACACGCATACATACATTTTCACCCATCAATAGGTTAGTCTGCTAAACTTTAGCCGGAAGGCGGATTTGTTTTTTGAAAACCAGCTTGTGCTTCTCTAGATACTTAGTCATTTTCTAGTGTGCTCTGCTGTTTCCGCTGCGTCCTTGCCGGGCAGCCGGGTTGTGGTCTGTAGCCGGAATCGAAGGGAGCTGACAGTACATTGCGCACGGTACTAACGGCTTAGTAGCCGGATTGTCTCAAACTAGTTGCGAGGCCGGGACGCCCGACCTATCGCGTCTCCTCCCTGTTTTTCATGTGGGATGCCTCGGGCTTTTTCTCTTGCTAGCCGGACAGCCGGGTCGCGGTCTGTAGCTGAGACAAAGAGTGGGCCTCTGATATCATCGCACACTACTCAGCCGGTTTGTTGATTTGGCAGGCCGGGCCAGCCGACGAGTGAAGGAAATATGCCCTAAGAGGCAATAATAAAGTTGTTATTATGTATTCCTTATATATGATAGATGTTTATTTTGCATGCTAGAATTGTATTGATCGGAAACATCAATACATGTGTGTTTAATAAACAAAAAGGGTTCCTAGTTATGCCTCTCTTATAGACTAGCTTGTTGATTAACAAGATGATCAAGGTTTCCTGATCATGGACATTGGATGTTGTTAATAACAAGGTCACAACATTTGTGAAATGATGTGATGAACATTCATCCGAAGTTTAGCATTACGATCTAGTCATTATGTTTACATTGCTATAACATCATACGAATAATCTTTATCCTTAGACCATGAGATCATGTTAATTGCTAACACCGGAAGAGTATCTTGATAACATCAAATGTCACACTGTAACAGGATGACTGTAAAGATGGGTTCAGTACTACGAAGGTGTTATGTTGAGGCTCATGGATCAAGAGTGGAATTTTTCAATCCTGATGACGGATAGATATACTCTGGGCCCTCTCGGTGATATCACATTGAGATAGCTTGCAAGTAAGTGTTGTGATCACTAGAATGTTATATCACGGGAACGAGAAAAGAGTGCATGTCGGTAACGAGATCAAACTAGGTATTTGGAAAGCGATGATCGAATCTTGGACATGTATTATATCATGAGACAAAGGGATTAAATTACAAGCGTTAAAGGTTCTCACGATCACAGAAGTCATCGTTGAATATGCAGGAGTCAGTATGGATCTCCAGGTCCCTCTTTTGATTATTGATGATAGGGTGTACTCGAATCTACGCTTTCATAGGAACGGGTGTAAGACAGTTTTACACACGCGAATACTAAGGTTCTTACTTGGCGAGCCTAGCATGTACAGACATGGCCTCAGAACACGGACCAAAAGGTTAAGCATGGGTCATATAGTTGATATGATGCCCATATAGATGCTCGCCTTTGAAGCTACATCAACTCACATGATGATCGGACTTGGTGTAGTGGATTTGGTTCATGTAATCACCAAAAGGACACGAGGGATGTCGTTTTTGAGTGGGAGTTCATTAGTAAATTGGATTAGTTGAACTCACTCTATCATAAACTTAGTGTAAATAAACTTTACAAATTCTGTTGTAGATGACACCACCTGCTTTTAATTTCAATGTGTTCATGGTGAAAGAGAAACTTGCTGCAAATGGTAGCAGCTTCACCAACTGGGCTATGAATTTGAGGATTCTCCTCACTGCTGCACAAAAGCAATATGTTCTAGATGCGCCGCTAGGCCCCCCCACCAGCTCCTGATGCCCCTGACGAGGAAAAGAATGTCTATGTGACTCGTCAGGAGGACCACAACTTAGTTCATTGCGGCATACTGTATGGGCAAGAGCCAGAACTTCGAAAGCATTTCGAAAATGGCAATGCCTTTGATACCATGGGACAATTGAAAATGATTTTCGATACCCATGCTGCCGTAGAGAGTTATAATGCTACTGAAAAGTTCTTTAGCTGCATGATGGAGGAGAACAGCTCCATTAGTGAGCACGTACTCAAAATGTCTGGGTACGCCGATAAGCTTGTGTCCTTGGGAATAACGATTCCCATTGACTTAGGCATACATCGTGTTCTCCAATCTCTGCCACCTAGCTACAAGAGCTTCGTGATGAACTATAATATGCAGGGCATGAAGAAGTCTCTTCCTGAGCTTATGTCAATGCTTAAGACTGCAGAAGTGGAGATTAGGAAAGAACATGAAGTGTTGATGATCAATAGGACAACCAGTTTCAAGAAGGACAAGAAAGGCAAGCACAAGGGAAAGAAGGGTGGCAAATGTGTTGCCGCACCTGAAAAGAAACACCGAGCTGGCCCTAAGTCTGACACCGAGTGTTACTATTGCAAGGGGACTGACCATTGGAAGCGCAATTGCCCCAAGTATTTGGCGGACAAGAAGTCTGGCAAGGTAAACAAAGGTATATATGATATACATGTTATTGATGTGTACTTCACTAGTACTCGCAGTAGCACTTGGGTATTTGATACGGGATCGGTTGCTAATATATGTAACTCGGTTCAGGGGCTGCGGAACAAGCGACAACTCGCAAGGGATAAGGTCAGGATGCTGGTCGGCAATGGATCAAGAGTTGATGTGATCGTCGTCGGGACGCTACCTCTCCATATGCCATCGGGATTAGTTATAAACCTAAATAATTGTTATTTGGTGCCTGCACTGAGCATGAACATTGTATCCGGATCGTGTTTGATAGAAAGTGGTTATTCCTTTAAATCTGAAAACAATGGTTGTTCGATTTATAAGAATGATATCTTTTATGGTCATGCACCTGTGTTGAATGGTTTATTTCTATTGGATCTCGATAGTAGTATTACGCATATTCATAATGTTGATGCTAAAAGGATTAAACTTGATAATGATATATCTGCATATATGTGGCACTGCCGTCTAGGTCATATTGGCGTTAAACGCATGAAGAAACTCCATTCTGATGGACTTTTGGAATCACTTGATTTTGAATCATTTGATACATGTGAGCCATGCCTTATGGGCAAGATGACTAGAACGCCGTTTTCCCGTTCAATGGAATGGGCGACAGATTTATTGGAAATCATACATACTGATGTGTGTGGACCAATGAATGTGTCGACGTGAGGTGGATATCGTTATTTTGTTACTTTCACAGAAGATTTAAGTAGATACGGATATATCTATTTGATGAAACACAAGTCTGAAACCTTTGAAAAGTTCAAGGAATTTCAGAATGAAGTGGAAAATCATCATAATAGAAAGATCAAATTTCTTCGGTCCGACCATGGAGGTGAGTATCTAAGTTACGAGTTTAGCACACACTTGAAAGAGTGTGGAATAGTTTCACAACTCATGCCTGCCGGAACACCACAACGTAATGGTGTGTCGGAAAATTGTAATCGTACTTTATTGGATATGGTTCGATCTATGATGTCTCTGACTGACTTGCCACTGTCATTTTGGGGTTATGCACTGGAAACAGCTGCATTCACTTTAAACCAGGCACCATCTAAATCCGTGGAAACGACACCGTATGAATTATGGTTTGGAAACAAACCTAAGCTGTCATTTCTTAAAGTTTGGGGATGCGATGTTTATGTGAAGAAACTTCAGCCAAATAAACTCGAACCCAAAGTGGAAAATGCGTCTTCATAGGATACCCTAAGGAAACGATTGGGTATACCTTCTATCACAGATCCGAGGCAAGGTTTTTGTTTTCAAGAATGGATCCTTTCTTGAGAAGGAGTTTCTCGCGAAAGGTGTGAGTAGTCGGAAGGTAGAACTCGAAGAGGTTATTGAACCTTCTCTTCATGAAATGGCGAGTAGCACAGCACCAGAAATTGTTTCGGAGTTGACTTCACCTAATGAAGAGAGAGCTAATGATATTGATCATGAAACTCCGAAAGAGGACACTACCGAACCTCATAGGTCAAGTAGGACACATGCAGCTCCTGAACTGTACGGCAATCCTGTTGTGAATTTCATGGTTGATGAAATAGATGACCCTGCGACGTATGAAGAAGCAATGATGAGCCCAAATTCCAACAAATAGCTAGAAGCCATGAAATTCGAGATGGAATCCATGTACGAGAACCAGGTTTGGACCTTGGTGGACTTACCTCACAATCGAAAGGCCGTTGAGAATAAATGGATTTTCAAAAGAAAAACTGATGTTGATGGTAATGTGACCATCTATAAGGCTCGACTTGTCGCAAAGGGGTTTCGACAAATTCAAGGAGTTGACTACGATGAGACATTCTCTCCCGTAGCGATGCTTAAGTCGGTTAGGATTATGTTAGCAATTGTTGCATATTTTGATTATGAAATATGGCAGATGGATGTCAAAACTGCGTTCCTCAATGGTAAAATTGAAGAAGAGTTGTATATGATACAACCTAAGGGTTTTGTCGATCCTAAGGATGCTAATAAGGTATGAAACTTGAGCGATCCATCTATGGACTGAAGCAAGCATCCCGGAGTTGGAATCTCTGCTTTGATGAGGTGATCAAAGAGTTTGGATTTGTCCAAACTTATGGAGAGGCTTGTATTTACAAGAAATTGAGTGGGAGCAATGTGGCATTTCTGATATTATATGTGGATGACATATTATTGATTGGAAATGATATAGATCTTTTAAACAGTGTTAAAAGTTATCTAAACAGCAAATTTTCGATGAAAGAACTTGGTGAAGCGTCATATATATTAGGCATTAAAATCTATAGAGATAGATCAAGGCGTCTAATTGGGATATTGCAGAGTACATACCTTGATAAGATATTAAAGAAGTTTAATATGGACAGAAGTAAGAAGGGGTTCTTACCTATGTTGCAAGGCAAGACATTGAGCAAGACTCAAAGTCCGGCTACGGCGGAAGAAAGAGAGATAATGGATAAGATCCCCTATGCCTCGGCCATAGGCTCTATTATGTATGCCATGTTATGTACAAGACCGGATGTGGCACATGCTATTAGTTTGACTAGTAGGTACCAATCTGATCCAGGTTTAGAACACTGGATAGTGGTCAATAATATCCTCAAGTACTTGAGAAGAACTAGGGATATGTTTCTCATATACGGAGGTGAAGAAGAGCTAGTCGCTAAGTGTTATGTCTATGCTAGCTTTGACACTGATCCATATAACTCTAAGTCTCAATCCGGATACGTATTTCTCTTGAACGGAGCAGTAGTTAGTTGGAGGAGTTCCAAACAACCTGTGGTGGCTGGATCAACGACGGAGGCGGAATATGTTGCTACTTTAGAAGCGATGCGGGAAGCGGTTTGGATGAAAGAGTTCATTACGGAACTAGGTGTGGTTCCTAGTGCATTGGACCCAATGGTGATCTATTGTGACAACAATGGAGCCATAGCCAACGCCAAGGAACCAAGGTCTCACAAGAATTCCAAGCATAAGTGCCGGTTTCACTCCATCCGCGAGCATGTCAAGGATGGAGATATAAAGATTTGTAAAGTACACACGGACCTAAATGTAGTAGATCCGTTGACTAAAGCTCTCCCTAGGGCAAAACATGATCAACACCAGAACTCCATGGGTGTTAGATTTATCACTATGTGAACTAGATTATTGTCTCTAGTGCAAGTGGGAGACTGAAGGAAATATGCCCAGAGAGGCAATAATAAAGTTGTTATTATGTATTCCTTATATATGATAGATGTTTATTTTGCATGCTAGAATTGTATTGATCAGAAACATCAATACATGTGTGTTTAATAAACAAAAAGGGTTCCTAGTTATGCCTCTCTTATAGACTAGCTTGTTGATTAACAAGATGATCAAGGTTTCCTGATCACGAACATTGGATGTTGTTAATAACAAGGTCACAGCATTTGTGAAATGATGTGATGAACATTCATCTGAAGTATAGCATTACGATCAAGTCATTATGTTTACATTGCTATAACATCGTACGAAGTAATCTTTATCCTTAGACCATGAGATCATGTTAATTGCTAACACCGGAAGAGTATCTTGATAACATCAAACGTCACACCGTAATAGGGTGAGTATAAAGATGGGTTCAGTACTACGAAGGTGTTATGTTGAGGCTCATGGATCAAGAGTGGAATTTATCAATCCCGATGACGGATAGATATACTCTAGGCCCTCTCCGTGATATCACATTGAGATAGCTTGCAAGCAAGTGATGTGATCACTAGAATGTTATATCACGGGAATGAGAAAAGAGTGCATGTCGGTAACGAGATCAAACTAGGTATTTGGATACCGATGATCGAATCTCGGACATGTATTATATTATGAGACAAAGGGATTAAATTACAAGCGTTAAAGGTTCTCACGATCACAGAAGTCATCGTTGAATATGCAGGAGTCAGTATGGATCTCTAGGTCCTGCTTCTGATTATTGATCTGAGAGGAGTCTCAATCATGTCTGTATTATTCGCGAACCGTAGGGTGACACACTTAAGAGTTACCGGACACCATTTTGGAGCACATATGTTTCAGACGAAAGAATTGCAAAGCGCAGGAATTGTTTCGATAGAAACCGGAATTGTTTCGGGTGAAATTGCAGAAAGTGGTTCTGCATGTGATATTGAAATATTGCAAGGGGTTATATGTGAATGTTTGTTAAAGTAATTAACAAAATGCTGAATAAATTTAATAAAAGAGTTTTATTAAATGAGAGAGCATTAAACTTAGAGAATTTTAATGCATTTAAAGTGGGGACTTTAAAAGGGAATGTGAAGAGGCATTTTAATGTGGAGGGGTTACCACCACATGAATGGGGGAGGTGAGGGGTCACCCCCATGTGCCGGCCATGGGGAGGGGCACCCCCCCTCCTCCTATAAAATTCCCCCCTCTTCCTCCTTCTTCCTCACACCTCCTTGTGAAGGATCTCTCTCCCCCTCTAGAATTATTCCCCCATGGTCTCGGATTAGCGAGATACATGTTCCCGGTGGCATTTCATCTGGAAGGAGTTGCTGCTTCCGCTGGATCGCTGGAGCGAGGAGGTGGAGGTTATCCGGTGGCTTGAATGTGTGTGCGAGTACATATGCGCTGCTGAGTTGCGGCGCTCGGACTTCCACTCGATCTTGAGATCGGCAAGTGTACGACTACATCAACCACGAGTTCCTACTCGTTAACAAAACTCGTTGTCTTCGAGGGTAAGTTCTCGATGGATGTATGTCCACCCGTTGCTCTGTACCTAGTAGATAGATCTTGGCGTGTAGTTCTCATCGTAGGAATTTTTTTGTTTTCTATGTTGCGGACCCAACAGCGAGCCCCCGGGTAGGGATTGCTGGAGCCGGAAAAACTGAACCGGAAAACAGATACACACAAATTTCTAGCAAGGAGCCCCCAAGTACCTTGTAGGGGTCCGCATTTTCATTCATAAGGTTTGCGGGATACATACACTGTCTGGTGACTAGGTGTAAAATGGACGGAGCAGGGCCGCGTTCCAGGGGTGCTCTGTCTCCTCATCTGACTTGTCCATCTTGTTCTTGCGCGGCTGTTGCGCGTCAATGAGGTAGTAGGAGTCGTTGGGAAACGCCCGGCTGATGATGAAGGGACCTTCCCAGGGTGGCGATAGTTTTTGCATGCCCTTCGTGTCTTGCACCAGCCGGAGGACCAGGTCGCCTTCATGGAATGCGACAGGGCGGATCCGTCTCAAATGGTAGTGGCATAGGCGTTGCTGGTATAAGTCTGGTCTGGACAATGCCAGCTCGCGGGCCTCCTTGAGGAGGTCCACACCATCTTCCCGCGCCTCTTGGTTGGTCTTTTCATTGTAAAGGAGCTTGCGCGAAGAATCAAACTCGATGTCCGCGGAGAGGACGGCTTCCGAGGCGTAGACAAGGAAGAACGGGGTATAGCCGGTGGACCTATTCAGCGTGGTGCGGAGGCTCCACAACACAGCCAGAAGTTCCTTGATCCAGCATCCGGGCGACTGCTCCAAGGGCTCGATGAGGCATGGCTTGATGCCAGCTCGCACTAGGCCATTTGCCCTTTCGACTTGCCTATTGGACTACGGGTGCGCGACAGAAGCAAGGTCTAGCCGGATGCCCTTGTTGCTGCAGAATCGAGCGAAGGCCCCCTTGGGAAGTTCGTGCCGTTGTCGGTGATGATACTGTTGGGGTAGCCAAACCGATTGATGATGTCAGTGAAGAAGGTGACGACTATTGCCCCGTCCAGCTTCCGGATAGGCTTGGCCTCTATCGATTTTGTGAACTTGTCTACCGCCACTAGCAGGTGGGTCATGCCCGCGCGCGCCCACTTTAAGGGATTGACCATGTCGAGGCCCCAAACAGCGAAGGGCCAGGTGATCGGTATGGTCTTGAGCACCGAAGCCGGCATGTGCCTGAGCTACCCAAAGCGTTGGCACCCGTTACACGCGCGGACTAACTGTTTGGTGTCCTCGAGGGCGGTGGGCCAATAGAAGCCGTGGCGGAATGCCTTGGCGACTATTGCCCTAGATGAGGCGTGGTGCTCGCACTCTCCCTGGTGGATGTCCTTGAGCAGTCAGTAGCCTGTGTCCACATCGACACACCTTTGGAAGATGTCGTACACGCTGCGCTTGTACAGTTCTTTGTTGATGATGGTGTACGTGTGCGTGCGGTGCCGGATTTGCCTGGCCTCCACCTCATCGTCCGACAGCTCTCCATTGGCATAGTCCATGAAGGGTTGTGCCCAGGATGGTATCTCCCGGATGGTGAGGATGCTTCCGCTCTCTGGTTGATGGTCGTCGGGGGGTCGTCCGGATGAGGTACCCGGAACGGCAGCCCCCGGGTCTTGCGAGCCAGAGGGTACTGACTTGCCTGAGTTGGTGCGGGCCTTCTTCTTTGGGGGTTCTGCCGACTCTGTGTCTGCCGTGCCAACCGGAGCACTCCCTGCCTAGATGATGGAATCGGACTCGGGGGACGGGTTGATGGAGGACTCGCATAGGTGCTCCAAGGAGACCCCAGGTGGGATCACCTACCTGGTGGATCCGATTCGTGTGAGCGAATCGGATGCCTCATTGTAGACGCGAGGGACGTGATGGAACTCACATCCGTCGAAGCAGGCGCTGAGCTTCTGTATGTGGAACCGGTAGAGGGCCATGTTTGCGTCGTGAGCGACCCATTCTCTGGATACCTGCTACACAACCAGATCTGAATCGCCAAAGCAAAGGATCCGGTTGACACTGATCTCTCTGGCTAGCCAGTGGGAGAATATCATTTTGCGGCCTGAAAGTTGGGGTGTCCAGGCAACACGGTACCCAAGTTCCCTGAAATTATCCGCGATGACTACAGTTGGTGTGCCAAATACTCAGAGGGTCTTTTTCGGCACGAATTAAACTTTATGTTTCAATACAAAAAATCAGGCTAACGGCCGTCAAGTTGGGGCCCCCCTGTCAGTTCTTGCCGTTATGTCGCTCCTGTCGCTCCTGTCGCTTAGGTATCAATTAGGCTTGCAGTGTTGGCGCCTGCATCCATTACGCATCTTCTTCTTCCCTGGAGCGGCAATATGTGGGGCATCGCAGCCATGGCGCGGAGCTGGAACATGGACGAACCTGCTCGTCCCAGCTCTCCTCCCTGTAGGCTTGCAGCGTTGGTGCCTGCATCCATTACGCGTCTTCTTCCCCAGAGCGGCAATATGTGGTCGCGGCCATGGCGCAGAGCTGGGACGTGACGAAGCTGCTCGGCCCCGCTCTCCTTCCCATCTCGAGTCGGAGCTCGCCCTCACCATGGACGCACCCATGGCACGGTCGGGGTCGAGAATTGGTTCCTGGTGAGATCTATCACCTTGTCAACCATGCTCGCTTCTGTTTTCCTCCTCTAGAATCCGAGCTCGACATCACCGTGGTTGCACCCGCACCAATTCTGCCACCTCTGCCGAGGTCTCTGTGGTAGCTCAAGTTCTGGGGCTCTCCAAGTTCTGCCATGTTGGGCCTATAAGTGTTGTTGTATGTTAAACTAGCAAATCTCTTTTGTTCAAATCTCTTGGGCTGTACCAACTTCATTGTGTTTAATTATGAAAGACAAAGTATAAATGATTCCTCTCAATTTCTCGCATAGAAAAATGCACAGCTAATTTCATATTCTCGCAGGAAGTGGCCCCACTTGTTGAACCGGTGGCACTGCCACGATCTTCACGTAACCACAGTGAGTTCTTGAACCGAAAGTTGCAGTTACCACGTTTCTTCTGCAGTCATTCCTCTTCCTCAGTCATTCCTCTGCAGTTTGTGGGGCTAGACTTGGAGTACACCTGTGCAAATAAGCGAAAAAATCCTCAACAAGAGATCGCTGTTGTGCAAATCGCCATACATGAGGAGTTCCTCGTTTACCACTTCTACAGGTATGTGAAATTTAAATTTGAGATCACCACTTCTGCATCCCTTGTTCCCTTACATCCCTAGAACCATCTAAGTGCAGGAGTAAACCAACTGAGATGCATTGTCCGGCTCTGGTCGAGTTCTTGTGTAGGAAAGGGATAACTTTCACTAGAGTGGATATCACAAATGACACAATTATGCTTTCTCGTGCGTTGATAAAATTCCCAGAGGGGCACCACATCGACATCCAAAATCTATACAAGATCAAATCATAACCAGCGAAGGATGGCATGGGTGATCTGGCAGCGGAAATCATCGATAAATCCTATCAAAAATTGAAGAAATTGAAGCAACTCGATCACGACTACTGGGAGTGGAAGCTGATGAGCCAGGTGCGCCTCGAGTATGCAGCCAGAGATGCCTACATTGCGTACGAGTTGTACAGTAAGCTCATTACCATGAAAGATGGGATGGTTAAGGCGGGGTTTTTCACGAGAGAGCTATGCCCTGGTTGCAGGCTAGCCCAAGAGAAGAAGCGCAAGGACAGAAAGCGGTTTCAGGACGAGCAGGGATCTTGGGACGGTAGCGACATCAAGCGGTTGAAGGGGAAGCAAGTCAAGGACGGCAACAAGTGGTGGTAATACATTATGTGTTTGAACTAGATTTTAGTTTCTAGTTTATTATGTGTGTGATACGTTTAGTTACTTCAATACAAAATTTCTACCAATTTAACTTGTTGATGTATTTCTTGACAACTATAATATAATCGAGCACTAGAAATATTTTGTAGTGTGCATGAGCATGATCAGTAAATATAATTGAACACTAGAAACTTTAAGGAACTCCATATAAAGCAGTAGATTAATATAGAAGGTTCACCAGAGACACCATGGATATATTTTCTTACATGCCACACACAGGTAATAATTAACTAGAACAAAATAAAAGCAGGGGCTGCAGCAGGAGGCCGGGACACGGAGACGCCTAGTAGGGCAGGGTTTATCAGTAGGAGGCAGCGATAGCCTAGTCGATTGGGATACAGGCCAGTCGTGACATACTCCTAGAGGAATTTGCCGTAGGCTGCGTGCCGTGCCAAGATAATCGGCCTATGCCTTCTGCCTCCGCATCTGCCAATGCCCTCCGCGTGCTGGATCATGCCGTTGAGGTCCACGTTGATTGCTCTGCCACAGAATGGGCAAAACAGTCTCCCCTTACGGTGGAAACGGATTAGCCCACACTGTAACTGCCTCAGCACGTAGTGGCTCTTGTTGTCCCTGGATACCTTGCTATCGTCCACTTCATCATCATCCTCTTGTTGATTTTTAAAAACATAACTTAGAACTCATACATATGATTGAATTGTATTACAACTCAAGAATTGACAACATGTATATGTAAGACAATATATTCGTGGATATCAAAGATAAAGCATCTCAGCAATAGTTTGATCGGTTCATATATCATTTTATCTCAACACAATGACAAATAATTGCATCAGAGTGAATGTAGGATAAATCTAGGGGGCTCATAAGTTTCTTCAGGGATGGAGTCAGTGAACCAAGTAACAATTGCACAACCTATAATGTTGTTGTACATCACCCCAGGTTCACTAACTCAACCCGGAAAAATATGACACAAATGTGTCTGCCTCTCTTTTGGGACAAATTTGAATCATTGGCCACAATAAGAAATTGAAATGTAATCGTACAAAACATTATTCAGGGATATACATAGTCAGGTACAAAAACAAGCCTACATATTGTAATTATAAATAAAAAAGCAAACAATTAATCTTCAGGTGCATGTTAAAAATACGTATGATCAAAATCATTCATATACATATGCATCATACCAATCATTAAAAGATCAGAAACAATTCAAGGATCATATATGTAGTTCCATATGAGAAAAAATCTAGGGCCTCATAATTTGTTTCAAATATGGAGTTGGAGAACCAAAGTACCAATAGCACAACCTATATTGTTTGTGTACATTGCTGCCTCAGGTTCACCAACCCATCCCTAAAACACGACACCATCATACGTGTCTCCCCTTGAACTCTTTTGGGGCAAATTTCAATCATCGGCCTCGGTGACAAACTAAAATGTAATTTTATACACTATGCATGCATGAACTAGATAATTCGAATATCATAGTTCTATGAATGTAGAATAAAGATTGCGGCCTCATAAGTTTATTCAGGGATGGCGTGAGCGAACCAAGTAACAATTGCACAGCTTATATTGTTCGTGTACATGGTCCCAGGTTCGCTCACTCATCCCAGAAAAAATCTGACACCAATGTGTCTGCCTCTCTTTGGGGAAAATTTGAATCATTGGCCACAATAAGAAATTGAAATGTAATCGTACAAAACATTATTTAGAGATATACATAGTCAGGTACAAAAACAAGCCTAAATATTGTAATTATAAATAAAAAACCAAATAATTAATCTTTAGATACATGTTAAAAATACTTATGATCAAAACTGTTCATATACATATGCATCATACCAATCATTAAAAGATCAGAAACAATTCAAGGATCATATATGTAGTTCCATATGAGAATAAATCAAGGGTCTCATAATTTGTTTCAGAGATGGAGTTGGAGAACCAAAGTACCAACAGCACGACCTATATTGTTTGTGTGCATTGCTGCCTCAGGTTTGCCAACCCATCCCTAAAACACGACACCATCATACGTGTCTCCCCTTGAACTCTTTTGGGGCAAATTTCAATCATCGGCCTCGGTGACAAACTAAAATGTAATTCTTATACACTATGAATGCATGGAATAGATAATTCAAATATCATAGTTCTATGAATGTAGAATAAAGATTGCAGATTCATAAGTTTCTATAGAGATGGCGTAAGCGAACCAACTAACAATTGCACAGCTTATATTGATCTTGTACATGGCCCCAAGTTCACTCACTCATCCCTGAAAAAATTTGACACCAATGTGTCTGCCTCTCTTTGGGGAAAATTTGAATCATTGGCCACAATAAGAAGTTGAAATGTAATCGTACAAAACAATATTCAGGGATATACAAATGCATCATACAACGCATTCATAGATCAGAAACAATACAAAGATTATATATTTAGGTCCCATATGAGAGAAAAATTAGGGCCTCATTTTTTCAGTGATGGAGTCGGAGAACCAAAATACCAACAGCACAACCTATATTGTTTATCTGCATTGCTGCCTCAGGTTCACTAACCATCCCTAAGAAAACGACACCATCATATGCCCTTGCACTATTTTGGGGGAAAAATTGAATCATTGGGCTCAGTATGGAATAGAAATGTAATGTTATAGGCCTGCTGTGTATCGAAATCAACACTCAACTAGCAAACTCAACTAAATGGCAGATGAGCAGATTGGGGTTTTGTGACTAGACGGATTGGGGTTTTGTGACTAGATGGCAGATGCATCAACCAATCGATCGAATCATATATATATTATCCTACTTCAAGAGCAAAAGAATCTGTACACGATTGAGCAAATCCTATGTATGAACAGTGAAAACTGTGGCTGCGACTAGAGAAGCTAGCAATGTAGTACCTCGGACTCCTCATCCGGGACCTCCTCCTCGAACTCATCATTCTCCGCGATTGCGTCGAAGATTTCTTGAACAGCGATGGGGTCATCGATGTAGATCACTGGATTTCCTCCGTCTACCACCTGCCTCCCCATCCAGATCTGCTGATGGCACCACGACATTGTCGGCCACTTGCTGCTCGGCAGTGACGGCTACTACCTGCTGCTCAGCGGCGATGGCTACCACCTGCTACTCGGCAGCGACGGCTACCACCTACTGCTCGGCGGCGACGGCTACTGGCTGGACGGATGAGTTTGCAACCTCAACGGCGTGGCGACGAGCGGCGTTCGTGCCCGGAGAAGACGCCTCCGCCTGCTTGGCGATGACTGAGCCATCTGCTGCTGCGCCTTCAACTGGCTTCACCTCTGGATCTGAAGGGTTCGTAGCATGGAAAACAAAAAAATTCTACCGCAAGAACGAACAAAACTCAGATCTAATCTAGATAAAAGCCAAGATCTAATCTATTAGACATGTGCAACAAGATAGATCGGTACTAACCCTTGTAGATCCGAAAGCGTTACGAGATTGGATCTCGTGGTTGATGTAGTCGATCACTTGCCGATCTCAAGATTGTGTGGACGATCCTTCCGGCACCGCGTTCCGGCAGCGCTTCCGCAGTCGGTCACACGTGCGGAGTCGAAGCAGACCTTCCTCTCCTCGTTCCAGCGAGCAGCGGAGGTAGTAGATCTTCTCCACGGAATCCCAGCAGCACGACGGCGTGGTGGTGGTGGAGTAGAGAATTCTGCAGGGCTTCGCCTATGCATGTGCAGAAGAAAGGAGGACGAGAGAGGCGGCGAAGATTTGGAGTAGTTCAGGAGAGCCTGGAGGGGGCGCCCCTACCCCTCTATTTAAAAGGGGGGAGGCGCCATGGGAGGGGGAGTTCTTGTAGGACTCCCCTTCCTCCTATGGCCGGCGGATTGGGAGGTGGGGGAGGAGTCCTCCCCCCCCCCCACGAATCCTTGTCTTACCCTACAAGGACTCCTTGATCCTTTCTTGGTTTTCAAGCAAACTCCAAGAAATCTTCCAAAACCTTCCGGAACATTCCGAAACCTTCTAGAAACCTCATACAAATACTCCGGAACATTTCCTAACTCCGAAAATGATCCCCAATATATGAATCTTATTCTCCGGACAATTCTGGATCTCCTCGTGATGTCCCGGATCCAATCCGAGACTCTGAACAACATTCGGTCTCCAACGCACATTCCATATCTACTTAAAACAACTTCGAACCTTAAGTGTGTCACCCTACGGTTCGTGAATATGCAGACATGACAGAGACACATCTCCTATCAATAACCATCAGCGGGATCTAGAGATCCATAACGGCTCCCACATACTCAACGATGACTTCGTGTTTGATAGAACCATTAACATACGAAACCAATTCCCTTTGTCACGCGATACTATACTTATCCAAGGTTTGATCGTCGGTATCTCCATACCTAGTTCTACCTCGTTACTGATAAGTACTCTTTACTCATTCCGTGATGTGTCATCCCTTGAGACCAAGTCACATGCTTGCAAGCTAACTAGATGACATTCCACCGAGAGGGCCCAGAGCATATCTATCCGTCATATGGATGGACAAATCCCAATCTTGGTTCATGCGCTTCAACACATACTTTCAAAATACCCAATGACACCTTTATGACCACCCAGTTACGAAGCGGTGTTTGATGTCATCAAAGTATCCATCCGGTGATGGTGATTAACATAACCTCATGGTCGAAGGATTAGGTTACTATGCATTTGAAAGCTTATAGCAATACGAACTTAATGACTTGATCTTTATGCTACACTTACTATGGGTGTGTGTCCATTACATCATTCTCCTAATGATATAACCTTGTTATTAATCACATCCAATGTCCATGATCAGGAAACCATGATCATCAATTAATCAACAAGCTAGTTCAACAAGAGGCTTACTAGGGGCTCTTTTATGTTTACAAAACACACATGTATTAGTGTTTCCTAATAATACAATTATAGCATGGGATGTAAACATTTATCATAAACATAAAGATATAATAATAACCACTTTTATTATTGCCTCTTGGGCATATCTCCAACAGTCTCCCACTTGCACTAGAGTCAATAATCTAGTTTAAAAACTTGTGCATTCAACACCTATGGCTTTCTCGTGTTGTATAGACACTATTGTTAGTGGTAAACATAATCTTCGGATCTGACACTTCCAGGTCCGTGTGTATTTGCATGTCCTTGCGTCTCTACGCATTACTCATTCTCCAATGAGATGGCATTGTATAAATTTGGTCCTTTGGTGAGACCTTCAGTTCCTTGGGAATAAATCATGTTGATACAATTGTCGTACAATGTATCTTCATAGTATTATCCCACTATGAACCACACCTAGTTTGATAACAAAATACTTAACACAAATGCCCTCCTTTGCTGCTACTATAGTAGTTATATACTTAGCCTTTTGTTGTAGTATCTGTTACAATGTTTTAACTTTGGTACTCAACCAAATCCGTTATGGAACTTCCTTTCCATTACATTGTGCCACCCATAGTTTAAATTGAGATAAATTTTAATTTGTATCTTGTGACAAAATTAGTATCAATGTAATGCTTTACAATGAACTACCTTTAACTATTTGTCACTTATACATGGTATATTCTTAGTTCTTCCAAAGCTCATAAGAATATCTTTACTATTGTCCAATGATCATCTTATGAATCATTCTGGTATATGCTCATAACATTTAGAGCATAGGACATATCTGGATGTGTACATCTCAAAGAATGATTGATCAAAATATTCTTGTGATTTCACCAAGTGTCAAAACACTTGAATCTCGTGTCAACACACTCGAATCTTGATTCAGTCCTTTCCGTGCGTCAAGAACCTTTCTTGTTGTTTCCATATTGAACTCATTCAACGTCTTATCTATGTACATTTGGCAAAACCATATTAGCGCCTCAATCTATTCATATAGACATTGATGCCTAATTCTTGGGTTATGCCTAAGTCTTTCATCAAAATGAAATTCTTAACCTGTGTCAATACAAGATACATCATTTCCAATCAACAATATGTCCTCTACATAATGTATTAGAAACATGTCTCAGCGCTCCCACTTAATTTTTTGCAAATGCAAGCATCTTCATCATCTCCGATGAATTTAAACTCTTTTAACAGTTTCATCATGGGGAAGATTCCAACTCCGCTATGCTTACTTCAACCATTGAAGTTTTGCATACTCTTTTAGCATCCTTTGAATTAACAAAACCCTTTGGATCGTGTCATATACACGTCCTAGGTAACCATTCTATTAGAAGAACTTGTTTTGTTTGTTCAACTACCATATACCAAAATATATGTAGTGGTTGCTACATTAATCCGTCCAGACTAAATATCGCTATGAAAAATCAAATCTTATCATAGTCAATTCCTTGAACATTGTCGTAAACTCTTTCCGACAGGTCGACTATTTCATAGATTTGAAACATCCATGTCTATTTCTTTATAGATCCAAACACGACCGATAGGCTTCACACCTTTCCGGAGGGTCTTCAAAGTTCAGAAACTTGATTTCTCGTGTATGGATGCTATCACGGATTCCATGACTTCTAGTCATTTTATGGAGTCAGGGCCCATCATCGCTTCTTTGCATGTAGTCGGTTCATCATTGTCAAAACAATAACGACTTGCTTATGAAAACTTACTATTTGATTCTTACCGACCCACATGGTTCTATAGGAACTCTAATCTCCGAGATCACACCTTTTGTAATCACGAGAGCCACGAGCATTGTGGCCGTCACCGGGACACTTTCCGGCGCTGCGCTACTTAGCACATATAGCTAAGGTTCAACAACCTTATCAAAGTTCTATTGTCCTCCCACTTAACTTTTCACGAAAAATTCCTTCTCAAGAAACTTGACGTTCCAAGTAACAAACTCTTTTTCCTTAGTGTTATGGAGAAATTCCCAAGAAATTCTTTGGGATAACCTACAAAGACGTGCTTATCCGACTTTGATTGTAAACATTTTACTTATGCATAACATACCAAAATTTAAGAAAAGACAATTCGGGTTTTATCCCAAACCATGACTTATATGGTGTCATTTCAACGGATCACGATGGAGATCTTTTCAGTGTAAAAGCGGTAGTCACTAAAGCTTTAATATTTAATATATAATGGCAGTTTTATAAATGACACCTTTGATATTACCATGTCAAACAAGGTTTCATTACATATCTTGAACACTCCATACTCCTATGGTGTTTTGGGAAATGCAAATCCATGGAACGATTCCTCAAATCTTAGGTGTTTTGCTAAACTTGTAACTCAAACATCTTTCTTTATGATCGAATCATAAACTCTTTATTTTCTTGTTACAATGATTTTCAACTTCATCTTGAAAGTCTTTGAACAACTTTCAAATGTTTTCATACTTCCTCTTTATTAAGTAAATATACAGATATATTCACTCAAATTTTCGGAGAAAGCATATGAAGCAAAAAGATCCATCGCATATGGCTACACATAATGGACTATGCACATCAGCATGCTCAATTTCCAATAAGCTAGTCATCCGTTCCTCTCTGGCCCATGGACGGAGTTTCAATTATCTCGAGGAAAGTCTCACATGCGTCAATTGATCAAAATCAAAAGACTCCAAAATTCCATCAACATGGAGTTTCTTCATGTTTTCTTTCAAATATAATTTAAACAGCGATGTCACTTCATAAGTGATCTTTCAATCATTTGTCTTGCGATATTTTAGCAATAGTGTTTATGGATGTGATTTCTGCCACCAGACTTGTAAAAGTTCATCCATCCTTTATGGAATACGGTAATTATTTGAACAACCATTGTTCTCGTAATACCGGAACAAAATAACAATTATTAAAACAAATCTTGAAGGCTAGGTTTGATGTCAACGAAAAACACAATAATATTTTATTTGTTTTCGATGAACATCATCACTCATTCTCTTGCTAGTTACTTAGGCCATTGTAGTTCATGAATTGTGTTGTCCTGTATGACACTTCATACCAACCAATTCGGTATCCAATACCGCAGAACCACATTGTTTAACAACCAAGGAATACAGCCATAACATGTATCTTCTATATGCCTAAGTTGGACATCTCCAACCTTTTATTTTCTGCCAAATATTTTATAGATTCTCTTTCAGCAATTCCTTTTCTTTTAAAAGAATCTAAACAACATCAATAGTGGTGTCATCAACATGACACATGGTACAAAGCGTATAGTCAACTACTAATACCTTTGGACTTGCACTTTGAGGTGGATCACCATCATCAAACGTTTGGTGTTCTTTCAAAAATCCATTCTTTAGTAATCTTTTAGTGTAGTAAACATTTTACTTACATCTTCTATTCATCCTTATCATGACAACTTTCATGATCAAGCTGCTATAGCTTATAAAGGTGAATTGCGAGTATAATGTTTCTTTTTCAAAACCTTTTGGAGGATTAGGACGACTAGCGTCTCCAACCTTCACAAATTCTCATCAAATATGAGGATGTATACTCTATCATGTTGTAACCAACACATTGTTTTAGATATCGCAATACTTTTCACATATGATGGTTTCTGAAACATTGCTTTCAGCTCTTAGATAAACTTGATATTAAAAACAATCTTTTGAGTATCAAGAATCATGGAGGTAAACATGATACATTAGAAACTAACACTGGAATTGTTACTCTTGATTTAATACTATTTATTAAACTTCATGGAGTAAATAGATTTTGCTGAAAGTTTGCAATAGGACTTATAAACTTTAAATTGACATTCAAAACAATACGATACCAGTTCGTAAAGTAAATATCCAGAATTTCTATAGTTCCACTGTCTCAACTATAACTAAGCGTAAGGTGGTGAACGGATGCCAATGACTACAACAAACTATGCAAATTCACTTTGATTGTGTTTATGATAAATTGAGTTCGACTAATCCAAATTACAAATGAACTCCCACTCAAAACAACATCCCTCGAGTTGTTTTAGTGATTACACGAACCAAATCCACTACACCAAGTCCGATCATCACGTGAGATGATGTAGCTTTAAAGGCGAACAATCAACATGTTCATCATATCATCCATATGACTCATGCTTTACCTTTCGGTATTCCGTGTTTCGAGACCATGTCTGTACATGCTAGGCTCGTCAAGGTTAACCTTAGTTTCCGCATGTGCAAATCTGGCTTGCACCCGTTGTATGCACACGTAGAGTCTATCACACCCGATCATCACGAGATGCTTCAAAATGACGAGTCTTAGCAACGGTGCTGACTAAGGGCGAACACTTTATTAGTTGATATTTAGTGAGAGGGATCATCTTATAATGCTACCGTCGCGATCTAAGCAATACAAGATGCATAAAGGGTTAACATCACAGGCAATTCATAATATGTGATATGATATGGCCTTTCTTCTTGTGCCTTTGATCTCCATCTCCAAAGCATGGACATGATCTCCATCATCACCAGCGTGGCGTCAAGGTCCGTGGCGCCGCTTCATGGTTGTCCATCACCAACAACAACTATTACAACTACTTAAAATAAAGCTATTACATGATGAATAGACACGCAGGTCTTAAACAAAATTTAAAGACAACCATTAGGCTCCTTCCGGTTGCCATATTACAATAAGGATCATTGCATACATCAAATATAATCACAATCACATAATGGCCATATCACATCACAAAACCCCTGCAAAAACGAGTTAGACTCCTCTAATATTCTTTGCATGTTTTACGTGGCTTGGGGCTTTCGAATAAGAACGGATCTTACCTACGAACATGAACCACAACGTTGATACAAGTGCTATCAAGTGCAAAGTGTAGATTGGATCTATACTATGGTGGGAGAGACAGACACCCGCAAAGCCACTTGTGCAAAGCAAGTTACACGTCAAGCGTGGAGCAAGTCTCATGTGCGATGACATGTAAGGTTAGCCCGAGCCGCTTCATCCCATCATGCCGCAAGATGCAAAGTACACAAAGCAAAAGACGGCACGAGCACCAACGCCCACAACACTATTGTGTTCTACTCGTGCAACAGATCTACGCATAGACACGGCTCTGATACCACTGAAGGGTTCGTAGCATGGAAAACAAAAAATTTCTACCGCAAGAACGAACAAAACCCAGATCTAATCTAGATAAAAGCCAAGATCTAATCTATTAGACATGTGCAACGAGATAGATCGGTACTAACCCTTGTAGATCCGAAAGCGTTACGAGATTGGATCTCGTGGTTGATGTAGTCGATCACTTGACGATCTCAAGATCGTGTGGACGATCCTTCCGGCGCCGCGTTCCGGCAGCGCTTCCGCAGTCGGTCACACGTGCGGAGTCGAAGCAGACCTTCCTCTCCTCGTTCCAGCGAGCAGCGGAGGTAGTAGATCTTCTCCACGGAATCCCAGCAGCACGACGGCATGGTGGTGGTGGTGGAGTAGAGAATTCTGTAGGGCTTCGCCTATGCCTGTGCAGAAGAAAGGAGGAGGAGAGAGGCGGCGGAGATTTGGAGTAGTTGTATAGAAGCCTGGAGGGGGCGCCCCTACCCCTCTATTTAAAGGGGGGAGGCACCATGGGAGGGGGAGTCCTTGTAGGACTCCCCTTCCTCCTATGGCCAGCGGATTGGGAGGTGGGGGAGGAGTCCTCCCCCCCCCCCCCCACGAACAGACATGCAGTGACACTGGCACTGTGGCTCTTGTTAATAGGTTAGTCCAAGAAAGTCTATGAAAAGTACTCCAAAGTAGGAACAAAACAAAAGAAAGTAGATAAAAACAAGCATGGAACATCAAAAATTATGGATACGTTTGCAACGTATCAACATCCCCAAGCTTAACTCCTGCTTGTCCTCGAGTAGGTAAGTGATAAAAAGAAAGAATAATTTTTTAGGTGACATGCACCATCATAAACTTGATCAAAGCATTTGTAAAACATTCAAAGCTGGGATCATAATACTTCAATCATAACATGAAAGACAAAGTTCTAGCAATAAGACAAAGAAACTATGATGCAACATGAAAAGGCACAAACAAAAGATTCATGAATAACAATGCTTTGCAAGACGTTTGTTTGTTTCACATAATGAAAACATAGCATAATAGTATTCAGCTTGTCCCTCATAGAGTAGCAAATATAAATGCATAGGACACCTTCAAAGTTCATAAGAGTGACTAGATACAAATAGTTTAAAATAAGCAATATCAAGTTATGCATCAATCAACTAATCTTGGGACAATGCACATAGAACTAAGAATGGCCACTATGCTCCCAAAGTAAGTGCATAAAGTTAGAAGGTGGAGACTCAATATAATGGTGGAAGAAAGGCCTTCATAGAAGGAAGTAGGGATTCAAGTCTCATAAAGAGCTTCCAAAAATTATGGTACTTATAGCTTTCAGCTCTCATTGCCCCTATCATAAGCATCTTTAAGGTTATTAAGGTTAAAGTGACACAACTAAGAGGATATGCTTGACAAGTTATAAACCGAAATATCATGCCCCTTACTTATGAAGACCGAACCTCATGCTACTCAACTTTAGTCATGAGTAAGATCTTATCATTGTAAGTACATGTGTATCATAAAAAACCGCTAACAGGGAACCCCTTGCACATGATACAAGAGCTATCCCATAATCAAAATGATAAGGCAAGCAGACAATGAGCATCTCAGCGATCTTTTTATTTGCTATTTGCATAGGTTTTTATTGACGATGCTTCATAGAGTGCTCATTATGGTGATGCTGCAAGTTTCCACCATGATTAGGCATGGCTTAGGCTAGCGGCCCAGGCGTTTCTCTAACACACATACAAACTCCATGATCTTACAAGTTCCACTTTTATTTCACACCGCCGGGATCCATAAGCAAAAGAACATGATATCAACGGGGTACAAAGTACAAGTGCAATGTTGAAAGCGTTCCCCATGATACATGGTTCTGCTAATTTCAACTTATAAAGCGCAAGCATATACACAACAAAGAAGAACCCAATGGTTCAAGTTTATTAGATGCAAAAAAGTAAAGTGTGCCATCAAGTTCGTGAGAGCTTTAATCACTAGTTTTCTCATAACAAGTTTAATTTGGAAGGTAAACAAAAACATGAATGTACTTGGAATAGCATATGCTAGTAGGTAGGTACGGTGGACTCTTTGGAATAACTTGGTTTAGGGAGTTGGATGCCTGAGTGGAACTCATACTTGGTTGTGGAGGCTAGCAAAAGACACGGAGCGACAAACTAAGAGAGCAATAATGGCCATAATCATGTAGAGCGACAAAACATCATTGATCGAAGCATAAAGTTATATTACAAGTTGAAAACTAAAGGATCATAAAGGCTATGGTGACTTGAGATAGTCATAACATGGTGTGAACATGCGCCAAGTCAACCCAAATAAAGCATCAAAGGAGAATACCACTATACTATGCTTTAATATGCTAAAACAACGTATGATTCATCCAAGGCACATTAAGAAATATAAATTGTTTATAACAAGTCATGCTACAGCAAAGAATACTAAGCATAAATCCAAAACAATATCAAGCATGGCATGACAAAGCATAGGCCACGGTAAGAAACGAGCTCTTTTTACCACATAAGCATGAACTTTCCTACTCTTTTCCAAGCCAAACCAAACTATTTGAAAACCAATGTATGAAAGAGGGGGTCCAACCAATTTATTCAGCAAACTAAGCAAACAAAGAAAACGAAAAACCAAAACAAAAACGAAAAATAAGACGCTCCAAGAACAACACAACTGTGCATGAAACAATAAAAATGAAGTGTTTGGAAGAAACCTGGGATTTTTATTGATGAAGAGGGGGATCCCTTGGGCATCCCCAACCTTCGATGCTTGTACTTCTTGGGTATTTCTTGTGGTGACACGCGTGGAATCCCCAAGCTTGAGTTTTATTTCATCCTTCATCTCATTACCCATTCCTTCCATACACCTGAAATTTTTCCTTCATACAAAACTTCACACAATCTTTATTAGCAACATTAGTACACTCAAGATAAATAAGTCTTAAGGTTCAGTTCTAACACCAATAAACTTCCATTAAAACACAAGATACTGAAGCACTTCCCTCAAAAAGCTCAATTCCCCAAAAGAACTCAAAAAGGAACCAACAAGAAGCAAATGCAGAAAATGGCAGAAATCTGTCAAAACAGACCAGCAGGTAAAGACGATTTTTTCGAAGACCTTATGTTGCTCAAATCAAAAATTGTTGAACTAACGAAAGTTAGATAACAACCTGGGGCAGAAGCACAAAAATTCACGCCTCAGAAAGACGTTCAGAGATTTTACACGAATTTGTACGGTGAAGCACAGAAATCTGTTTCGGGACCGCAACTTTCCCAATCATTACTTCTCTCTCATTAGAGGTTACTCTTGGCACAAAAAGCAAATAAAAAGTATAAGGAGCGGTTATTACTGAAGTAATAACTTACAAGACTCATCTAAAACTTTTGGGTTATCTCCCAATAAGTACTTTTCTTTAACGCCTTGAAGTTAGGCATGATAGTTTGAAAAGATGCTCACATAGGAAATATGAATTGAAGTAAAAGAGAGCATCAAGAAGCAAATTCAAAACACATTTAAGTCTAACCCACTTCCTATGCATAGGAATCTTGTAAAGAAACAAGTCATGAAAGCACAAAGCAACAAGCATAGGAAAGCAAAACAAGTGCAACTTCAAAATTTTCAACATAGAGAGGGGAAACTTAATATTATTGAGATGCATAAAATCATGTTTCCCTCTCTCATAATAACTTTTAGTAGCATCATGAATAAAATTAACAATATAACTATCATATAAAACATTCTTATCATGAGCCACATGCATAAAAGAATTAATACTCCCCTCATAAACATAGTCATTCTTATTAATTGTAGTGGGAGCAAATTCAACAAAATAGCTATCATTATTATTCTCATCACCATAATCATCAAATATAGGAGGCATATTGTAATCATAATTAATTTTCTCCTCAATAGTAGGTAGACTGAAAATATCATATTCATCATTGTAATCATCATATATTGGAGGTTTGGTATCATCATAAGCAATAGAATAGCTATCTTCCAAAGCTTGGGAACTAAAAAGATCATATTCATAAAAACTAGCTTCCACAAGCTTAGACTTTTCCATAGCATTAGCAATAATGGTGTTCAAAGAGTTCATACTAATAACATTGCCATTAGCATTCAAATAAAGTTCTAGAGGTTTTTTAATTTTCTCTTCAAACACTTCATGTCCTAACTCAAGATAAATACTATAAAGCTCTCTAATTTTTTGTTGTTTTCCATTAAGCCTAACTAGTGAAAACAATAAACAAAAAGACAAAATTGCAGAATCTAAAGGAAATAACTTCGAGCACTCACACCTGAGGATGTGAGTACCTTTTACCTTTCCTCCCGGGGAACGGCGCTAGAAAATAGGTGTTTGTCGTGGGAGGTTCTTATTCTTTAATCCTCCGGTGTGAATACCTTTTACCTTACCTCCCCGGCAACAACGCCAGAAAATAGCTTGATGTCTACGCACTTCTATTCTTGTAGACAATTGTTGGGCCTCCAAGTGCAGAGGTTTGTAGAACAGCAGCAAGTTTTCCCTTAAGTGGATCACCCAAGGTTTATCGAACTCAGGGAGGAAGTGTTCAAAGGTATTCCCTCTCAAGCAACCCTGCAATCAAGATACAAGAAGTCTCTTGTGTCCCAAACACACCCAATACACTTGTCAGGTGGATAGGTGCACTAGTTTGGCGAAGAGATAGTGAAATACCAGTGGTATAAATAATTATAAGTGGTAATGGTGATAGAAAATAGCTTGATGGCGTGGAAAAGACTAAAGGCAAACTGAAATAAAGATAGAAGCAAGCAAACATGTAACAGATCTCATTGCAAACGATGTATCAATGCTAAGAAACAAGGCCTAGGGGTCATATTTTCACTAGTGAACACTCTATCATAAATATATTATCTTCATGATACTACGCTGAACTACTCTCCGGTTGGACAGTCTAATCGTTGGTAGGTCTATAACAGCACACCTCAAAGTAAGCATTTCCCATCTAGAAAACCCCACACTGTCACCTTGAGTACTAGATGAGTCCAACAAACACCACAATTTCATAGAAACATCCAACTCCAAATATAACTCATAACAAGTATTTGTAATCTCTAGCCTAAGTGCCACCATGGTGAGCACGCTGTCACTTGCACACACATGGGGAGAGCAGAGATCTATTAAGCACTTGAGTAGCAAGGTAGATCTACTAGATTACAAAGCTCATGATCACAATATGATCATGCATAGAGAGAGAGATGAACACATAGCTATTGGTAGAACCCTTAGCCTCGAGAGAGAACTACTCCATCCTCATCATGGGAATCAGCAATGGTGATGGAGATGGTGATGGAGATTGATGGAGATGGCTCCGGGGGCACTTCCCCGTCCCTGCAGGGTGCCCGAACAGAGACTTTCTGTCCCTCGAATCTCCCCTTTGGTGGCGGCGGCGCTGTGGAACTTTTCATGGCTGGAGGCTTGATTATTTAGGGTTTTCGCATCAGGAGGAATATATAGGCGAAAGGGCAAGGTCAGTGGAGGCCGGAGGGGCCCACACCACCTGGTGGCGCGGCCAAGGGGGACCCTCACCACCTTATGGTGTGGCTGGCACCTGGCCCCTCTCCGTCTCGTCTTCTGGCTCCGTGATTCTTCCGGTAAAATATCAACTTTGGCTTTTGTCTGGTCCAATTCCGAGAATATTGATTTTCTGACTTTTCTGGAACCAAAAACAGCAGAAAACAGGCAACCGGCACCATGGCATCTTGTTAATAGGTTAGTCCAAGAAAGTCTATGAAAAGTACTCCAAAGTTGGAACAAAACATAAGAAAGTAGATAAAACCAAGCATGGAACATCAAAAATTATGGATACGTTCGCAACGTATCACGGGGCTTGTACTGGATGGAGTAGGCGGCGAGGTCGATGGCCCATTTAGCGACTCAGCCGGTGGCGTCCTTGTTGCCGATGATTTCCGAGAGGGGTGCGGTGCACACGACCTTAATCGGATGCTCCTGGAAGTAGTGCTTGAGCTTTTTTCATGCCAGGTACACGCCATAACACATCTTCTGGTAGTGGGGGTAGTTCTGCTTGGAGAGGGAGAGAACCTTGCTGAGGTAGTAGACAGGTCGCTGAACCAGCTGAGCCTTGCCTTCCTCGGGGCGCTCCACCACTAGGACGACGCTGACGACCCGGCTGATGGCTACTATATAGATCAACATCGGCTCCTTGCTAGCTGGCGTGGCTAGAACCGGCGCTATGGATAGCATGCGCTTGAGGTCATGAAAGGCGGCGTCGGCCTACGAGTTCTTGGAGAACTTGTCTGTCTTCTTCATCAGCTGGTACAACGGAAGTGCCTTCTCCCCCAACCGACTGATGAAATGGCTGAGGGAGGCTAGGCATCCGGTGAACTTCTGGACTCCGAGCAGGCTCCTAGGCGGCTGCATCCTCTCAATGGCCACAACCTTTTCTGGATTCGCCTCGATCCCTCGTTGTGAGACGAGGAAACCGAGTAGCTGACTGGATGGGACTCCGAAGACGCATTTCTCTAGGTTCAGCTTCATCTGGTACTGCCGGAGGTTGTCGAATGTCTCTCCCAGGTCCTCGAGGAGGGTGCGCTTCTCCTTGGTCTTGATGACCACATTGTCCACATAAGCATGCACGTTTTGTCCGATCTACGAGTGCAAGCACTTCTGCATGCAGCGCTGATAGATAGCGCCTGCATTCTTCAGACCGAAAGGCATGGTCAGCCAGATTTAGCCGGATCTGATTGTAACCGGAATAACAATCCAAGAAAGACAACAAGTCACAGCCGGCCGTGGAATCGATGACTTGATCGATACGGGGCAGGGCGAAGGGGTCCTTCAGGCACGCCTTGTTTAGGCTGGTGTAGTCGATACACATGCGCCAGGTCTTGTTCTTTTTCAACACCAGGACTGGGTTTGCCAGCCAGTCCGGTGGAACACTTCCATGATGAACCCGGCTACAAGGAGCCGGCTGATCTCGTCATCGATAATCTTCCTCTTCTCCTCTACGAACTGGTGCAGAGGCTACTTGACCGGCTTGGCATCCGGCCACACATGAAGTGAGTGCTCGGAGAACACCGTTGGTACACATGGCATGTCTTTAGGTGACCAAGCGAAGATGTCCCGATTCTCACGGAGGAAGTCGACGAGCACACCTTCCTATTTGCTATCCAAGTTAGCACCGATGGTGACGAACTTGGTCGGGTCGGAGGGGTCGAGCAGGATCCTCTTCGTCTCCTTTGCCGGCTGGAAAGCTCCTTCTCCAGCCGGCTTGCTGCTAGCCGGCATATCTTGCTGGGCCATGGCCACGTTGCACAGGATCACGCGCTTTTCTTCGGATATGATGAGGGCCTCTGCCAGCTTAGAGCCGGCTGAGGCGCACTCCATCGACCGCCTGAAGCAGCCGGCGATGGTGATCACGCTGTTTGGTCCTGGCATCTTCGTCTTGAGATATGCATAGTGGGGGACGGCCATGAACTTAGCGAGGGCGAGGCACCCGAGGAGAGCGTAGTAGGAGCTCGTCAGGTTTACCACCTCAAACCAAATCGGCTCGCGGCGGAAGTTCTCCTCGGTCCCGAAGATCACGTCTAGCTGGATTTTACCCAGCGGGGCGCAAGCCGGTCCCGGCAGCATGCCGTGTAACATTGTGGTAGTCGGGCGCAGGTCGCATTCATGGATGCCCAGCTTCTCCAGCAAAGACCGGTAGAGGAGGTTGAGGCTGCTGCCTCCGTCGATGAGGACGCGTGAGAAGCGGCAGATGCGCTCGTTGGAGACGATGAGGGGGTCGAGCACCATGGCATAGCCCTCGGGAGTCGGAAGCTACTCAGGCTGGTCTTCTCGGCTCCAGGTGATGGGGGTTTCCGACCAGTTCAGGTACTAGGGGACCGGAGAGACGATGGCGTTGACCTCCTTGGAGCGCCGTTTGTGGCTGTACTTGTCGTCCAGCTCCGTCTCAAAGATGTGGTAGGCGGTGTGCGGCTGGGGGTAGCCATTGTTGTTGTTGTCGTTGTTGTCGCCGCTACCATCATTACCGGCTCCCCTAGCCAGTGGTGGTGGTCCACCAGGAGGGGGCGGGGGGAGACGTTGCTGGTTGCCCTGGTCCTTTAGCTAGCGGGTCCAGCTGCAGTTCCGGCTAGTGTGCATAGCCGGTTTGAAGGGACCACTATGCCACTTGCACGGGCCATCAAACATCTAGTCGAAGGTGAGCCACAGCTTCTGCCTTCTTGCATCATTAGCCGGCGCGTCGGGCGCGCCCTCCATGGCATTGACCTGCCGCGTGTGGTAGCAGGGCTTCTGCTCTCCGGCCTGGAGGTCCCCATGGAACCGGTTGTCGTTACCGTGGCGCTTGGAGGATCCGGCTTCTCTAGCCGGATTGTTCGGACGGTCGCGAGCCGGCTCCATAGGAGTCGGACGCCCATCAGCACTTACTCAGAGGGGCTTCTTCATGGCGGCATCCGCCGTGCCATACTGGTCCGTGACCGTCATTAGCTCCGCCATGGTTTTCGGCTCATCACACAGTAGCCGGTGGCGAAGCATGGTGCCCTCTTAGCATCCCTCGATGAAGAAGCCAATGGCCTGGCTCTCCATGATGCCCTCATAAGTGTTGCGCAACTCCGTCCACTTGGCAAGGTACTCGCGGTCCGTCTTGCGGTCGCCCTGGACGCACAGGGCCAGGTCGCGCGGGTGGCCCGGATGCTTGTACGTGCCGTTGAAGTTGCGGACGAAGACCTTTTCAAAATCTGGCCAGGCGTTGATGTTGTTGGGCGCGAGGCTGTTGAGCCATGTCCTTGCTGACCCGGTTAGCATAAGGGGGACGTAGCGCACAGTTGTGCGCTTGTTCCCATGGGCGATGCTGACTGCCGTAGCATAGTCGGTCAGCCAATCTTCCGGCTTCATGCTACTGTCGTACTTGGGGGTGTCCCTGGGCAGGGTGAATTTATCCAGAAACGGCTCGTTCCGGATGCGGGGTCCAAAACAAACCGGTTTGGTGGAGTCTTCTTCCTCCGTGATGCACGCTTGAGCGAGGAGCTCGATGCGGTCGCGGGCATCCGGGCGATCCGGGTTGGGCGCTCCCACTCAGCCCGAGAGACGGGAACAGGCGGGTCTTGGCGCTCCAGTTGGGGTGGGGGAGGTGGTGGGTTGCTGTTCACTGTTTGCTCCTAGCGCGGCTGGCCCTTGCTGCCCGAACCGTGACACTTGCTACGGGCCTTAGCCGGAGGAGAGGACGCCTGTTGGGTGTCGCGGGGCACACCCTTGCTGTTGGCGGGCGGCTTTCTCCCCTTGGAGCAGCTGGGGTCCTCTTGCATCTGCCGATTGGCATCAGCCTGCTCGTCCGCCATCCGGAGGAGCTCCTGCACCCGAGCATGCTGGCGGGCTCGCTCCTCGCCCTCCAGGTTGGGCAGTTCATCTGCCGCGGCTCGCGACGCGCGCAGGTTCTTGATGGGCGTGCTGTAGGTGGGCCGGATGAGAGTGGGCGCGGGATCCGGCTCGCCGTCCCTTTCAAACCTACCGCCTAGCTCGCCGCCCCAGATTCGCACCTAGCCACACCGGCTCGGCTCCGCGGTAGCTGGAGTGAAGCCGTGCGTGCGGTTGTACTCGCATCGGGTGATGTCGAGCTGCTTGCGGGTCGCAGCCAGCTCCATGGCCTCCTAGAGGAGAAGTTGTCTCTCCATGGCGAAGTTGGCCCCCGCCTCCTCCGGGTTATCCCCAAGGTTAACCGGCGTGAGGAGCCGATCGATGGCCTCCTCCACCGGGTTCTGGGGCTACGGTGGCATGGAAGTTCCGTCCTCGTCTGCGCCCCGCTCCCGCGGCTGGTGGGGGTGAGAGCTGGAGCCGGCCATCATTACCTCAACGCCGCGGGAAGCGACCGAGGTGCGGCTGCCCAAATGGGGTAGCTCCACGACGGAGACGATCTCCCTAGGGAAACGCTCCAGCATGGTGGCGACGTAGATGGGGAGGTCGCCGAAAAGCAGGATGGAGCCATTCTGGAAATGAGGTTCTAGCGAAACAGGAAGCGTTGTCGATGACGCAGTCGAATTTGCCGAGCGTGAGCACCAGGCCGGAGGCCACGCGATCACCGGCTGAAGTGCGGGGTCCCGTGCGGAACGTGACTCTGGTCGAAGCCATCTTGCCCCATGGTGGGCGCCAACTGTCGTTGTATTGGGAATGGCAGTACCTAGATAGGTTAGATAGAGGTGTGGGGACTAGCAGGGAAGCTATCGACGGCGTCCATATGCGCGATTGGATACAAGAAAGTGTAGCTGGACACAGGAAGTACACAGGCTCGGAGCCCTCGTGATAAGGTAAAGCTCCTACTCCTACCGATCTGACTATGGGTGATACACGGGCTACAAGTGCTCCTCGAGCTGTATTCTCTAGCTGCTTCCTTAAATGCACTGAGACCAACCCTTTCTATTTAGGCCTTGCCTCTCCTTATATAGGCAGAGAGGCAACAGTCTCACTGGCTAGTCCAGCTGACGGGCCCCACGGGTGGGTCCCAGCCGGCTAGTCATCTACAGTACTCGGTACACTTATGTCTCATCAGAGTACGAGCGGTATGGTCGTCGTGGGTACAGTGAATGCCGTGCGAGCCTGTCGTCAACATCTGGCCACTGTTCCCACGTCACCCTTCAAAGTCTTCGGTATGGCTGAGTAGTTGCGAGTCTTGTCATCGTACCAGGGCGTACCGTGCACTGTGCTGCACGTCGTTCTGTCCTCCTGATTGGTTCCATCTACGCTGGTGTAGCCGGCTGCTCCTCGCCTTTCCAGCTACCGTGAGGTAGATGGCTTGACTTGCCCCTGTCCGGCTGCGCTCAGCCAGCCGGACACGATCCGACTGCCATGGTTCTTGTCTGGTTGGGGTATCCGAAGGTCATCCCACCCGACACACAAGGTATATGTATTCCACAAAAATTAACATGCTTATAGGAAATAGTACTTTCAGAGGTTTGAGCATGTTCATTGCTATCATTAACAACAATTTCATTTTTCATGCAAGTGTCTTTAAAAGGGTCATGATACATGTCCCATTTTTCTTTAGGAGCATTAATATGAGAAGCAAAGGCTCTACAACAATCACCAAGAATTTGAGGATCAAGACCATATTTAGCACTAAGCTCTTGAAAATCAGCAGTTTCAGCGAAAGACTTAATGCAATCATACTCATAGTTTATACATGGTTCTTTACCTTTGTCGTTATCCCAATCTTTGGTATTGCTTTGAATTGTTTCAAGAAGATCCTACTTAGATTTGACCTCCTTACTTGTGGAGGATCCCTCTAAACAAGTATCTAGATAGTCCTTCTAATGCCCTGAAAGCCTTGCATAAAAATTATTAATAATAATATTACTAGGGAGCTCATGAATGGGACATTTGAGAATTAGTGACTTCAATCTCCCCCATGCTTGGGAAATACTTTCTCCATCATGAGGATGAAAATTATAAATGTAATTCCTATCTTTATGAATTTCATGAGGATAAAATTTAGAGTAAAAGAGAGATTCAAGTTCCTTCCACTCGAAATGATGAGGATCGTCTAGCAGCTTATACCACTCCCTTGCTTTACCCTGAAGTGATAAAGAGAATAGCTTCCTCTTAACTTGGTTCATTGAAATACCTGCACACTTGAACAACTCGCATAACTCATGTATAAAGAGTAAATGATCACCAGGATGGACAGTTCCATCTCCAAAATAGTAGTTATTCATAACACGTTCAACAATTTCCATAGGTATTTTAAAAAGGACGCTTTCAGTATGTGGATTTAAAATATCACAAGTATCATTAGAATTACCACATATGGGAGATAAAGTATCATTAGAGCAAGTTTTCTCCTTTAAAGCTGGGGAACTAAAAAGATCATTTTCATAAAAACTAACTTCCCCAAGCTTGGACATTTCCATAGCATTAGTAACAAAGGTGTTCAAAAAAATCATACTAATAACATTGCTATTAGCATGCAAAGAAAGTTCCATGGGTTTTTTAATTTTCTTTTCAGACCATTCATGTTCTACCTTAGGAAAAATACTAAAAAGCTCTCTAATTTTTTTGTTGTTTTCCATTAAGCCTAACTAGTGAAAATAAAAAAAATAAAAAAAAAGATATAATTGCAGAATCTAAAGGAAATAACTTCGAGCACTCACACACCAGCTACAGTACTAGAAGATAGATTAGTAGCCAGAGGATGTGAGTACCTTTTACCTTACCTCCCCAGCAATGGCGCCAGAAAAATAGCTTGATGTCTACGCACGCTCTTATTCTTGTAGACAGTATTGGGCCTCCAAGTGTGGAGGTTTGTAGAACAGCAACAAGTTTCCCTTAAGTGGATCACCCAAGGTTTATCGAACTTAGGGAGGAAATGGTCAAAGGTATCCCTCTCAAGCAACCCAGCAATCAAGATACAAGAAGTCTCTTGTGTCCCCAACACACCTAATACACTTGTCAGGTGTATAGGTGCTCTAGTTGGCAAAGAGATAGTGAAATACAAGTAATATGGATGATTATATGTGGTAATTACAATCTGAAATAAGAGTGGAAGCAATAAAACATGTAACAGAACTAATTGTAAATAGTGTTTTAATGCTTAGAATCAAGGCCTAGGGATCATACTTTCACTAGTGGACTCTCTCATATAAATATCTTCTCTTTATGATGCTACCCTGAACTACTCTCTGGTTGGACGATGTAGGGCTATAACAGCACACCTTAAAGTTCGCATTCCCCATCTAGATAACCCCTAACTCTCACCTTGAGTGCTAGATGGTTCCAACAAACACCACAATCTCATAGAGACATCCAACTCAAATTATACTCATGATAAGTATTTATGTAATCTTAGCCAAAGTGCCACACGGTGTGCACACTGTCAACTTCATACACGTGGGGATAAGTAGAGATTAATTAAAGAACTTGAGTAGCAGAATAGATCTATAGATTACAAATCTCATGATCTCATAAGATCACGCATAGAGAGAGATATGAACACATAGCTACCGGTAGAGACCTTAGCCTAGAGAGAGAACTACTCCCTCCTCATCATTAAGCAACGGCGATGGAGATGGCGGTGGAGTCAATGGAGATGGATCCGGGGCACTTCCCTGTCCCGGCAGGTTGCCGGAACAGAGACTTCTGTCCCCCGAATCTCCTCTTCGGTGGCAGCGGCACTGTGGAACTTTTCATGGAATTCTGATCTGGTCTTAGGGTTTTCGTCCCAGGAGGCATATATAGGCGAAGGGGCAAGGTCGGTGGAGGCCTGAGGGGCCCACACCACCCCCTGGTGCCGCTTGGCCTGGCTCGCGCCACTAGGTGGTGTGGCCAGCCCCTGGACCCTCTCCGTCTCGTCTTTTGGCTCCGTGAGTGTTCCGGTAAAATATTGACTTTGGCTTCTGTCCAGTCCAATTCCGCGAATATTTCTTTTCCAACTTTTCTGAAACCAAAAACAACACACAACAGGAAACTGGCACTACAGCATCTTGTTAATAGGTTAGTTCCAGAAAATGTGTAAAAATACTCCAAAGTGTGGACAAAACATAAGAAAGTAGATATAAAACAAGCATGGAACATCAAAAATTATAGATACGTTTACGACGTATCAACGACCTCTCCTTTGGCTCTGATTCTGAAACACCATCACCCATGGGAATGGACAAGACAAACGACGAATCTAAGAAAAGCGTTGACTCCAGGATCAAAAAATCATACCTAGAGCAGAACCCGCGGGATTTCACTCGTCCCCAAGATAGTTTTCTCCTACAGTTCCGATGACCACAATAGCAAATCATACATGGAGTACCACAAGGTGTGCATGATCATAGGATAAACAGGGACAATCTAAGGAACCTCAACAGAACGTGAAGAACATGGTAGTCCAATTATCCAACCTAACGATATTATTTCAGAAACACGCAGGAACAGATCAGAACCACCCATGGAAAACCACATCGTCCAAAGAGGAGACGGAGCATGCTATGGCGAATGGATAACTAATCGCTTGTCACCAGCTTCCTAGGAAAAGCAACAAACGCCATCTCAGGTGCAGTACCGATGACGGCGGACGCTTCACACGAAGATCTAATGGCATACCGGTACCTCCTCCACAAGCAGAAGAGGAAACTAGTTAAGATGCAAAGGGACCTGGAAGAATAGAAAATGAGAGCTAATGAATCAAGCCTACGACGGGCGCAGCTCAGCTCCACCCATAACTTCAAAAGTGTCGCAGGACGATCACAACCAGGAAGGGGTAGCTCTCAGTTGAATAACATACCTGAAGGTGAAAGACGTGACATCACCCGAGACTTGGATCATTCATCAGACCATGTCACGACTAAAATGATACAAGCCGCCCTCGTCGCCGCTCAAACCTACTTGCTCACAACTCAACCGGCAGCCGATGATCCGCCGGCAGCCATCCATCACCCTGCCCTCATGGGCCTCAGCATGGTTAGAGAAACACTCACAAAAGGGGACTATGAGATTGTCCCACAATTCAACAGATCACCACGCCGTCACAGCAGCCCTCGGCAGATGACAGGAACCCAAAGATCCAGATCGTCGCACCACGTGCGTTTCGCGCACTCCTCATGGAATCATGATGCCAGGGACAACATTATGCAAAGTAAATTCGACAAAGCTCAGGAGAGGCACAAAAGGTACTCAGACGATAAAAGTGAGGCCAACCTCAGACCATGTGGCGCAAGTTGCTTTACCCATCAAGTTCGTAAAACGCATGTACCCAAGTACTTCAAACTCTTCCACGACCGTCAAAAGTACGATGACCTCCAAGAGCTAGAGGCATGGTTAGTCAACTATTTACAAACCATGAAACTCCAAGGTGGGTCAAAGGCCATCGCAATGCAAAGCCTGCAGTTACATTTAACCTGTGTCGCATGGTCCTGGCTCCGATAATTACCCGAAGAATAAATCAGCAGTTGGGTGACTTAGAGGAAAAATTCATCAAAAATTTCAAGTCAATGTTTTAGCGACCCGCATCTATCGAGGAGCTGCGGTTGTGCGAGCAGAAGTTAGGAGAAACAATATGCGCATTCATACAGTGGTGGAACATCATCAAAAACTTAGTCGAGCGTATCTCCGATGAATAGGTGATGGCTCCAATATTTTCATTCTTCTAGTGTGTTTAAACATTGTTTTTGGTCAAGATATTGCCAAGAAAATCTCAGTCCTTGCCACTAATGACTAATAATTGCAAATATATGCAAAACCTCTCTTTGAATTATGTTGTGCAGGAAACCACGACTTTTAATGCGAAATAAGGACTCATAATGAAGTATTTTGAGGAAGTCCACATGGCCAAGTAATTGGGAAGCAATGCCAGGGCGTCAGTACGCTTAATGACCATTGGTACGGGTAGGGCCCACCTGTAACACCCACCCTTACTAGGTGGTGATGGCTTCGTCTTGTCAAACCCTACAACTTTCGTGAAGACGCCTATATATTTTGAGGCTCTAGCTGCCGGCCAGAGAGCCGCCATTCTCAGTTTACATCACAACACCACCAAAGGAGATCCACACCATTGTTCATCACTTCCACCATCCATCCATCCACTAGCCATAGCCATTGATTTGTACTTTAGATCTCCTTGTGGTCTGGCGACCATTGTAAGAATATTTGATTTCAATCTAAGTATTTGTATGATGTTTTCTATCTCTGATCTATTTGTTATGAGTGAGTAGTCCTGACGGGCTGTGGGTTGGGGAGAAACCTCGCAACGATTATGTGCATATAGATCATGGGAGTATTGTATTTTGTTTGCAATTGAGATTTGTATCTTTTGTTTCTTCGTCTCTTGTCTCGATCTGTGTACTTGTAGGTACCCAAGATCTCAGAGATTGATAAAGGCTTGAGGTGAGATACTTGGCTAGAGGCAATCTCATAGGAACCTCAGTGATAGAAAGGGAAGTACGGTCTTCGCTTAGCGCCCGATTCAGGATCAACAACATCACCACTTAAATCTTTGATCTATGTTTTACACTTAATAATCGTTTGTAACCTGTGGCTTCGGTGTGCACTCGGTTGGAATTAAAGTCTATTGCTATGCCCGCTGCATCACGGGAGCTCTAGAATATTAGGATGTGTTGCCCACAAGATATTATCTCCATTCAAACATTATACATGACTATGCTTATTATTATCTTTTATCCCATTTGATGTGCAGCTGCAGGTGGATCTTCAACCCTGGCCTATCTCCATCCATTCATTCAAACCCATTATAAAGTAAACTAGATTGGTCCGGTAAACTAAGGTAAAACGAACAAAGTCTTGTAGATGTGTCCTTTTTATTTCCTTTTAGCATTGCTTTCTGAGGTTCAATTAAACCTAGGTCTTCTAGGGAAAAAGCTATTATACTACATCCTTGAATCCGGATCGAAGGTATCAACCATTTTTCTGGCGCCGTTGCTGGGGAAGCAATTTCGCTATCCTGGTGAGGTCACTAGATACCTTGTTTTTAGTTTTATTATTAGTTGTAGTTTAATTATTGTTATTAGTTTACTTTCTTGTTATCTATTTGAAAACCCCAAAAAAATAGTTACTTGTTATTCATTTTCATTACAAAACAAAAAATACCAAAAAGATAAGATCCATGGCTCAAAAGAGATTAAGGGAGTATGCTACTCCCACTGATGATTTTATTCGTGCACCCATCACTCAGCCCGTAGTTGATGCGGAAACATATGAAATAAAGCCTAACATTTTAAGTTTGGTTCAACAAAACCAATTTGGGGCTCATCCGCTGAAGATTCGAGTTTGCACTTAAATACTTTTACTGAAATTTGCGACATGATGCATATTAAGGATGTAGATCCAAATGCTATTAAACAAAGATTTTTTCCTTTCTCTCTTAGAGGAAAGGCTAAGGATTGGTTGCTAGCTCTACTAAAGGGAACTATTAAATCTTGGGAGGAATGTACTAATTTGTTTATGACTAAATTTTTTCCCCAACTAAGACTATGCAGCTAAGATCCAACATTACATGCTTTAGACAAGAAGACCGTGAGCCACTAGTACTTGCGTGCGAAAGGATGAAAGAAGGCGTAATGAACTGTCCTAGTCATGGGATGGAAGAGTGGCTTATATTATATTTGTTTTATAATGGTCTTAACCCAATGTCTAAGTCTATGCTAGATACTACAACAGGAGGAACGGTCATGTGAAAGAAAGTGAGTGTTGCCAAGAAGTTACTTGATGATATGCAAAACAACCATGCCCAATGGCATGTGGAAAGAACCTCGAAGAGAGTAAGTTCAATTACCGAGGTAAATAATGAAGAGATTACATCTAAGGTAGATGAGTTGCTTAGCTTAGTAAAGGGTAAAGAAGATACCCAAGTCAATGCTATCACTACCAATGTTAATGATGTTAATTTTATATCTCGCACTCCTTTTAATCCTGCATGAAAAAATAATTATGGTTCTAATGTTCAAAAATATCAAGCTAATCCTGTAGGAGCTCCTTATAATAATTATGATAATACGGATGGAGCAAATTATGGCTATCTCCCGTTTGAGCAAACTGTTAGAACATTTATACAAGCTCAAACCAAGCAAAATAATATGCTTATTAAAATCATGGAGAACCATGAAAGAAGTATAGGAAAATTATCTAACCAGGTCGTTGCAATTAGAAATAATGTGAAGGCTCTACAGGAAAGGACAAAGACCGTGGAGGCTCGGTTGGGTAAGGTAGCTGAGAGCTAAGCTCTCATACTAGCAAAGTTTGCTGGAAAACCCGAGCCAAATCCGATAGAAGACCTCAAGATGATGAGGGTGGTAACCAATGAAGATAAACCTGAATAGCTGGATTATAGCAACGCTCCAACACCGGAATATATTGTGGAAGATCTATTGAAGATGATCACTGTAAAGAATCCAGGTATAGAACAAGGTAACGATGATATGTACCAACAATTTATACAACAAGTAGAATCTAAAGTTCGCGATTTAGAGATGGAGTATAAAAGACTAGCTGATAAGCTTCCTGCTAAGCTAGATGATATATTTGAGCCCACTATTAAAACTAAGTTGGGAGTCAATGAAATATCCGCACTTTGTGATCTTGGTGCGAGCGTGTCAACAATTTCCAAAATCTTATTCAATAAATTAAACTTGGGGCCATTTGTTACAACTGAATTGAGACTCCATCTAGCTGATTCGACTTATAAACAAGATGTTGGGATCAAAGAAAATATAGTTGTTGAAATCAAAGGTAGTCCCGCTCTTATTGATTTTGTTATTGTGGACATACTTGAAGATCCCATAGCACCTATAATTCTAGGCAGGCCATTCCTAAGAACTATTAAAACTTTGATTAATTTACATGAAGGGAATGTGAGAATAGGGTTACCATCTAGAGATCCTTTTATAGTCCACTTCCCTAGGAAAAAGAAGGCCATGTCTAATTATGATGATGGTGTAATTACTTTAAAAGCCAACTACTTTAGAGTGGGTGTTCCACTACATAAACCTAAGTGATTTCCATCAAGGTCAAGCTAATTGACCTTAACTAGAAGCGCTTCATAGGAGGCAACCCATGTGAAATAAATTTTTCTTTATGTATTAGTTTTTGTTGTGTTAGTTTTGTTTTTGTTTTTTTGTTTTTAATAAAGAGTGTTCAAGAAGACCTATGGAGAGAGGAGAATAAATTAGGTAATCCTCTATGATTTATTTTACTAACACATGCCTAAGAAGTATTGTTGGGTCTTTACTTAATATATTTGCTGTTATTTTTGTCCTTTGATAAGATGTGCAAAGGCAAACGGAGCTTCTAATCAAAAAAATTGAGTTTTGTAGCTCACAGTGTTCTTAACGACCACTGGTACGGCCGGAAGGGACCGTACCATGCACCCGTACCACATCAAGCCAAAGGGATATAGAATTTCTGATTTTTGCCACAGGTATCAGTACCCGTAACGACCACTGGTAGGGTCGGATGCGCCTGTACCGCGCGCCCGTACCGTACCCTCAAGCAAGCATCAGTTTTGAAGCAAAGGTACTGTATCAATGATGACCAGTCGTGCAGGCGCGTGCGACCATACCGCGTGCCCATAACGAATGCACCACCTGGGAGCAGTCATCGCCCGCAATGTAAGTCACCCGGTACGAGCAGGCTCCGGCCATACCACCCGCCCGTACCACGTACGCGGCCGCCATAATCAGCCCAAGGAGGTAACCTAAAAATCTCCAAAATCAATCTTTCTCTTTCTTCTGCCTCCAAAATCCAAACCACCTCCATTGGATCTTCAAATTTACTTAATATTTCTTCCATTCTTCGCATTCATTCGATCTAAGGTATGATTCTCCTCCGATCCTCAACTTATTTGTGCAAAAGCTTCACTCAATCTTTCATCATTGTCAATCTAGACTTAGGTCTTGTTCTTGATTCAATCTTGATATTAAGCATGCTTAGCATTTTTTTTAGAGGAGTTTCTTGTGTAGTTAGTGTAGAGAATCACCTATACTATGTTTCTATTGGACCAAAAAATATTAGCAAATTTAATTTGATTTGTCTTATTTTTATTTATTAGATGAACACAAGGAGCCATACACGTGAGATGGCTGCGGAATCCTCTGCACCACCCGTTGAGACATTGACCCCCCGAGTCACTTAGCATCGAGTTCACCAAGGAGTTTCAGCTGAACCGTTTCAATCGTCTCAGGCTCTAAGAAATCAAGTCCACTAAGTGGGTGTGTCCTTATATCCTGAACCAGGTTAGCATTCACGCTAATTTCAATTTACTTTGCAACAATCTTGGTTTGTATGATTTTGTCTTTCAGGATGTTGCCACGTATCGCCGCTTGACGCTTGAGTTCTTTAGCACCTTAACGCATACAGTGGACCCTTACGATTGTACCGAGGAACAAAGGCATGGAGTTGATCGCATCAAGTTCCACCTTATGAACTGTGAGTATACCTTAACACTTAGCCAATGGGCTCAATGCTTTGGATTTGCCAACAACACCACTGATGTATGCACAACTACTTTTGGTTTAGATCCTTCCCCTTCACAGTACTTTAATTTGATGATAAGTCATGGAAACACACCCTAGGGAAACCAAATTGATCATCCTACTATTCGATATTTATTATATGTGATTGCTAACACTTTACAGGCACGTGGTGAGTTTACTAGAGACTTAATGAGGAGGACATGTTGATCCTTGCAAAAGCTGCTATTATTAATTGTAACTTAACGCCAAATTTGGGCGCTCTTCTCGTGTTTTACCTTAAGCATCAGGCTCTTCAATATCGAGGACCCATATGTGAAGGAGGAGTTATGACTGTTCTTGCATGTGCACTTTGCATCAACCTAGGAAACATCCAACCGTTGATAGGAAGTCACTGTCTCGGCCTTTCTACTCTAAGAGCATGTGGTATGATTTCTAAAAATCATGGTAGGTATTTCTTCGATATACCTGGAGCAGATCACTTGATCCCAGCTCCTTTGCCTAACGGTTTATTCTCTATCGAGGATGTACGTTTCCGTTTTGATGCGCAGGTTGAAGCTAATCTACCCCAACAAGAAATACCCATGGGAGGAGCAGAATATGAAGAAGTAGAACAAGGAGGACCCGAACAAGATGAGCAGCCGCCAAACTACTACACCACCTATGAAGGCATTTATGCACTCGGAGGAAATATTCAAAACATGAACAACCTCTCCATCAACCTTCGAGATGCTACTACAAGCCTCGCCACCCAGTTTTATGATTGGAGCAGCCAATGGAACATGGGAGATTATCCACCGCCACCACAATGAGCAACAAGAAGGCTTGCAAAAGCTTGAGCTTGGGGATGTATTCCCTTGGAAAATTTATTTGTGTAATAACGAGGTTGTACTCCACCTTCTTGGGAGCTTTGAAACACTCATGTTGGCTTGTTCCAACACTTCTCTTTTTCCTTTGCTTTTTAGTTTGCTTTCGTTTTAGTTTGTTTTTGTTTTTCGTTTGTTTTTGTTTTCTTAAACCCTTGCTTGTCGCAAGTTCTTTTCTATTCTTTAATCCCTATCCTCAAAAATAAAAAAAGTTTTTTCTGTTTTTCCTTTTTTCATAAATGTGGATTTGCACTTTGCCTCTTTGCTTTAATATCATTGTGAGAGTAATCGTGTTTGCGTTTTGAAGGAACACATCACTATAAGGAAGAGGATCATGAAGTCACTTATGAGAGGTATGTCCTATGTCTCCCACTTATGAAGTTTGAGTTATCTATCTTAATTCCATGCTAGTGGGAAGTAATTTAATATGGTTGGAGTAAGGCTTTTTATTAGTATGATGATTAGTTGTTGAGGCTCTTGCTCTAGTTCTTTTAGTTAACTAAGTCTTGCCTTGGAAATAATATTGTCAAACAAGTACAATAATAAAAAGTCTGAAATTTACGACTTGTTTGATGAATGATTTCTTCGGAGTATACCCTTGATGATACTTAACCCCATAGATATTTTGATAGTCTTGATGACACTCATGAAAGGAATTGTTTGATTGAAATACAATCTAGTGGTAATTGTGATGCATGTCAAAGCTAACCTTGTGGATCAAACCGCGGTACTAGCTCAAAAAAAAGAGAAAGAAGTGAGACAACTTTGTTCTATGTCTCTAATGCACACCTTTGGGATACCAACAACTCTGCTAGCTTTTGAATGATCTATGGTATAACCCCAGATTTCGGCTATGAGTTGATGACATGAGTGGCATACGTGTCAATATATGGGCAAAAGTATTGGTACTCTCAAAGGTTGTGCAAACACTTGCAAAAGAAATATCTAGCGATCCCTGAAAATAAAAATAAAAAGATATCTATGAGGATCCACATAACAAGTCCTTGGCATGGTCTCATTACTACTTTACGAATTTTTCTTGAAAGACAATGATTGGATTAGAAGTGTTTTTGATAGACTTGATTTATTGATGTGGGTGTAAATAAGACACTTCATTGTTATACTACTTGGGACATGGAACTCTCTTACTCAATTATGGTATTTAAACATCCTAGTGTTCCTTGGCAAACTGAGAGTTCATTAGAAGAATTGGATTGATTGCTACACTTCTAGTTACTTATACTTATATTAAACTTCACTTTGATTGTCTTGACTTACTGAAGCTTGTATAGTATTCTTGTCATCTCTCTAACTTTGATAAGCCTCGCAAATGAACGAAGTGTTAAGATCATACGACTACCAACCGTAAGTGAATTCTTATTCTTGTTGTTTCAAGTTTAAATGCTGAATTCCTTATAGTTCTTTTGGTTCTTCTTGCTCGAGGGCGATCAAGGTTTGAGCATTGGGGAAGTTGATGGCTCCAATATTTGCCATCTTCCACTGCGTTTAAAAATTGTTTTTGGTCAAGCAATTGCCAAGAAACTCTCAATCCTTGCCACTAATGACTAATAATTGCAAAGATATGCAAAACCTCTCTTTGAATTATGTTGTGCAGGAAATCATGGCGCTTTTAATGCGAAATAAGGAGTCATCATGAAGGATTTTGAGGAAGTCCACACGACCAAGTAATTGGGAAGCTATGACAGGGCATCAATATGCTTAACGACCACTAGTACAGGCAGGGCCCGCCCATACCAGGTGGCGACGGCTTCGTCTCGTCAAACCCTATAGCTTTCATGAAGACACCTATATATTTTGAGGCTCCAGCCGCCGGCCAAAGAGCCGTGATGACCCACAAGTATAGGGGGTGTATCGTAGTATTTTCGAGGGAAGTGAAACCCAATTTATTGATTTGACACAAGGGGAGCCAAAGAATATTTATAAACCTTAACAACTGAGTTGTCAATTCAGCTGCACCTGGAAACAATCTTGCTCACAACAGTTTATCAGTAGCAACAGTTTTGTAGTAGGAATAGTAAAGTAACAGCAGTAGTAAAGCAAGGTTAGTAGTAACAAAAGTAGTAAACAGTGGGATTCGAGTGCGGCAGGCATAGGGCTGGATGGACGCGCGTTGCATGGACAAGACAATTCACATAGCAATCAGAACATTGGGCAATTGCAGATAAATAAGATAAAGCATCCAAATACTAGACAATCCTAGGCATGTGTTCCATATATAGTCATACGTGCTCGCAATGAGAACTTGCACAACATCTTTTATCCTACCAGCCCGTTTGCAGCGGGGCCTCTAGGGAACTACTGGCAATTAAGGTGCTCCTTTTAATAGAGCACCGAAGCAAAGCATTAACACTCCATGAACACATGTGATCCTCACATCAAAGCCTTTCCCTTCCGGTTATCCCGATTTCTGTCACTTCGGGGCCATAGGTTCCGGACAATAACGTGTGTATACAACTTGCAGATAAGACCAAAAACAATATTATCATAATGAATCAATAACATGTTCAGATCTGAAATCATGGCACTCGGGCCCTAGTGACAAGCATTAAGCACAACAAGTCACAACAAAGTCATAAAGCACTAATAAAAGATACTAGGCACCATGCCCTAACAATCTGATGCCATTACATGAACAATCTCATCCAATCCCTACCATCCCCATAGCCTACAGCGGGGGATTACTCACTCATAGATGGGGGAAACATGGATGGTTGATGGAGATGATGGTGAAGATCGATGGAGATGGCTCCGAGGGAACTTCCCTGTCCCAGCAGGGTGCCGGAACAGAGACTTTCTGTCCCCCGAATCTCCCCTTCGGTGGCGGCGGCGCAGGGGAACTTTTCGTGGAAAAACGTCGAACCCCCGAAGTTTTTAGGTCAGAAGGCTTCTTATAGGCGAAGAGGGAGACCGAGGGGGTGCCTGGGGCCACCACACCATGCCCTGGCGCCCATAGTACTTCAAGCATAATATTATAGGTGGGATCATAGTACTTCAATCATAATATGAAAGACAAAGTTCTAGCAATAATACAAAGAAACTATGATGCAACATGAAAAGGCACAAACAAAAGATTCATGAATAACAATGCTTTGCAAGACGTTTGTTTGTTTCACATAAAGAAAACATAGCAAAGTGGCATTCAGCTTGTCCCTCAAAGAGTAGCAAACATAAATGCATAGGACACCTTCAAAGTTCACAAGAGTGACTAGATACAAATAGTTTAAAACAAGCAATATCAAGGTATGCATCAATCAACAAGTCTTGGGACAATGCACATAGAACTAAGAACGGCCACTATGCTCTCAAGAAAGTGCTCATAGAATGTGTGGAGACTCAACAAGGAAATGAAAAGGTTTTGAATAGTTTGAAAGGCTTCCAAAAGCTGAAAGTATGGTACTCATTAGCTTTGAGCTCTCATTGCCCCTATCATAAGCATCTTTAATGTGGTTAAGGTGAAAGTGAGGTACAATCTGAGTTATATGCTTGACATACTATAAACTGAAAACCCCAAGTCCCTTGAGTACGCGGGCCGCTCCTCATGCTACTCAACTTTAGTTACCGGTAAGTTCTTGTCATCGTAAGTATGTGCGTATCATTGAGAACCGCCAACGGGGTACCCCTTGCCCGATGATACGGAAGAATCCCCATATCAAAATGACAAGGCAAGCAGACAATGAGTATCTCAGCAATCTTCTTATTTACCATGGGAAAATGGTGCTTTTTTCTCTCTTTCCTCTTTTCATAAATCTCTTTTTTTTTCTTTTTCTCAATAGCTATATTTCACTTTTTTTTATCAGAAGAATGCTTCATAGATATCATTATGGTTACGCTACAGGTTTCCACCATGTCAGCATGGATTAGACCAGCGGCCCAGGCGTTTCTCTAACACACATACATAACTCCATGGACTTACAAGCTCCCCTTTTATTTCACACCGACGACATCCGCAAACAAAAGAGCAAGGTGTCAACTGGGTATATATTTACAAGTGTTGAAAGCGTTCCCCGTGACAGCACGGTTCTGCTAATCCCCAACCTATAATTAGCAAGCATATAACTTTCATCGAGAGTTCACAATGGTTCAGGTTTATTAAGTGTAGGAAATAAAGTGTGCCATCAAGTTCGTGAGAGCTTTACTAACTAACTTTCTCAAAACAAGCAAACATTTTATTCGGAAGAAAACAAGGCATATTGAATATGCACGAAAGTAGAAAATGATGCTAATAGGCAGGTATGGTGGACACTTTGGCAATATTTGGTTTTAGGGAGTTGGAAACATGAGTAAAACATACTCAGTAAAAGTGAAGGCTAGCAATAGTAAGGGAGCGACAAACGAGAGAGCAATAATGGCCATAATCATGCAGAGCGACAAAACATCATTGATTAAAGCATAAAGTGATACTACAAGTTGAAAACTAAAGGATCATAAAGGCTTATGGTGACTTGGGATAGTCATAACATGGTGTGAATATGTGCCAAGTCAACCCAAATAAAGCATCAAAGGAGAATACCACTATATTATGCTTTAATATGCTAAAACAACGCATGATTCATCCAAGGCACATTAAGCAATCTCAATTGTTTATAACAAGTCATGCTACAGCAAAGAATACTAAGCATAAAGCCAAAACAATATCAAGCATGGCATGACAAAGCATAGGCCACAGCCAAAAACAAGCTCTCTTTACCACTTAAGTATGAACTTTCCTACTCTTTTCCAAACACAACCAAACTATTTGCAAACCAACGTATGAAAGAGGGAGTCCAACCAATTTATTCAGCAAACTAAGCAAACCACGCAAACTAAAAACCAAAATGAAAACGAAAAAGAAGACGCTCCAAGAACAACACAACTGTGCATGAAACAATAAAAATGAAGTGTTTGGAAGAAACCTGGGATTTTTATTGATGAAGAAGGGGATGCCTTGGGCATCCCCAAGCTTTGACGCTTGTACTTCTTGGATATTTCTTGGGGTGACACGCGTGGCATCCCCAAGCTTGAGCTTTAGTCCATCCTTCATCTCATTACTCATTCCTTCCATACACCTGAAATTTTTCCTTCATACAAAACTTCACACAATCTTTATTAGCAACATTAGTGCACTCAAGATAAATAAGTCTTAAGGTTCAGTTATAACACCAAATAAACTTCCATTAGGACACTAGATACTGTAGAGCTTCCCTCAAAAAGCTCAATTCCCCAAAAGAACTCAAAAAGGAGCCAACAAGAAGTAAATGCAGAAAATGGCAGAAATCTGTCAAAACAGACCAGTAGGTAAAGAAGAATTTTTTCGAAGACCTTCTGTTGCTCAAATCAAAAAGTGTTGAGCTAAGAAAGTTATATAACAACCTGGGGAAGAAGCACAAAAATTCACGCCTCGAAAAGACGTGCAGAAATTTTACACGAATTTTTACGGTGAAGCACAGAAATCTGTTTCGGGACAACAACTTTCCCAATCATTACTTCTCTCTCATTAGAGGTTACTCTTGGCACAAAAAGCAAATAAAAAGGATAAGGAGCGGTTATTACAGAGGTAATAACTTCCAAGACTCATCTAAAACTTTTGGGTTATCTCCCAATAAGTACTTTTCTTTAACGCCTTTAAGTTAGGCATAAGGAAAAACTAAAATGGATAGAATAGAAGTAAGCGGAGATAATCATGGTGAAAACATTGTTTTGTTCAATGAAATCCTTTTGTTAACAAGGTTGATCAGGTCTTGTTACCAAAACAATTTCATATGAGACAAAACTTTGTATTCCACTAATGATTATGTTACCTTAACCATGATAGCAATGGTCCCAATCATAATAGTTTCAAATTTTTCTCTTGGTATGGGACAATATATCTCTCCAACTTGAATGCCCTCAACATGTTCAATTGAATTCAAACCATAAGTCCTTTCAATCTTCTTGGGGAAATAGATAGTATGTTCCTTGTCATTGACATTGAAGGTCACCTTCTCTTGATTACAATTAATAATAGCTCCGGCAGTATTTAAGAAAAGGTCTCCCAAGAATAAAAGACATATTATCATCTTCAGGCATAAAAGTTTGAGAGGATGCTCTCATAAGAAATATGAGTTGAAGTAAAAGAGAGCATCAAGAAACAAATCCAAAATACTTTTAAGTCTAAACCACTTCCTATGCATAGGAATCGTGTATGCAAATAAATTTGCAAAGAACAAAGTGACAAGCATAGGAAGATAAAAAAGGAGTAACTTCAAAACTTTTAGCACATAGAGAGGTGTTTCAATACCATGAAAACATCTACAACCATATTTTCCTCTCTCATAATAATTTTCAGTAGCCTCATGAATAAACTCAACAATATAACTATCACATAAAGCATGCTTTTCCTGATCTACAAGCACTAGAGCTTTATCATAAACATCTTCAAAAGAATCCTCAGGAACATAACATTCATCCTTCTTTAGTAAGCATGGGGGACAATCAAATAATGTAAGGGATAAAGAGTTACTCTCATTAGAAGGTAGGCATTGGTAGCTAATCCATTCTTCCTCCTTTTGTTCATCACTCTCCTTCTCTTTTTCATCTAATGAGATTTCAGGTTCATCAATTTGTTCTTCCATAGGATCCTACAAGGCATTAGTCTCTTCCATTTGTGGAAAGCATCTATTAAAATATTCAACGATATAGCCATTTTCATCCTTGTAATTATCAAAGCAAAATTTAAGTATACCATAAACCTCATACTTATAAGGTGAATCATCAATATTTTCAAGCAAACTAGCAAGTTCAAAAGCACCCTTCCAAGCAATAAATTTTTCAATTTGTTCCGCATCATAAAAGTCATAAATTCCTTTAGCATAAGAAGATGTGGTATCATTATCATTATACTCACAATGAAAAGGGAGGTGTTTATACCTTTTTCTGCAACGAGATTCATCACAGCAATAAGTAACATTATAAGTAGACCACACGTTTCTAGCACTGGTATACAATCTATCAATTTGTTCCCATAAGTGTTTCCCTTTTTGTGACAAGCGGTGTTCCTTATAATAATATTTTTGATCTTCCGTGAACCCACCTTGCCAATAAGCTTCAGTTTCAAAGAAACCAACCATTGCCAACAAGCATGATAAAGCAAGACAATAACAGACCAACGAAAATAACAACTAGAGTAGGAACTAATTTTTTTGTATTTGATAAAGAAACAAGCAAACAAGGAGAAAGATAAACTTAGCTTGAACAATAGTGATTCCAAGTGAACTTGATAAATAAAGCTATGCTCCCCGGCAACGGCGCCAGAAAATAGTCTTGATGACCCACAAGTATAGGGGTGTATCGCAGTATTTTCGAGGGAAGTGAAACCCAATTTATTGATTCGACACAAGGGGAGCCAAAGAATATTTATAAGCCTTCACAATAGTCAACACCTGGATTTTTAATCCCAGATGCCCGTTATGCCATACCTCGCAATCCCAGGATTACCATTTTTGCGAGACATAACGGATTGGATATCACAGTACATCATCCATTACAAACCATACATAAGGTCTTACACAAATAAGGATCTCCTGATCCAGTCTTAATACAACAAGCAGCGGAAATAAAAGATAAGCGTACGGTGGGGTCCATCTTCAGGGGCACAGGCAATGCTGACGAAGGCAGATAGTCCTAGTTATCATAGCCGTCCTGCTGGCCATCATCTTGATAGTCTTCTTCATAGTCTGGCCATGATAATAGCCAGGGACAAAAGCCATGAGTACTCTTTAAGTACTCACAAACTACCACTAATAACTACTATAATTCTAAGTTAAAGTGTTGAATCTAAGTTTAACTATAAAGTTAAGTTTGAAACCTAAGCTGAATTCTGAAGGAAAGAAAGATAAAGTAAAGTTCTAGAATCACTTAAGTTGGGAAGCTAGTGTAATAAACACAACCCTGTTGTGGTCAAGTCAAGATTCATCATTCATTTCAAAGTTATTTGGAAAACATCTGACAACGAAATAGTATGGCCATTCCAACTGTCCATAACCGCGGACGCGGCTATTCGAATAGTTTGACACTCTGTAGAGGTGGTACACTTTCACCACAAGATTTGATACATCTGTCAGGGATAACCCTGAATCATCATACTTAGTATGCAGATAATCAAACATAACCTTCCCTTTACACACCCTAGTATAAGCACCTCTCCTATGAGTATGGCCTCCCAACCATGACCATCAGTCATCTTGGGCACTGCATAGGTGGACAACATTGAGAGGTAGCCTCAGCTCAGACCTCTCTCGTGAGGGAACTAATACTGATGCATATAAATTTTCAGCTAAGCCTTACCCAATTCAGGTAGTGTGGTTGTACGGTAAATTTGGAATGGTATCGCATCTGAATCCAACCATCAGTTTTAGAAAAGGGTTAAGGCTCATGCCTCAACATTTTCATCATCATCAATCCTTTGTGTTTCTCAACACATGTCAAAACATCTCAATAGAATGACTCATCATTCCAAGGTTTTCATAATTCATTTTCACCAAGTATTCCCATCTAAAGTGACACAAGTTTTTGATCTACTCTCAACTACTAAGTTAAGAGTGTTCACTAAGGTGGAAAAGATGGGTTCAATCTCATGCCATAGAATGACATCTAAAGCTTAGCTAAATAGGTCAAGTTTTATACTTTTTATGCTACCTTCAAAACAAGTAAAGAACTTTGTCTAAACTAAGGGAGGTAAAACTTGTAAATAAAACTTGGGGTACTAATAGTGAAAGGGGTGTGATCAAAGCATGCCTAAGGCATCCTTGCTATACCATCTAGTTTGATCCTAGTCTGCTAAGCACTAAACTTGCAAGTGTTAGCTTGCATTGTTAATGGTGGCTTGCCTTGGTTGGTGTAGTGGTTGAAGTTTCCTTCTTGTTCTTCTTGGTAGAACTCCTCCTCCTCGAAAGCTTGGTCGATACTATTGTCCATAAATACATACGGAGTACACAATCACCAAACAATACTTAACTAGGATAAGTAGCATTCTAAGTCACACATTTGATGATCTATTATCATCATAAGCATCACAAGTTTAATTCAATAGTTTCCTCCTTTTTATTTTAGAAAGGTAATTTCTACTCATTGAAAAATTAACTAAAATTTAATATTCACCACCTAAAATATGGGATCATGTTGACACATGTCATCACCACATATTCTAACATGGGGGAATGAGATTTAAAGGTTAGATCAATATTACTTTGGTTTAAGTTCATTATTTAATGATTTAAAGTGACTAGAAATGCCTATATAGCATTATCTTGGTACTAGTCCAAAGTCACCGCGTGTAAACCTTAATATTATTACATATTTAGATAGATATGATAAATTGTCATTTTTGAGAGTTGGAATCAACTCAAAATCTAACTTGGTTGATTTTATAAAAATGTTGCAAGTCGCAAATGCTACTGTTTTATTATTTTTATTAGGAGAGATCTATAACTCTAATTGAATTAAATCCAACGGGCTTGGATAGATCATCTTAATACCTTTTAGGCAAAATTGGTTTCATGCAATTTGGATTTGTAAAACTCCCAGAATTGAATTTTAAACTAATGGACAGAAACTAGATTTAACTAAAAAGAAAAAATCCAGATTTGAATGGTTGGGCTAGCGCGGGAAAGTACTTGGGCCGGCCCAGTGGCGCTCCACGGCGCGGGGCTCAGCTGACAAGGGGTCCCGCTTGTTAGTGGGTCTTAACACGCGAAACGGTACGCGCGTTGTGGGCCGTAGGATTACAAGGGGGATCTACGGCTAAGGGTCGTCGTCGACGACGAACTAGTCGCTGGCGAGCGCGAACCCTAGCGGCTCGGTGGGGGTCTGCTGGGGACGTACCAGGGCTCCAGCAAGGTTGGCGAGGCGGGCAAACGAACTGGTGGTCGACGGCGAGGCGAGGCGCGGTTGCGGCGGAGCTTGGGGTGCCCTAAATCGCAGGCGCCCTTCTCCTCCAGAGGCGGCCTGCTCCGGTGAAATTCCGGCGAGCTGCTGCTCCCCTTGCTCCGGCTAGAGGTGGGTGAGGTTCAGTGAGGTGAGGGGAGTGGAGTGGTGTGCTTCAAACAGCTGGGGGTGGCCTCCTTTTATAGGCCTAACGGTGAGACCGAGCGGGATGGGCAGGCGACGGTGGCGACATGGCTACGGCCGGTTAGAGGCATGGCTGAGGGTGGCGGTCGACAGGCGGTCTCCTGACGGTGGTCTAGGAAGTGAATGCGGCCATAGGGGCGGTGGTATGCGGTCTGGGCGAGGTGGCGCTCTGAGCGGCAGAGGCGGCGGTGTCCACGGCGAGCGGTGGCTGGGGTGAGTTGGGTGGCCAGCGGGGATGTCTGGGGTGTTCCCCAGGTCGTGGCGGAGCGGCGGGCGCGGGCTGTGGTCGAACTGTGGCTTGTGCACGTGTGCCGGGTGCGGCGCTCTGGTGCGTGCTCGGCATGGCGTGGTGGCACTGGGTGCGTGGTTTCCTCGGTGGTCCACTGTAGGGCTTGGCTCGGGCAGGGGACAGAGGGTGGCGGTGAGGTCCTGGCTAGCTGTTAGACATGGAGAGAGAGGGGGAGATGGTCTTCTGCAGTGGGGCAAGGTTTGTCCGGCGAGCATGTCCTCGGGTTGGCATGGCATGGCTGCTAGGGGGTAGGAGATGGGTGCTAAGGGCCTGGTTAGATCAAGAGGGGACAGAGAGATTAAATGGAGATCAAATGGGGGCAAAACCCTATTCAAAACAGTGAGCTATGATTTAGAGTTTAAACCTGCCTGCCAAGTGTTTGATTAAATGGCGACAAGAAATAAACTTTTGAATTTTGGTTTCAAAATTTTTGAGTGTTCTCCACTGGTGCTAGGTAGTCTCTGGTTGCAAGGGTTTTGAAAGTGGAGCTCATATAGATGGTCTTTGAAATATGGGTGATCTATGCATATGCATTGGATTCAATTTTCAAATGCCATTTAAAATAAGTAAAAGGATGTTTTTAGCAGATCAAAAGGTGGGCCTTGGTACCTCATTATGTGTAATAGCAAGGGGTGCAAAGATCATGAATTGTTTCTGTTAAGAAATGAGTGCTAGGAACGCTCAAAGTAGTGTAGTGGATTAAAATGGCCAAAATGACCATTCCTTCTTTTTAATTCTTTTTTATTTGATTTTCTTTAGGAAAAATTTGGGAAAGATGTAGATGATGTTTAAATCACTTAGGAAACATTTTAGAAGCAAAGTATCACACAATCATGGCAATTCACAACAACTCCTATTTTAAATGCACACATGTATGGATGCTCTCATTTTAAATTTGGAAAAGTTTTTGTTAACCCCAATTTTGATGATTTAGATCTTAATAAGCTTGGATTGAAGTTTTGGGATGTTACAAACCTTCCCCCTTAAACAAAATCTCGTCCCGAGATTTACAAAGAAAACTAGGAACTAAAGAGATCTGGGAACTCTCTCCTAATGTAATCTTCGCGCTCCCAAGTAGCTTCCTCCTCGGTATGGTTGCTCCACTGAATATGGAGAAACTTGATACTCCTGGTCCTGGTGGTTCTGTAGGCTTCTTCTAAGATACGGATGGGTACTTCTCTGTAGCTCAAGTCATTGTTGATTTCCACAGCTCTGTGATCGATGTTCTTGAAAACTTCAGTCTTCTCAGGCACTTCCAGACATTTGCGAAGTAACGAGATATGGAACACATTGTGGATGGCTGACATCTCTTCAGGCAGTTCCAATTGATACGATACTTCTCCTCGACGGTTCAGAATCTTGAAAGGTCTGATATATCTGGGGGCTAACTTTCCCTTCAGACTAAAGTGTTGAGTTCCTTTCAATGGTGAAACCTTGAGATATACAAAATCTCCAACATTGAAAGTCAGGTCTCTCCTTCTTTTGTCAGCATAACTCTTCTGTCTGGATTGGGCGGTCTTGAGGTGCTCACGAACTTTGTGAACTTTCTCTTCTGCTTCTCGGAGAATGTCGAGTCCAAAGATCTGACTCTTTCCTACTTGCGACCAATTCAAAGGGGTACGATACTTTCTTCCGTATAGTAATTCAAATGGTGCCATTTGCAAACTAGCTTGATAACTGTTGTTATATGAGAATTCTGCGAAAGGCAGGCAGTCTTCCCATTTTGATCCATATTCCAACACACAAGCTCTAAGCATATCCTCTAAGATCTGGTTGACTCTCTCAGTCTGTCCATCAGTTTGTGGGTGATACGCTGTGCTGAAGTTCAACTTGGTTCCTAATCCTTCTTGGACTTTCTGCCAAAATCTTGAGGTAAATTGGGTTCCTCGATCTGATACGATGGTCTTGGGGGTTCCATGCAGACTAAATATCCTAGCAATTTACAGCTCCGCTAACTTTGCACTCTGGTAAGTTGTCTTGATAGGTATAAAGTGGGCTACCTTGGACAGTCTATCAATTATTACCTAGATTGAGTCATTCCCCCTACTAGAAGTAGGTAAACCGGTGATAAAGTCCATTCCGACGGAATCCCATTTCCATTCCGGAATTTGCAATGGTTGCAACAACCCTGCAGGTCTCTGATTCTCTGCCTTGACTCTTTGACAGATGTCACATTTGGCGATGTAGCTTCCGATCTCTCTCTTCATCTTGTGCCACCAAAATTGCTCTTTCAAATCATGATACATCTTTGTTCCTCCGGCGTGGATAGAATAAAGAGTATCATGAGCTTCCTTCATGATAACTTCCTTCAGCTCCGAATCTGCTGGAACACAGATACGTCCTTTGTACCATAGTACTCCTTCTTCGTCTTCGGTAAATCTAGGTACATTTCCTGTACCAATGCGACGTTTGATTCCGTCGATACTTTCATTCCCCTTCTGGGCTTCCTTGATTTGGCTAATCAAAGTGGGTTAAAGTTCAATGCTAGCTAAGAATCCTTTGCTAACTAATTCAGTCTTGAACTGCTCCAACTCTTCATACAAACTTGGTTGCTTCTCCTTGATCATGGTGTTAAGCCTACACGGCAATCTGCTAAGAGCATCTGCTACCACATTGGCCTTGCCGGGGTGATAGTGAATGTCAAGGTCATAATCCTTGATTAACTCTATCCATCTCCTTTGTCTCATATTCAGCTCCTTCTGAGTGAATATATATTTCAAGCTCTTATGATCTGAATAAATCTCACAGCGATTACCCATCAAATAATGACGCCACCTCTTCAATGCTAGAACCACAGCTGCTAGCTCAAGATCATGGGTCGGATAGTTCTGCTCGTGCTGCTTCAGTTGTCGAGACAGATACGCGATGACTTTTCCTTCTTGCATCAATACACATCCTAGACCAATCTTGGATGCGTCACAATACACATCAAAAGGCTTCTTGGTATCTGGCATGACCAGTATTGGGGCTGATATCAATCTCTTCTTCAGCTCTTGGAAACTGGCTTCACATTTGTCTGTCCATTCAAACTTCTTGTCCTTTTTCAACAATTAGGTCATGGGTCGGGCGATGCTTGAGAATCCTTCTACAAACTTGCGGTAATATCCCGCTAATCCGAGAAATGCACGGACTTGGGTTTGAGTGGTTGGGGCTTCCCATTCTTCGACATCTTTGATTTTGGCGGGATCAACAGAGACTCCTCCGGCAGACACAATATGTCCTAGGAATCCTACTTCCTTCAGCCAAAACTCACACTTGCTGAACTTGGCATATAACTGATGTTCTCTCAGGGTTTCTAGGATAACTCTCAGATGTTGCTCATGCTCTTCTTCCGACTTGGAGTAGATAAGGATGTCGTCGATAAACACAACTACAAACTTATCTAGGAAATTCATAAAGATCTTATTCATGAGATTCATGAAATAAGCAGGGGCATTGGTTAATCCAAAAGACATAATTGTATACTCGTATAAACCATAGCGAGTAGTAAAGGCGGTCTTCAGAATATCCGTTGCACGAATCTTAAGTTGGTGATAACCAGTCCTAAGATCAATCTTTGAGAATACCCGAGCTCCGGTCAACTGATCAAATAGATCCTCTATCTTTGGCAAAGGGTACTTGTTCTTGATGGTGACATCATTCAACTTTCTGTAATCTGTGCACAGACAGTTGCCTCCATCTTTCTTATCGACGAATAACACTGGTGATCTCCATGGTGATGCACTTGGTTCAATCAAGCCTTTGGCTAGCATAGCATCCAACTGCTTCTTTAGTTCCACTAACTCTGAGGGGTTCATCCTATAGGGTCTCTGGGCTATGGGTCCAGTTCCAGGGATTAGTTCAATAATGAACTCAATATCCCTATCCGGGGGCATACCTGGCAATTCATCTGGGAATACGTCGGGGTATTCACAGACTACTCTGACTTGGTCTATGGTGGGCAAGGCTACACTCTTGTTGCACTTGAATTGACGGGGTAAGGTTTCAGAGATATGCTCTACTGTTATTCCGGAACTACTGGTCATGGTAATGGCTTTCTTAGCACAGTCTATCAGTCCTTTATGCCTTGACATCCAGTCCATACCTAGTACTACTTCCAATCCTTTGGTTCCAAGTACAATTAGGTTGGCATAAAAATCTATCCCATGTATTCTGATAGGTGCAGCTTTGCAAATTTTTCTAGCTTTGGTTGTTGAACCGGGGATTTGAACTATCATGACATGCTTCAGGTTGGTTGGACGAATCTTACTAGTACATGCAAATTCTTTGGTGACAAATGAATGCGATGCTCCCAAATCAAACAATACTCTTGCAAAAACTGAGTTGACAGAAAACATACCCAGCACTACATTTGGCGCTTCCTGGGCTTCTTCTGCATTCATGTGGAAGAGACGGCCATTGCGGTTGTGAGGGTTCCCTGGGGCAAATCTCCTTCCTGGTTGAACACGACGATGCTGCTGAGCTGGGGCATTCACATTGGTATTGGCTGCAGTCTTCTTGGGACACTCATTGGAGTAGTGACCCTTCACTCCACACTCAAAGCAAGTGATTTGGGACTTATCCTTGACTGCGACAAGCACAGCATTGCTGCCAGTTCTGGGTGCAGTGTTGTTGGTGTTGTTATGGTTCTTGGGAGGGGCACGGTTGAAACTGTTGGCATTACCGGAGTTGTGATTGTTTCCTCCGGACTTCACATTGGCCCCGCTACGGTTAGGGTAGCTTGGGCGAGACGTTGGGGGTCGGTTGTTCCTTGGTGCATATCCTGGTGAAGGGTTTGGACGGTACTTCTTGTGACTATTGGATCCAGACTGCTGCATCATACGATGCTTGCGGTTGTCGTTTGCATGGTTAATCTTCCCTTCCATCTGAATGGCAGAGTCGACTAGCTCCTCGAGATCCTGGAAACGGATGTTGACGAGGAAAGTCTGCATATCATCATGCAGTCCGTTCAAGAATCTCTCCTTCTTCTTGGCCTCCATGTTGATCTCATCCGGTGCATATCTAGCAAGTGACAGGAATCTGTCACGGTACTCCACCACAGTCTTTCTCCCTTGCTTCAATTCACGGAATTCATCTCTCATTCTGTTGACTAGACCTTGCGGCACGTGGGTGCGGCTGAACTTGACTTTGAATGCTTCCCATGTCATCACTTGACCATGGTTCATATTGCGGATGCTATTCCACCAAGCTCTTGCATCTCCTGCCAGATAGTGGGTGGCGAAGAGAACTTTCTCATTTTCATCAACTCTGGCAACTTCTAAGTTGTTTTCCATGGTCTGTAACCAGTCATCAACATCTAATGGGTTCTCAGATTGGTTGAAGATTGGGGGATTGGTGTTCTGGAAAAAAATAGTTTAGATCCCTGGTGATCCTGGTTTCCATGCCCTTGGTTGTTGAGAGCCATCTGGGCGATCTGTTGAAGTGTTGCTAAGTTGGCTTGGTGTTCTGCCCTGCTTGCTTCACGGTTTGCTATGAGATTCTGCAAGATCTGCAGCATTGGGTCTTGCGACGACCTACTCCCTCCTTGGTTCCCACGAGTCATCTGAAGATTGAGATAGATATAGGGGTAAGAGGGAAATTCAAAGGTTCATGGTTTTGGGTTTTTAAAGCTAAAACTTTGAGTTAGACTTAGGTTTTCCAACTAACTTAATTTTCATTCATGCAAGCAAGCACACGATACAACACACACCACAACAATCCAAGGGAAAACAGATGGTTTGAAGAACCATTCTGTAAGCTACGATACAATGAGATCGATACATCTCATTCTATGACAGTGCTCTAATGCATCTACTCATCATCGATGAAGTCGGAGTCCTCATCATCAGTGTAGAAGTCCACGGCATCCTCCTCCAGAAAGTCATCATCGTTGCTGAGGTAAGAATCCATGTCTCCCTGGATGTCTTCACCCTCATCTTCTTCTTCCTTTGCTGCAAGCTGAGCTTCCTGCTCCTTGATGGTCTTCTCAAGGTCGGCCACCTTCTTGCGAAGACGAGCGATGGTGCGATCCTTCTTGGCATGCTAACGGCGAAGAGACTGGCGGTCTTGGACAAGTAGTGCGAAAGTTTGGGCCTTCTGGTCGGCAATGGCACGGTTCTGGTTGGCTAACTCTTTGGCATTGTCTAGTTCCTGCTGTCTGTCATGAAGCAAGAAGTCAAGGTTCTCCACTTGATGCCTCAACTCGGGGTGACTTGGCATCTCCATTGGCATTCCCATGAAGTCACGTCTTGCATAGTGGGCAAAATGGGTTCCTTGGGTCTTGTTGACGTTGAGGGCACATAGACGTGCGAGAGCTTCATGCATTGCCCTGGCTAATCCATCTAGCCAGTTGTTCTCTCTCATGAAGAACTGAATTCTCCCCGAAGTTGGTGCTTCAATGCTTCCTCTAAGATCTGTGGTGACTAGCCACTGTAGGTCTCCTCCTGGGGGTCCTGGAAGTTGAGCTCCAAGAAACTCCGGGTGCGGGCGTCCCAGTAACTCTGACAGTGAGTCCAGATCCCTCTCGAAGATCAGCTGACCTTCGTTTCCCAACTGGTAAAACTTGCTGAACTGAGTCTCCATCTACAAGAATTAAGGATGAGGAAGTTAGTGAAGTGATCAAGTGTGTCAATTTTTAAGTAGTAGTGTAAGAATTTTGAGGAACATGAATTTTTGAGAAAGAATCCATAAAGGTAAGAGAGGAGATAGTTTTTCATAAATACTCACTTTGGTTTTTGAAACTAAGTTTTTGAACGTCCATTCTAACTAGGGTCTACTATGGTCAGGATGGCTCTGATAGCAACTTGTCAACACCCGAATTTTTAATCCTAGATGCCCGTTATGCCATACCTCGCAATCCCAGGATTACCATTTTTGCGAGACATAACGGATTGGATATCAGAGTATATCATCCATTACAAACCATACATAAGGTCTTACACAAATAAGGATCTCCTGATCCAGTCTTAATACAGCAAGCAGCGGAAATAAAAGATAAGCGTAGCGGTGGGGTCCATCTTCAGGGGCACAGGCAATGCTGACGAAGGCAGATAGTCCTAGTTATCATAGCCATCCTGCTGGCCATCATCTTGATAGTCTTCTTCATAGTCTGGCCATGATAATAGCCAGGGACAAAATCCATGAGTACTCTTTAAGTACTCGCAAACTACCACTAATAAGTACTATAATTCTAAGTTAAAGTGTTGAATCTAAGTTTAACTATAAAGTTAAGTTTGAAACCTAAGCTGAGTTCTGAAGCAAAGAAAGATAAATTAAAGTTCTAGAATCACTTAAGTTGGGAAGCTAGTGTCATAAACACAACCCTGTTGTGGTCAAGTCAAGATTCATCATTCATTTCAAAGTTATTTGGAAAACATCTGACAACGAAATAGTATGGCCATTCCAACTGTCCATAACCGCGGACGCGGCTATTCGAATAGTTTGACACTCTGCAGAGGTGGTACACTTTCACCACAAGATTCGATACATCTGTCAGGGATAACCCTGAATCATCATACTTAGTATGCATATAATCAAACATAACCTTCCCTTTACACACCCTAGTATAAGCACCTCTCCTATGAGTATGGCCTCCCAACCATGACCATCAGTCATCTTGGGCACTGCATAGGTGGACAACATTGAGAGGTAGCCTCAGCTCAGACCTCTCCCGTGAGGGAACTAATACTAATGCATATAAATTTCCAGCTAAGCCTTACCCAATTCAGGTAGTGTGGTTGTACGGTAAATTTGGAATGGTATCGCATCCGAATCCAACCATCAGTTTTAGAAAAGGGTTAAGGCTCATGCCTCAACATTTTCATCATCATCAATCCTTTGTGTTTCTCAACACATGTCAAAACATCTCAATAGAATGACTCATCATTCCAAGGTTTTCATAATTCATTTTCACCAAGTATTCCCATCTAAAGTGACACAAGTTTTTGATCTACTCTAAACTACTAAGTTAAGAGTGTTCACTAAGGTGGAAAAGATGGGTTCAATCTCATGCCATAGAATGACATCTAAATCTTAGCTAAATAGGTCAACTTTTATACTTTTTATGCTACCTTCAAAACAAGTAAAGAACTTTGTGTAAACTAAGGGAGGTAAAACTTGTAAATAAAACTTGGGGTACTAATAGTCAAAGGGGTGTGATCAAAGCATGCCTAAGGCATCCTTGCTAAACCATCTAGTTTGATCCTAGTTTGCTAAGCACTAAACTTGCAAGTGTTAGCTTGCATTGTTAATGGTGGCTTGCCTTGGTTGGTGTAGTGGTTGAAGTTTTCTTCTTCTTCTTCTTCTTGGTAGAACTCCTCCTCCTCGAAAGCTTGGTCGGTATTATTGTCTATAAATGCATAAGGTGTACACAATCACCAAACAATACTTAACTAGGATAAGTAGCATTCTAAGTCACACATTTGATGATCTATTATCATCATAAGCATCACAAGTTTAATTCAATAGTTTCCTCCTTTTTATTTTAGAAAAGTAATTTCTACTCATTGAAAAATTAACTAAAATTTAATATTCACCACCTAAAATATGGGATCATGTTGACACATGTCATCACCACATATTCTAACATGGGGGAATGGGATTTAAAGGTTAGATCAATATTACTTTGGTTTAAGTTCATTATTTAATGATTTAAAGTGACTAGAAATGCCTATATAGCATTATCTTGGTACTAGTCCAAATTCACTGCATGTAAACCTTAATATTATTACATATTTAGATAGATATGATAAAATGTGATTTTTGAGAGTTGGAATCAACTCAAAAGCTAACTTGGTTGATTTTATAAAAATGTTGCAAGTTGCAAATGCTTCTGTTTTATTATTTTTATTAGGAGAGATCTATAACTCTAATTGAATTAAATCCAATGGGCTTGGATAGATAATCTTAATACCTTTCAGGAAAAAATGGTTTCATGTAATTTGGATTTGTAAAACTCCCAGAATTGAATTTTAAACTAATGGACAGAAACTAGATTTAACTAAAAAGAAAAAATCCAGATTTGAACGGTTGGGCTAGCGCGGGAAAGTACTTGGGCCAGCCCAGTGGCGCTCTACGGCACGGGGCTCAGCTGACAGGGGGGTCCCGCTTGTCAGTGGGTCTTAACACGCAAAATGGTACGCGCGCTGTGGGCCGTAGGATTAGAAGGGGGATCTACGGCTGAGGGTCGTCGTCGACGACGAACAGGTCGCCGGCGAGCTCGAACCCTAGCGGCTCGGTGGGGGTCTGCTGGGGATGTACCAGGGCTCCAGCAAGGTCGGCGAGGCGAGGCGCAGTTGCGGCGGAGCTTGGGGTGCCCTAAATCGCAGGCGCCCTTCTCCTCTAGAGGCGGCCTGCTCCGGTGAAATTCTGGCGAGCTGCTGCTCCCCTTGCTCCAGCTAGAGGTGGGTGAGGTTCAGTGAGGTGAGGGGAGTGGAGTGGTGTGCTTCAAACAGCTGGGGGTGGCCTCCTTTTATAGGCCCGACGGTGAGACCGAGCGGGATGGGCAGGCGACGGTGGCGACATGGCTACGGCCCGTTAGAGGCATGGCTGAGGGTGGCGATCGACAGGCGGTCTCCTGACGGTGCTCTAGGAAGTGAATGCGGCCGTAGGGGCGGTGGTATACGGTCTGGGCGAGGTGGTTCTCTGATGGGCAGAGGCGACGGTGTCCACGGTGAGCGGTGGTTGGGGTGACTTGGGCGGCCAGCGGGGGTGTCTGGGGTGTTCCCCAGGTCGTGGCGGAGCGGCGGGCGCGGGCTGTTGTCGAACGGTGGCTTGTGCACGCGTGCTGGGTGCGGTGCTCTGGTGCGTGCTCGGCATGGCGTGGTGGCACTAGGCGCGTGGTTTCCTCTGTGGTCCACTGCAGGGCTTGGCTCGGGCAGGGGACAGAGGGTGGCGGTGAGGTCCTGGCTAGCTGTTAGACATGGAGAGAGAGGGAGAGATGGTCTGCTGCAGCGGGGCAAGGTTTGGCCGGCGAGCATGTCCTCGGGTTGGCATGGCATGGCTTCTAGGGGGTAGGGGATGGGTGCTAAGGGCCTGGTTAGATCAAGAGGGGACAGAGAGATTAAATGGAGATCAAAGATCATGAATTGTTTCTGTTAAGAAATGAGTGCTAGGAACACTCAAAGTAGCGTAGTGGATTAAAATGGCCAAAATGACCATTCCTCCTTTTTAATTCTTTTTTATTTGATTTTCTTTAGGAAAAGTTTGGGAAAGATGTAGATGATGTTTAAATCACTTAGGAAACATTTTAGAAGCAAAGGATCGCACAATCATGGCAATTCACAACAACTCCTATTTTAAATGCACACATATATGGATGCTCTCATTTTAAATTTGGAAAAGTTTTTGTTAACCCCAATTTTGATGATTTAGATCTTGATAAGCTTGGATTGGAAGTTTTGGGATGTTACAACAACTAAGTTGTCAATTCAGCTGCACCTGGAAACAATCTTGCTCACAGCAGTTTATCAGTAGCAACAGTTTTGTAGTAGAAATAGTAAAGTAACAGCAGTAGTAAAGCAAGGTCAGTAGTAACAAAAGTAGTAAACGGCGGGATTCAAGTGCGGTAGGCATAGGGATGGATGGACGGCCGTTGCATGGACAAGACAATTCACATAGCAATCAGAACATAGGGCAATTGCAGATAAATAAGATAAAGCATACAAGTACTAGACAATCCTAGGCATGTGTTCCATATATAGTCATACGTGCTCGCAATGAGAACTTGCACAACATCTTTTGTCCTGCCAGCCCGTTTGCAGCGGGGCCTCTAGGAAACTACTGGAAATTAAGGTGCTCCTTTTAATAGAGAACCGGAGCAAAGCATTAACACTCCGTGAACACATGTGATCCTCACATCAAAGCCTTTCCCTTCCGGTTATCCCGATTTCTGTCACTTCGGGGCCATAGGTTCCGGACAATAACGTGTGTATACAACTTGCAGATAATACCAAAAACAATACTATCATAATGAATCAATAACATGTTCAGATCTGAAATCATGGCACTCGGGCCCTAGTGACAAGCATTAAACACAACAAGTCACAACAAAGTCATAAAGCACTAATAAAAGAAACTAGGCACCATGCCCTAACAATCTGATGCCATTACATGAACAATCTCATCCAATCCCTACCATCCCCATAGCCTACAGCGGGGGATTACTCACTCATAGATGGGGGAAACATGGATGGTTGATGGAGATGATGGTGAAGATCGATGGAGATGGCTCCAAGGGCACTTCCCCGTCCCGACAAGGTGCCGGAATAGAGACTTTCTGTCCCCCAAATATCCCCTTCGGTGGCGACGGCGCAGCGGAACTTTTCGTGGAAAAACGTCGAACCCCCCGAAGTTTTTAGGTCAGAAGGCTTCTTATAGGCGAAGAGGGAGACCGAGGGGGTGCCTGGGGCCACCACACCATGCCCTGGCGCGGCCAGGCCCAGCCTGCGCCTGGGGGTGGTGTGGCCAGCCCCTGGCCCTCCTCCGTCTCGTATTCTGGCTCCTGGAGTCTTCTGGAAAAATAGGCACTTTGGCTTTTGTCCCGTCCAATTCCGAGAATATTCATTTTCTGACTTTCCTAGAACCAAAAACAGCAGAAAACAGGCAGTTGGCACTGTGGCTCTTGTTAATAGGTTAGTCCAAGAAATCATATGAAAAGTACTCCAAAGTGTGGACAAAACACAAGAAAGTGGATAAAACTAAGCATGGAGCATCAAAAATTATAGATACATTTGCAATGTATCAAGCCGCCATTCTCAGATTACATCACAACACCACCAAAGGAGATCCACACCATTGTTCATCCATTGTTCATCACTTCCACCATCCATCCATCCACTATCCATAGCCATTGCTTTGTACTTTAGATCTCCTTGTGATTTGGCGACCACTGTAAGAATATTTGATTTCAATATAAGTATTTGTATGATGTTTTCTATCTCCGATCTATTTGTTATGAGTGAGTAGTCCTCATGGGTTGCGGGTTGGGGAGAAACCTCGCAGCGATTATGTGCATCTAGATCATGGGAGTATTGTATTTTGTTTGCAATTTAGATTTGTATCTTTTGTTTCTTCGTCTCTTGTCTCGATTTGTGGACTTGTAGGTACCCAAGAACCCATAGATTGATAAAGGCTTGAGGTGAGATACTTGGCTAGCGGCAATCTCATAGGAACCTCAGTGACAGAAAGGGTAGTATGATCTTCACTTAGCATCCCATTCGGGATCAAACAACAACATCACCACCTAAAGCTTTGATCTATGTTTTACACTTAATAATCGTTTGTAACCCGTGGCTTTGGTGTGCACTCGGTTGGATTAAAAGTCTATTGCTATTCCTACTGTATCACGGGGGCTCTAGAATATTAGGATGTGTTGCCCACAAGAGATTATCTCCATTCAAACATTATACATGACTATGCTTATTATTATCTTTTATCCCATTTGATGTGCAGCTGCAGGTGGATCTTCAACCTGGCCTATCTCCATCCATTGGCTCAAACCCATTATAAAGTAAACTAGATTCGTTCGGTAAAGTATGGTAAAACGAACAAACAAAGTCTTGTAGACGTGTCCTTTTTATTTCCTTTTAGCATTGCTTTCTGAGGTTCGATTAAACCTAGGTCTTCTAGGAAAAAAGTTATTATACTACATTCGTGAATCCACTAGCAGCAGCATGAGTGCTGGTCGATGGAGCAGCAGTCAAAGCTTTGGCAAATGGAGGAGCAGCCGAATTTTTTGAAAAACAGGCAGTAAGAGCAGCATCTTCCTCCTCGGATATATCAAGAAGCTCTCTAGAGAACTTCTTGATTTTCTTAAAATAAGGCTCGAGGTCGAACTCTTTGCCTGCGCTGGTGACTGGGATGGAGGAGCTAACCTTATCCTAGTCTACCTTTTCACAATGAGCTAAGGCCATAGCCATTGCACTTTCCTCGCCGCTCTTCACTTGGATCAGCTTGTAGCTGGTGAGGGGATTCGGGTTGGCGTTGAAAATCTCAGTAAGAGTGTTGAGGTCCATCGGGACGTCTTGTGGGGAAATATCTCTGTGTGAAGACTCTTGAAGGCACGGTGAGAGCGGGTCAGAAGATTCTGGCCTCGGACGTTGTTCCCTTCCAAGACGCTAAGAGCATCCATCAAAGGATCAACACGTTGATCCTCAACCAGTGCTAGCAAGGAATTGGTGATCTCTGGAAAAAGGAAGAAAGCTCAAGTACATCACGATTCTAAGAACCAGATAAAAAATGTCGAGTTTCATTATAGAATAAGTAACCTACTTATCAGGGAAGAATTCAACTCTTTAATCCTCTTCCAAAGATTCTCGTCCCGTCCTGCCAAAACAACAACTTTGGCTTCATGCTTTCTGCCTCAGCCTTGGCAGCTGCCCGGGCTTTTTCCAGCTCCCGCTCAACAATTTTGAATTTAGCTTCGGGATTTTCCGCGTGCTTCATGTAAGCTTCGCGGATAATCTCGGACTCAACAACAACTACAAAGACTAAGTCATTCAAAGAGAAAATGTTCAAACAAAACATGCATAAAATGGATATAAGGCAGATAGGCAAAACCTTTGGTAGAGGCAGTGTCATGTTCAATCTTGATAAAACAAGTGGACATTTCGACCATCTCGCGCATTATTGGCTGAAGAAAATAAAAAAAAGGCGCAAACACTCGGGGGCTACACAGTAAAACAAGGCACGATAAAAGAGAGAGGACAAACACTTACATTATTCATGTCAGGCTCAGTCGGGTTCTCCAACAGGACTATACCCTTGCCAGCATTCTTCGACTTCTTACGGGGAGGAGCTTCAGGGGTCACCACAAGATCCTTTGCGATCAGCTCACCCGTAGTTTCTCCTTGGGGGTTGGATGGCTTCGTCATCCTCGTGGGTGACCTGGGGCCAGCGTCGGTCCCATCGGCCGCATCGGCAATGGGGAATTATGGAGAAGTTTTTTCCTCCTCATATCCACTAGCACAACACACAAGTAATTTTAGGTAGAAGCATAAGGAATTTTGGAAGTAAAAAAGAAGAAGATGTGTACTTACAAGCCAACATTTTGAGAAAACCGAGGAAGTGCCCTTTTCCTGGGAAGAGTCATCCTCAATGGCTGAACCATCAACGGTTTTGCAGCACTCAAATCATCGTAGTCTTCAATATTCTAGACATCCACCTCTTCGCACTTCCTCTTCCCTTGGCTGACGACAACCTTGAAGGAATCGAAATTTGTGGAAGGGACAGCCTAAGTTGGAGAGCAATGAGAAACAAAATTTTCATCATGTTTCTTAGTGTGTCTCACAACCTCGGCCTCTGTAATCTCCTCAGATTCAGCAGCAGGTTCTAGGACTTTCACTAGTCTCAGGAAGTGGAGGAAGTGAATCCAAAAGATCATGGTTCTTGTGGTGACCCAACATACCACTTCATGATGTAGTACACTATAGTCATTGACATAACACCAATGAAACACCGTTCACTAGTATTACATCCCTTAGAGTGGTACAACAGAAACACAGTAGGTCCAAGACATGACTATAGATTACAACTCGACTCTTTACAAAAGATCTAGAGAACACTCTAGGTTAAAGAGGAGGAAAATAACTTCTCACAAAGAAGAACCAGAAATAAAAACTCGGAACTATCTTTAGACTAAGACTAGTATCTAAACTATTTGGCCTGCAATTGCTACGAATGTAATGCTCTACAGAAGTAGGTTTTATGGCTAGAGAATCTATTCTTATCTACTCAGGAGCTTTGTATTCACTCTGGTTGATGTATATGCTGACTTCGTTGACTTAATTGAAGGACTTGAGCTGTTGATGATGGTTTCTTGAGCAGAAGTTGGTGTTGACGTCCTCTTCAATTGCTTCAGAATCTAGAAAGAGTTAAGAAGGTACGGTTGAGTGTGAGCGTACTCAGCAAGTTCACTAAAAAGGAGTGTTTGATGCACTATCTCTATAGCCATAGACCAAAGGTCATAGGCAATGTAGGTTTTCGTAAACATTTCTTCAAAGGTTGCTTTTATTCTGAAAACTATGTCCGACAGTCTTTACAGGTTGACCAGAACCTTCGTGGTGTTCCTTTCCTGCCGCGTTTGTAGCTCCTTCCCGGAACAGGGAGTAACAAGTTACAGCTCTTACACTCTGTAGAGGTGTGCTACTTTACCCATAAGAGATCAAATCCTTGTTACACAACCGGGTGATCTTTCCCGTCCACACTTCCCTTTGTGTGGGGCCTAGCTAGATGATCCAAGCCAGTACTGCCCTTCTCCGCGACCCCGTATACTCACCCTTTTGCTAGCTCAGGACAACGGCTGGTTTACACTCCTAAAGAGAGCAATAGTCGCCATCTAATATTGGGGAAATGACGGTTCCCACTTGCATGTGCCTAGATGTAGGATCACGGCTCCGATAAAAGTTGTCCGTCAACATATGAAAGGGAGACGATCCAGCTGACTTCCCGAGAGCCATTATAGATCTTATGGTTAACAAGTGATATATGGTACTAGAATCACTAGCGATATTGGTTGTTAAGTCCTAGGTATTATGTTCCTTTAGCACAGGAACTATCGCAGTAGACTATTACCATCTGGTAATGTTCCTTTACCACTAGAACTGTAGCAGTAGATTATTACCATCTGGTAAATAATCCATAATCATATTATTATGAAAATAGTGTTTCCTGACCTTTTTAAAATGTAGGTGATGACAACATTTGAGTTACAAGTATTTGATAGAAAATAACCAAAGGACATGAGCAAGTTGTGAACTTGCCTTTTGTGATTGCAAGATTATCCAATCATGGTCGTCAAGTCAATAGAAGATCCAAATTCTGTAAACAACATCATTGGTCCGGTGAGGATGAATGTTTAAAGAAGCAAGATGCAATTATGCATAAGTAATGTAATGTAGTTTGATAAACGTGAATCCCTGGACTAATCATATCTAATCTAGGGTTTGAAGCTTATGATGAGTTCTTTGGAATGTGTTGCACTTTTATACCAATTTCACACTTGTTCTTCTTATTATGGCTTGTGAGAGTGTGTGTGAAACAATATGTAAATACAACAAGTAGCATGCAACACTAAATCACTCAAATGGGTCATGGTATCTAAAACATTTCTTAAGCAAGATTATTAATCAATTAGAGCTTTTAAAGAAGTGTTTAAGGATAACTTTTAATGTCTCTTAAAATAATAAATTTTGAGGAAAGGTTACTTTTACAAAGTAAAAGCATTTAAACTTAAAGCTAACCCCTTAATGTTTTCTTACCAGTTATAAGTATTAAAGAAGAAAACAATTAGCATTTTTGAATAACTATTCCACTAGAAGGTGGAGACCGATATATTTTGTAATATGAGAGGACACTTTATGTTACTTTATGAAGGTGAAATAAAAGTATTATTGCTTTTGCTTGAGTGGTGTTATTTGATATTTTGAAACAAAGGGACTCATTATTGAACTTTGAATAATCACCAAACTTGTAGTGGAAATTTATATATTTTGAATATGGCATTATATTATATGTGATTCACTTCTTAATGTTCCATAAAGATGGAATAAGAGTATTATTGCTTTTATAGAAGTAATGTCATCTAAATTTTATAAGTTAATAGGATCACTTACTTATTTTAGAAGTAATTCTTATATTTTATAAACATGGAACAAGGCATTACTTTAATTACTAAAAAAACTTTGTTTAGCTTTTTAAGTGAATTCTTAGATAAAGAAGTAGTAGATATTATCTTGGTGTTTATATAATTGAAGAGAATCCTTTTGATAAACAATATATTATTTTTGATGATTTTATAATTGATAAACTATTTTTAGGAAAATTAAGATACACTTAATTTCAAATGGTAGTTTTAGGATATACATCTTAAAATTATTAGATTTATTTTGACTTCACTTGCACAGAAGTTGAACTGGTTACTACACTTTTAGACTTTAAACAATTAATGATAAAGATATAAGCAAAGGTTTATATAGTTTCTATGCATTAAAATAAAAGAATTGGGTTTAATTCAAGTTATTAGAGGATTAGGTTTTTATTTACTTCAAGTGTTAAATTATAAATTTAACTTGTAGTTATTATTTTTGTGAACCTTTTGGTATACGATAAATATTTTTATGATTTATAAATAATAAGATACGATTTTTGTAAGTTTTATCACTTTATAAACACTTAATAAATAATAAATATTAGCTAAGTGATACAAAAATGTATAAAACAAGTTCATAAGTCTATATTTTGTTTTTCTAAGACTTTTGATATATTATACCAATTTTGGGGAATTTTAAACAATAGTATATGCCTTTTAAAGATTTATCCTTAATAGAATATTTGCTAATAATAAATATTTCATTTAAGTTTGAAGATAAAGTATAATGATAGGTTTAAGTTATAGAGTTTATTTTTCTAGACATTTTTATATATTATATATATTTTTCTGAATTATAAAACAAAAGTTATTGAATTTATAAGATTTAATCATTTTATTATTTTCCTGGAAAATATTTATTTTTGAATTTATAATATTTATTCATTTCTAATTAGACTTTAAATAGAGGAATACTTTTTATACCACACTCAACCCTAGCCTAGGTCATTGACCTGTGGGCCAGTGGCCACGTCGGCAGGCCACATGGTGTGGACCGGTCAAATTTGCTGAGTGGGTGTGGGGTGACGTGGGCGTGATGTCGACATGACGCCAGCATGCTGGGACACGGCGGCTGAACGCCGGCGAGGCTACCGCTCGATGTTGGGGCTTCGCTTGGCGATGCTACGATTGGTTTTGGATATGGTCGAGCGAGTCGAGTCGATTAAGGACAATGCTGCTACCTAATGGTCGTCGGAACAGTGTTGACGACGAGCACCTGTGACGGTGCTCGCCAGCCAAATGACAAACTCGGCCTATCGGCTACCATAGGATGTGTAGGTAATATCAATCGATGCGGACACTTACCCTGGACATGATGGTGGGCACAGTGATGTTGATGGTGACCGGAGATGAGCGCGGTGTGCGGATTCTAGCGAACCCCATCAGAAGGAAATCTAGAAATTCTCCTAGATCCGACCTGCCCTTAATGCCTGCTTGTGCCAGAATGGTCATGACGATGAGGTGCTCCTCCCAGACCACTCCACGGAACCATAGGTGGGTTGTATCGATGGCTAGCTGGAGATCGCCGGTGGCAGCTTCGATGAATTTGTGCAAGATTGGGAGTGAGAGAGAGAGAGAGGAATATGAAGGATAAGGATGAACCAAGATGTTGATGTGGTTCTAGGCAGAGATTTTATATGGCCTGGCAGGTTCGGACACGAAAGCATGACGGCGAGGATAGTTGAGATGCGGCAGTGGTGCGAGGTCAATTCGGGCATGAATCTTGATGGGACAGGTGGACACGGACTCCAGGCGAGAAGGGAGACATTCTGAGGTGGTCAATCGCATCCGACGGAAGTCAGCATAGGCAGTCAGGACATGGATGGTCGACGTGGTGGCGGCTGTGCACGGAGAGGAAGACGACGATGTCTCTCCCGCGTGGGACCCTCTCGTCAGCCGCACACTTGAAACGGTAGATGGGCTCAGGCCAGATGGGCTGCTGCTAAGCTCTAGAAGAGTGAGCGAGACGCAGAAAGGCACGCAGGCGAGCGGCAGATAGCATAGGAATGACCTGGGCTCTGGGCCGATTCTAGAGTCTGCTGATTCCCTTTTCTTTTTCTATTTTTGTTTTCTGTTTTTACAAAACATTTCAAATTTGAATTTCTTCAAGGATTTAAATATCTAGAATTTTATGAAACACATAAAATACTATAGGGATCTTAGAAACTAAGTGTTTCTTTTATATTTCATTATTTGTAAACATTTAAGCTATTTAGGAAAGTATTTTATTACTTGTGACAATTATCCCTTAGGGATTTAGTATTTTGTTTCTTATACAAAAGTTTTATAAAAACGATTTTGTTTTCACTTGATAAATTTAATGGTAATGGTTTTAAAATGGTTAATGATGTCCATAACATTCTATTCTTACTTTGCAGCATATAGGAATTAATGTATATACCTTATAATGCATTAAATCTTATGGTTCATAATATGGTGATTTAAATTTTTAAGGTTCTTTAAAGTTTGGAAGTTCCTTTTAATCAAGGTCCACTAAAATGTTATTCATAACCATCCTACTACTTCCAAAATAAGCATGCATCATTTCTTAAACTAGTTGTTCACTACTTTCTTAAGTGTGGTTAAAGTTTTGATAGAAGTTTATTATATAATCGTGAACAACCATTATCATTCATGTGGCACAGGTGATCTCAATGCCTAGCAACATATACTTAGGGTTTCTAATACCACACTTACTATGGACCCTAGAGGATACCCTACCCTCAAGTTTTTTTAGTGAATGTTGCTAGGGATCAAGGTTTAAGGATTGATCCTGAATTTATATTCCTGAATGACATCTCAACTTAGAGTGAGCTATAAAGATTACTTCTTAATGTGGTCTAGATGGTTCTATTCTTCTAAGTTTCTAATAGGGTTTAAGATAATGAGGTGGACAAGGCTTTCATCAATATACCCTCAACTGGTATTCTAACTATCTCTTAGAAGTTTCATTTGACTAAGAGATACCTTTCCAATGGCTATCTAGAAACATGAATTGGTTCCTCTACCAACTTGATTCTAGGATTTTGAATAAATAAATAGACATGGGTCTTGTCATGGCTTGATATATTGTTGGTTAAAGGTTTCTTAAAGATTCCTAACTTCAATTCTTCACTAAGCTAGTCTTTGGTTAAACAATTCCTTTCTTAAATATACTCTATTTAAACCTCTCATCTGATTCACTAAGATCTCCTCTGCCTAAATGAACTAGTCATCTGGATTCACCATATCCATCATCATATGATGACATGGTCATGCAACTTTAACAATAATCCTCCTTCATTCTTCTCTAGTATAAAACTTCCAATTCTTACATACTACTAATGAATCTATCAATGTAGCTATTTCTAACTCCATGCATTAACTCCTTTAAATCCATCTTGCAACTACTTCCAAGGCTTGCAAGAGTACAATTCTCTCTATATCACATGTGATAACAATCCTCTGGGATGGATAGAGTACTACTCCCCATAATACAAGTTTGTTCTTGTATTGGCTTGGTTAAACTACTATGCTTCCAACTACTCCATACAACTCATCAGATACTTCATCATACTCTAGCTTGACTTCTCATGTTCAAGCTAGATGATTCATCTTACTAGGGCTTTACCTAATTTGGTATGCGCACCACCCTTCTTCACCATCTAGTCATCTATTCTCAAGTGGCTTGAGAATAATGGCCACCATTCTTTGATCATACTAAGCTTAGGCTTCTAATTGTTTGATCAAAATCTATTAACACTAAGTACTATATTTGTACTAGTCTCTCTGTGAGCTTATCTTGTTAACAAAACTTACTTTAGGTTTATACCTACTTGGCTTAACAAGATTATCATTGGATTCTATACTACAACTAGCTTTCTCATAGCTTCATAATTACTATCTAAACTCTTGGGTTTAAATACCTCTTCTAGTTAACTCATGAGTGAGTTAACTCCTCCAACATCCAATGGTTTGATAACCACTAAGGATCTCATTCCATTGATGATGGCACATTCTACCATAACCAGTTCCTTCTTCTGATTAATTTACTTAAGGTCTTTGGAAGGTCAACATAATAGGTCAAAGGCTATGAGTCAATAAGTTCTAGGTCAAGAATTGATCACTCAACATTGATGATCAATTGACACTAGGACTTGGTTAAATATGAATGTCATCACTTAATATGGTATTAAGGGTATGTGCTAGATGGTCTTGGCTTGACTTCCCTGTCTACTCTATTTGTGATCAGATTTAATGTTTAAGAACTACCATGACACCCATGGTAGGAATAACTATGACAATCAAGTGTATCAATATTTAGTTATAGAGTTTCTTTACTTAAGTTATATACTTAACTTCTTATTCAAGGTTTGTTGAAGAAAAGACCTTGATATAATATTTATAAGATTAAGTATTCATCCTTGAGTTGTTGTATGGAATACCATGTAAGGATCTCTAGAAGATCTAGTACTCCTTATTAAGTAGTGTGTTGTGACTTAGTTTTATTACATTTGATCTACCCTTAGATCAAATTATATTACCCAAAGGTAAGATTTTAGCAAAGATCATATTGAAACTTATCATAGTTAACTTGATGATCTACTTCAGTTCCACCAAGTTAAGAGAAGCTTCAATCACTTTGACAAGTTTTATTTAAAAGCGCGGAAATTATCTAGATTTTCTATGCATGAATGCAATGCACACACCTCATCTCAGCTTATTTCTAAGCTATAATGCTACGATGTTACAATCTCTCCCCCTTAAAATAAACTTCGTCCCCAAAGTTCGTACTCTCTTGCGTTTCGGAATGAGGAGTTAACTTGTATTGATCACGACATTTCTCAACTCCATTGTGATCACAATTGGGGATAATTGTGGTATACCGTATCCAGATCTTTTTCCTTGAATCCTATTCATTCTCGACAATATACAACTATAGTTCTAAGTTAGCCCATGGTTCCTTTTACTATAATGTCTTTGTGGTCCGTCATGTGGTTGGTTTGGATTCATTTAACCCAATCCAAGCAGGATTTCCTATTACTCTACACATGTCTATTTTGGTATAATATCTACCTTCTTAGGGATAACTTAGAATTGTTTCCTTTAGAACTAGTCCGCTAGGATTACTTTATTTTATCTCCTACGATCTTTACTCAGACATACTCTCAGGAGTATTTTTATAATGATGACTTCTTATAACCTTATGAGAATAAGGCTTAATCTCATCATCATTTAGTACTTCTTCTCCACCTTTACTTAAAAGTAAAATAACAACACTTTCGTGTTATTGTTTACTATCCCCCTTGGGATCTCCTAATGGTCTCTAAACTACATGTATAATACCCATTAACTCAATAGTAAGGATATTGGTCTTTGTTCAGCTTATACTTTACCTCTACAAGGTCTCATGCAAGAATCTGCGGTATACCCAAACAATTGTGGATTTCCGAAATGAATCTTACAACGTTACTTAGCTTACTTTTATCTTCTTAGACAGTACTTCTTACCGATAAATCTGATGTCATGAAAATGTCTCGAAAGACTATCACTTTAATTTTATACTCCTTTATGTCTTACTTATCTTAGGCCAAGTTTTATGCTCTTTAAACCATACAAAGATGGCCTAATTAGCTAAGCCGCTAGGATACCAGCTGTGGATCCTCCTAGATGTATGGATTACCCTACGGGTTTTCTACTTCTGATTGACATTCTCTCTGAGTTGTCAGAGCTTGAATACCATCCTTGTTCCAAGACTTCTTATTTACACCCTTCCAAGTTACTTCCATAAACTTGGTACAATTGCTCCATTAGCTTCTAAGCAACATCACCCACTTTGAGTGAACTTAAATTCTTTCCTTCATGTTTCTCCACACCTTTTCTGCACTAATATTCCTTCTTATTGCCAGCTCATAGTGAGTTGGGATTGATCCATCCTTCAAAATAGTGTTGATACTCCTTATATTGGGATTCCTTCTTCCTGCAGTCTTCATCTTTATCTTTCGAACTCGTCACTCCCTTACACGAATTCCCTTATCTATCTAGGTCTATAACATCAAGTAATAACTTGATGATGCAACATGCATTTGCACATCAAGTCAAACTTCATGCACAGATCTAGTCAATCAAGAAGATCCAAGAAAAACCAAGAAATCCAAATGTGATGCATATAACACACATTATTCTAAGCCCATAATATAGTAGTTGAGTAAAACATCTCTAGAATTCAGGCTTAGCTGTGTAGTATATGACACCTCCTAGTATAGTTTTACATCGTGATACTTAGCACATAGGGTCAAACTACTCTTTGTCTCAATATCTACCCAAATTGCCCAATTGCGGTTGGATAATTTTGAGCAAAGTGGTCTCACTTTGGTTCTGACTAACCTCTTACCTTTATTTCGGGACTACTAAAGACTACCAATTTCCCATTCTATCATAAACTATCCTCACATGATCTCTCAAAACTACTAACAGAATTGTAGTTACTACCTTAATCCAAAAATTATCGTAATGTTATAATACCTATGACTTCTATCATAGACCTACACTGTTCTTTAATAACTATTATTACAAGATTTGTTATTGAGTACTTGTCCTAATTACAAACTTATCATGGTATCGGAGCTATTTCCACCATGAAGTTGTTAAGATTTACCTCGTCATCATGATTGAAGAGCTAATCTCACCATGATGACTCTTCTTCTTGGCTTACTGTTAATGATTCTTAACAAAATTCTACTCCATCACATGGAATTCTCAAGTCAATGCCACATGATTTACTTCCAATTGTATCTATACATACTCTAATGGTCTACCCCGTGTGGTATAGTGGTATCAACTAGTGGTAAGATTCTGCTGCTTCACAGGGATTCTAACTATAGACTCCATCACTAAGACTACTCCACATTATATCCTAAAGTTAGTCGTAATCTTCTTGATGTTTTAACTTACTTAAGACATCTTAGAGGTGTTATACCTATTTAGAGCTACACTAAAATGGCATTTCTCTAGAGAATATAGATAACTAATCTTTAAGAAAGATGACAAAAGCATCCAACTTAAGTGTGACAAGGTTATCATCAAGTGGATACCCATCACAAGTCTTGGTTTAGATAAGATGGCTCCTATAGTCACTATCCAACCTACAGATCTTCCTAAAAGGGTTTTAATCCTAAGGTCAAAGCATATGCTCTTATACCAGCTGTGGTGACCCATCATACCACTACATGATATAGTACACTATAATCGTTGACATAACACCAATAAAACACTGTTCACTAGTATTACATCCCTCGGAGTGGTACAACAGAAACACAGCATGTCCAAGACATGACTATAGATTACAACTCGACTCTTTACAAAAGATCCAGAGAACACTCTAGGTTAAAGAGGAGGAAAATAACTTCTTACACCGAAGAAGTAGAAATAACAACTCAGAACTATCTTTAGACTAAGACTAGTATCTAAACTATTTGGCTTGCAATTGCTACTAATGTAATGCTCTACAGAAGTAGGTTTTATGGCTAGAGAATCTATTCATATCTACTCAGGAGCTTCGTCTTCACTCCGGTTGATGTATATGCTGACTTCGTTGACTTAATTGAAGGACTTGAGCCGCCAATGATGGTTTCTTGAGCAGAAGTTGGTATTGACGTCGTCTTCAACGGCTTTAGAATCTAGCAAGGGTTAAGAAGGTATGGTTGAGTACAAGCGTACTCAGCAAGTTCACTAAAAAGGAGTGTTTGATGCACTATCTCTATAGCCACGGACCAAAGGTCATAGGCAATGTAGGTTTTCGTAAACATTTCTTCAAAGGTTGCTTTTATTATGAAAACTATGTCCGATAGCCTTCACAGGTTGACCAAAACCTTCATGGGTTTCCTTTCCTGCCGCATTCATAGCTCCTTCCCGGAACAGGGAGTAACAAGTTACAGTTCTTACACTCTGTAGAGGGTGCACTACTTTACCCATAAGAAATCAAATCCTTGTTGCACAGCCAAGTGATCTTTCCCGTCCACACTTTCCTTGGTGTGGGCCCAGTTAGATGATCCAAGCCAGTATTTCCCTTCTCCGCAACCCCGTATACTAACCCTTTTGCTAGCTTAGGACAACGGCTATGCCGTTTACACTCCTGAAGAGAGCAATAGTCGACATCTAATATCAGGGAAATGACGGTTCCCACCCTTGCACGTGCCTAGATGTAGGATCACGGCTCCGATAAAAGTTTTTTGTCAGCATATGAAAGGGAGAAGATCCAGCTGACTTCCCAAGAGCCATTATAGATCTTATGGTTAACGCGTGATATACGGCGCTAGAATCACTGGCGACATTGGTTGTTAAGTACTAGGTATTATGTTCCTTTACCATTGGAACTGTAGCAGTAGATTATTACCATCTGGTAAATAATCCATAATCATATTATTGTGAAAATAGTATTTTCTAACCTTTTTAAAATACAGGTGATGACAACATTTGAGTTACAAGTATTTGATAGAAAATAACCAAAGGACATGAGCAAGTTATGAACTTAACTTTTGTGATTGCAAGATTATGCAATCACGGTTTTCAAGACAATAGAAGATCCAAATTCTGTAAACAGCATCATTGGTCCGGTAAGGACGAATGTTTAAATAAGCAAGATGCAATTAGGCATAAGTAATGTAATGCAGTTTAATAAACGTGAATCTCTGGACTAATCGTATCTAATCTAGGGTTTGAAGCTTGTGATGAGTTCTTTGGAATGTGTTGCACTTTTATATCAATTTCATACTTCTGCTTCTTATTAAGTCTTGTGAGAGTGTGTGTGAAACAATATGTAAATACAACAAGTAGCACGCAATATTAAATCACTCAAATGCGTCATGGTATCTAAAAGATTTCTTAAGCAAGATTATTAATCAATTAGAGCTTTTAAAGAAGTGTTTAAGGATTAATTTTAATGTTTCTTAAAAGAATAACTGTTGAGGAAAAGGTTACTTTTACAAAGTAAAATCATTTAAACTTAAACCTTAAGGTTTTCTTACCAGTTATAAGTATTAAAGAAGAAAACAATTAGCATTTTTGAATAACTATTCCACTAGCAAGTGGAGACCTATATATTTTGTAATATGAGAGGACACTTTATATTACTTCATGAAGGTGAAATAAAAGTATTATTGCTTTTGCTTGAGTGGTGTTATTTGATATTTTGAAACAAAGGGAATCATTATTGAACTTTGAATAATTACCAAACTTGTAGTGGAAATTTATATGTTTTGAATATGGCATTATATTATATGTGATTCACTTGTTAATGTTCCATAAAGATGTAATAAGAGTATTATTGCTTTTATAGAAGTAGTGTCATCTCAATTTTATAAGTGAATAGGATCACTTACTTATTTTAGAAGTAATTCTTATATTTTATAAACATCGAACAAGGCATTACTTTAATTAGTGAAAAAACTTTGTTTAGCTTTTTAAGTGAATTCTTAGATAAAGAAGTAGTAGATATTATCTTGGTGATTATATAAGTGCAGAGAATCCTTTTGATAAACAATAAATTATTTTTGATGATTTTATAATTGATAAAATATTTTTAGGAAAATTAAGATACACTTAATTTTAAATGGTAGTTTTAGGATATACATATTAAAATGATTAGATCTATTTTGACTTCACTTGAACAGTAATTGAACTAGTTACTACAATTTTAGACTTTAAACAAATAGTGATAAAGATATAAGCAAAGGTTTATATAGTTTCTATGCATTAAAATAAAAGAATTAGGTTTAATTAAAGTTATTAGAGGATTTGGTTTTTGTTTACTTCAAAAGTGTAATATTATATTTTTAACTTGTAGTTATTATTTTGTGAACATTTTGGTATATGATAAATATTTTTATGATTTGTAAATAATAAGATATGATTTTTATAAGTTTTATCACTTTATAAACACTTAATAAATGATAAATATTAGCTAAGTGATACAAAAATGTATAAAACAAGTTTATAAGTCTATATTTTGTTTTCCTAAGACTTTTGATATATTATACCAATTTTGGGGAATTTTAAACAATAGTATATGCCTTTTAAAGATTTATCCTTAATAGAATATTTGCTAATAATAATAACTATTTCATTTAAGTTTGAAAATAAAGTATAATAATAGGTTCTTTTTTAAAGAGTTTCTTTTTCTGGACATTTTTATATATTATATATAAATTTCTTAATTATAAACCAAAAGTTATTGAATTTATAAGATTTAACCATTTTATTAATTTCCTGGAAAATATTTATTTTTGAATTTATAACGTTTATTCATTTTTTAATTAGACTTTAAATAGAGGAATACTTTTTACACCACACTCAACCATAACAAGGGTCATTGGCCTGTGGGCCAGTGGCCACGTCGGTAGGCCACCTAGTGTGTGATACGTCCAAAACGTATCTACTTTCCCGAACACTTTTGCTATTGTTTCTCCTCTGAACTTGTGTGATTTGGATGCGACTAACACAGACACGCTGTTTTCAGCAGAATTACCTTGGTGTCAAGTTTTTATGCAGAAAATCAACTATCAGGAAAAATCCCGGAAATATGCCAAATATCTTATTTCACGAGAAGACTCCTGGAGCCAGAATACGAGACGGAGGAGGGCTGGGCCCAGGCCACACCACCTAGCCACGCGGGCTAGCCCAGGCCGCGCCAGGAGGTGGTCTGGCCGCCCTAGACACCCCCTCGGTCCCCCTCTTCGCCTATAAGAAGCCTTCTGACCTAAAAACTCTAGGGGTTCGATGTTTTTCCAGAAAGAGTTCCGCTATGCCGTGATACATTGCAAATGTATCTATAATTTTTGATGTTCCATGCTTGGTTTTATCCACTTTCTTGTGTTTTGTTCCAACTTTGGAGTACTTTTCATATGATTTCTTGGACTAACCTATTAACAAGAGCCACAGTGCCAGCTGCCTATTTTCTGCTGTTTTTGGTTCCAGGAAAGTCAGAAAATGAATATTCTCGGAATTGGACGGGACAAAAGCCAAAGTGCCTATTTTTCCGGAAGTGATTAAGTGCCAGAGTACGAGACAGAGAAGGGCCAGGGAGCCACCATACCACCTGGCCACGCGGCCAGGCCTGGCCCGCGCCAGGGGGTGGTGTGGCCGCTCCCGGCATCCCCTCGACCTCTCCTTCCGCCTATATATTGCCCTCGGGACAAAAACCCTAAGTACCCGATCAAAAATCCACGAAAGAGTCTGTAGCCACCGTCATCTCCATCCCTAGATCGGGAGGGATCTAAAGCTCTTCCCGACACCCTGCCGGAGAGGGAAATTCACCCTGGATGCCTTCTTCATCACCATGCAAGCCTCCGGTGTGATGCGTGAGTAGTTCATCCTTGGACTACGGATCCATGTAGTATCTAGATGGCTGGTTCTCCTCCTTTGTGCTTTCATGTCTAGATCTTGTGACCTCCGTTCATGATCAAGATCATCTATTTGTAATTCTACATGCTGTGTTTGCGGGGATCCGATGGATATTGAGATGCTATTTCAGATTGATTATTGATTCTATCATGTCTTTGTTATTTGTGATCTTGCATGCTTTCCGTTGTTAGTAGCTATCTTGGCCAAGTAGATGCTAGCAACTCCAAGAGTTAGTATTTATGCTCGATAGTGGGTTCATGCCTCTGGTAATCTGGGGAAGTGACAGAAATCTCTAAGGTACTAGATGTGCTGTTGCTACTAGGAATAAAACAACAATCCTTTGTTCATAGAACAATCGTATTGTTTACTTTACACGTAGTTCGTAAAGCAATAATCTGTTGCTTGCAACTTAATACTGGAGGGGGTTCGGATGATAACCTGAAGGTGGATTATTAGTCATAGATGCAGTTGGATGGCGGTCTATGTATTATGTTGTAATGCCCAATCAAGTCTCAAAGGAGTCAAGATGATTAGTATATGCATGCATTGCTCTCTCGGTGTTTGTCAATTGCACCGTTGTAATTTGTTCACCCAGCATGGTATCTATCTAAGGAGACCCACCTCTAGTGAACTATAGCTCCCGATCCTTTTCTTTTACATACAATCTACAATCTTTTACTGCTTTGTGTTTACTTTCTGCAAACTTTTACTTCTTTCCATTCGATATGTTTAAACCTTTGATTTCTGCAAAACACGGTGAGATTGACAACCTCATCGCAAGTTGGGAACAAAGTTCTATGGTTGTGTTGTGCAGGTCTCCACGTTGCTACTAGCACCGGTAGTGCGCCCTGCCAAAGCTCAGCTAGTAACACCTTTGGGGTGTTTCCTTGCTCCTACTGCTTCGATTAAACCTTGGTTTCATAACTGAGGGAAACTTGATGTTGTGCTCATCATACCTTCCTCTTGGGGTTCCCAACGAGCTCTACATCAACACCACGCACCAAGCATTTTTCTGGGCGCCGTGCATTGAGCCATCAAGCGATTTTCTGGCGCCGTTGCCGGAGAGTCAAGGACATCTTCACAAGGGGAGTCCCTCATAACCAATCTCTTTACTTTTTTGTTTTTTTTTTGCTTAGTTTCTTTTTGCTTTGTTTGCTTGTTTTGTTCTTCAAAAAACACAAAAAATTTAGTTTTACTAGTCTGCTTTCTTATTTGAAAACCCAAAAATATTAGTTCCATTCTTAAGTTGCCTTTATGTCTAGCCTTGCTCCAGTCACTATGTCACCCGAGGAAATGATTTTCACTTTTAAACAAGGAATTGAGGAAAGTTTTAAGGAAGCTTGGTCTAGAATCCCTGATCTACATGAAAAAGCTGAGCCTAAAATGATTCAAAGCTTGTTCCTTAGCAGCTTTTACCTTGGGATTGCTCTTTGCTATAGATATGCTCTAGATGCTGTTGTGGGAGGAGATTTCCTCCAATGTTATGAGGATGATGCTACTAATGCTATAAACAAATTGATCCTAACTTACAACATGCCTAGCCAAACTAATATTTCTTTCGCAAAAATATTTGCTAGGTTGGACACTCTTGAGGCTAGCACTACTAGCTTAGAAAATTGCTATAACACGCTTAGGGAGCATCACAATTATGTTCCAATAAACTCCGAACCATCAAAGTGGTTCCCTACAGTAAAGATTGGGATGAACACTGAAACTTTTCAAGCTCGTTGTGATATCATGTCTGAATTTTGTCTTATGCCCAAAGATATTTATAAATCTCTGAATACTTGGGGGCTCACTGAGGGAGGAAAAGAAATATCTCTTGCTAATAATACTACCATATTACCTCTTGGAATAGCTGAAGGAGTGTTTACAAGGATCCTTGGGAAAACGATTTCTATTGATTATCTTGTTATTGAATGTGCAGGAAAAGGACAAATTACACTTGGAAGGTCCCTATCAGAACTCCTTGGAGCAATAATAAATTTGGGAAAGGGGACCATGCACCTTTCTTCTCCACCAAACAATCACATTTTCCCAAAGGTTAAGAATAAAAATAAGAGAGGTAGGGGCAAGAAAGTTGGTTTTAATGCTTCTTCATTTGAGAACACTTGATTCTTTCTTTGCTTCTTATGCCTAACTTAAAGGCGTTAAAGAAAAGTACTTTTTGGGAGATAACCCAAAAGTTTTAGATGAGTCTTGGAAGTTATTACCTCTGTAATAACCTCTCCTTATCCTTTTTATTTGCTTTTTGTGCCAACAGTAACCTCTAATGAGAGTGAAGTAATGATTGGGAAAGTTGCTGTCCCGAAACAGATTTTTGTGCTTCACCGTTAAAATTTGTGAGAGAGCTCTGTATGTCGGATTGAGCTTTAATTTTTTTTGATTCTGACCCAGGTTGTTATCTAACTTTCGTTAGTTCAACACTTTTTGATTTGAGCAACAGAAGGTCTTCGAAGAAATTTGTCTTTACCTGCTGGTCTGTTTTGACAGATTTCTGCCATTTTCTGCATTTGCTTTTTGTGGGTTCCTTTTTGAGTTCTTTTCGGGAATTGAGCTTTTTGAGGGAAGTGGTACAGTATCTAGTGTTCTAATGGAAGTTTATTTGGTGTTAGAACTGAACCTTAAGACTTATTTATCTTAAGTGCACTAATGTTGCTAATAAAGATTGTGTGAAGTTTTGTATGAAGGAAAATTTCAGGTGTATGGAAGGAATGAGTAATGAGATGAAGAATGGACTAAAGCTCAAGCTTGGGGATGCCACGCGTGTCACCCCAAGAAATATCCAAGAAGTACAAGCGTCAAAGCTTGGGGATGCCCAAGGCATCCCCTTCTTCATCAATAAAAATCCCAGGTTTCTTCCAAATGCTTCATTTTTATTGTTTCATGCACAGTTGTGTTTTTCTTGGAGCGTCGTCTTTTTCATTTTTGTTTTGGTTTTCGTTTGCTTTGGTTTGCTTAGTTTGCTGAATAAATTGGTTTGACCCCCTCTTTCTTACATTGGTTTGCAAATAGTTTGGTTTGGTTTGGAAAAGAGTAGGAAAGTTCATACTTATGTGGTAAAAAGAGCTTGTTTTTGACTGTGGCCTATGCTTTTCCATACCATGCTTGATATTGTTTTGGCTTTATGCTTACTATTCTTTGATGTAGCATGACTTGTTATAAACAATTGAGATTGCTTAATGTGCCTTGGATGAATCATGCGTTGTTTTAGCATATAAAGCATAGTATAGTGGTATTCTCCGTTGATGCTTTATTTGGGTTGACATGGCGCATGCTCACAGCATGTTATGACTATCTCAAGTCACCATAGCCTTTATGATCCTTTAGTTTTCAACTTGTAGTATCACTTTATGCTTTGATCAATGATCTTTTGTCGCTCTGCATGATTATGGCCATTATTGCTCTCTTAGTTTGTCGCTCACAGTCTTTTGCTAGCCTCCACAAAAAAGTATGAGTTCCACTCATGCATCCAACTCCCTAAACCAAGTTATTCCAAAGAGTCCACCATACCTACGTATTAGCTTATGCTATTCCAAGTATATTCATGCTTTTGTTTACCTTTCAAATTAAACTTGTTATGAGAAAACTAGTGATTAAAGCTCTCACGAACTTGATGGCACACTTTACTTTTCTTGCCCTTAATAAACTTGAACCATTGTGTCTTCTATGTTGTATATGCTTGCACTTATTTGTTGGGAATTAGCAGAACCATGCTTTCATGGGGAACGCTTTCAACATTGCACTTGGTACTTGTACCTACTTGATATCATGCTCTTTTGTATATGGATGTCGTCGGTGTGAAATGAAAGGGGAGCTTGTAAGTCCATGGAGTTATGTATATGTGTTAGAGAAACGCCTGGGCCGCTGGTCTAATCCATGCTGACATGGTGGAAACCTGCAGCGTAACCATAATGAGCTGTCTATGAAGCATTCTTCTTAGAAAAAAGAGTCCTATATTGATAAAAAAGAGAAAAAGAGAAAAAGAGAAAAAAAAATATACTATGCAAAGAGGAAAGAGAGAAAAAAGCACCATGTTCCCATGGTAAATAAGAAGATTGCTGAGATGCTCGTTGTCTGCTTTTCTTGTCATTTTGATATGGGGATTCTTCCGTATCATCGGGCAAGGGGTACCCCGTTGGCAGCTCTCTATGATACACATATACTTACAATGACAAGAACTTACCGGTGACTAAACTTGAGTAGCATGAGGAGCGGCCCTCGTATACAAGGGACATGAGATTTCTGACTTATACTTCGTCAAGCATGTACACCATAGTTTGTTCACTTTAACCTTAATCACTTCAAGATGCTTATGATAGGGGCAATGAGAGCTGAAAGCTATAAGTACCATAATTTTTGGAAGCTCTTTATGAGACTTGAATCCCTACTTCCTTTTACAAAGGCCTTTCTTCCACCATTATATTGAGTCTCCACCTTCTATCTTTATGCACCTTCTTTGAGAGCATAGTGGCCATTCTTAGTTCTATGTGCATTGTCCCAAGACTAGTTGATTGATGCATACTTTGATATTGCTTGTTTTAAACTATTGTATCTAGTCACTCTTATGAACTCTGAAGGTGTCCTATGCATTTATATTTGCTACTCTATTGAGGGACAGGCTGAATACTATTATGCTATGTTTTCTTTATGTGAAACAAACAAACGTCTTGCAAAGCATTGTTATTCATGAATCTTTTGTTTGTGCCTTTTCATGTTGCATCATTGTTTCTTTGCTTATTGCTAGAACTTTGTCTTTCATGCTATGATTGAAGTACTATGATCCTAGCTTTGAATGCTTTACAAATACTTTGATCAAGTCTTTGATGGTGCATGTCACCTAAAAAATTATTGTTTCTTTTTATCACTTACCTACTCGAGGACGAGCAGGAGTTAAGCTTGGGGATGTTGATACATTGCAAATGTATCTATCATTTTTTGATGTTCCATGCTTGGTTTTATCCACTTTCTTGTGTTTTGTTCCAACTTTGGAGTAGTTTTCATATGATTTCTTGGACTAACCTATTAACAAGAGCCACAGTGCCGGCTGCCTGTTTTCTGCTGTTTTTGGTTCCAGGAAAGTCAGAAAATGAATATTCTCAGAATTGGACGGGACAAAAGCCAAAGTGCCTATTTTTCCGGAAGTGATTAAGTGCCAGAATACGAGACGGAGAAGGGCCAGGGAGCCACCACACCACCTGGCCGCGCGGCCAGGCCTGGCCTGCTCCAGGGGGTGGTGTGGCCGCTCCCGGCACCCCCTCGGCCTCTCCTTCCGCCTATATATTGCCCTCGGGACAAAAACCCTAAGTACCCGATCAAAAATCCACGAAAGAGTGTAGCCGCCGTCATCTCCATCCCTAGATTGGGAGGGATCTGAAGCTCTTCCCGGCACCCTGACGGAGAGGGGAATTCACCCTGGATGCCTTCTTCATCACCATGCAAGCCTCCGGTGTGATGCGTGAGTAGTTCATCCTTGGACTACGGATCCATGTAGTAGCTAGATGGCTGGTTCTCCTCCTTTGTGCTTTCATGTCTAGATCTTGTGAGCTCCGTTCATGATCAAGATCATCTATTTGTAATTCTGCATGTTGTGTTTGCGGGGATCCGATGGATATTGAGATGCTATTTCAGATTGATTATTGATTCTATCGTGTCTTTGTTATTTGAGATCTTGCCTGCTTTCCGTTGTTAGTAGCTATCTTGGCCAAGTAGATGCTAGCAACTCCAAGAGTTAGTATTTATGCTCGATAGTGGGTTCATGCCTCTGGTAATCTAGGGAAGTGACACAAATCTCTAAGGTACTAGATGTGCTGTTGCTACTAGGGAGAAAACAATAATCCTTTGTTCATAGAACAATCGTATTGTTTACTTTACACGCAGTTCGTAAAGCAATAATCTGTTGCTTGCAACTTAATACTGGAGGGGGTTCAGATGATAACCTGAAGGTGGATTATTAGTCATAGATGCAGTTGGATGGCGGTCTATGTATTATGTTGTAATGCCCAATCAAGTCCCAAAGGAGTCAAGATGATTAGTATATGCATGTATTGCTTTCTTGGTGTTTGTCAATTGCCCCGCTGTAATTTGTTCACCCAGCATGTTATCTATCTAAGGAGAGCCACCTCTAGTGAACTATGGATCCCGGTCCTTTTCTTTTACATACAATCTACAATCTTTTACTGCTTTGTGTTTACTTTCTGCAAACTTTTACATCTTTCCATTCGATACGTTTAATCCTTTGTTTTTCGCAAAACACGGTGAGATTGACAACCTCATCGCAAGTTGGGAACAAAGTTCTATGGTTGTGTTGTGCAGGTCTCCACGTTGCTACTAGCACCGGTAGTGCCCCCTGCCAAAGCTCGGCTAGTAACACCTTTGGGGTGTTTCCTTGCTCCTACTGGTTCGATTAAACCTTGGTTTCATAACTGAGGGGAACTTGCTGCTGTGCTCATCATACCTTCCTCTTGGGGTTCCCAACGAGCTCTACATCAACACCGCCATCAAGCATATTTTTGGGCGCCGTGCATTGAGCCATCATGTCGCCACCACCAGATTCCGCGATTCGGAACCAGAAACTCCACTCTGGCACCCTGTCGGGACGGGGAATTGGAGGAGATCATCGTCATCATCATCACCATCGCTTCTCCATCAACCATCCATGTTTCCCCCATCTATGAGTGAGTAATCCCCCGTTGTATGCTATGGGGATGGTAGGTATTGGATGAGATCGTTCATGTAATGGCATCAGATTGTTAGGGCATGGTGCCTAGTATCTTCTATTAGTGATTTATGACTTTGTTGCGACTTGTTATGCTTAATGCTTGTCACTAGGGCCCGAGTGCCATGATTTCAGATCTGAACATGTTATTGATTCATTATGATAGTATTGTTTATGGTCTTACCTGCAAGTTGTATACACACGTTGTTATCCGGAACCAATGGCCCCGAAGTGACAGAAATCAGGATAACGGGAGGGGATGGCTTTGGTGTGAGGATCACATGTGTTCACGGAGTGTTAATGCTTTTCTCCGGTGCTCTATTAAAAGGAGCACCTTAATTGTCAGTAGTTCCCTTGACGCCCCGCTGCAAACAGGCTGGCAAGACAAAAGATGCTGTGCAAGTTCTCATTGCGAGCACGTATGACTATGGGACACATGCCTAGGATTATCTAGTATTTGGATGCTTTATCTTATTTATCTGCAATTGCCCTATGTTCTGATTGCCATGTGAATTGTCTTGTCCATGCAACGCCCGTCCATCCATCCCTATGCCTACCGCACTCGAATCCTACTGTTTACTACTATTGTTATTACTGTCTTTACTTTACTACTGATGTTACTTTACTATTCCTACTACAAAACTGTTGCTACTGATAAACTGCTGTGAGCAAGATTGTTTCCAGGTGCAGCTGAATTGACAACTCAGTTGTTAAGGCTTATAAATATTCTTTGGCTCCCCTTGTGTTGAATCAATAAATTGGGTTTCACTTCCCTCGAAAATATTGCGATACACCCCCTATACTTGTGGGTCATCAAGACTATTTTCTGGCGCCGTTGCCGGGGAGCATAGCTTTATTTATCAAGTTCACTTGGATTCATTATTGTTCGTTGCCATCCATCCATCATGGGTAAGTCTCGTGATGGCAAGGTTCCTATTTTACCATCCACTACAAGAAGAGGTACGGTTTTGAACACCTCTATTGCTCTTGATTCACCATCTGTTATGAGTAAGCTCGTTACACCACCACACACACATGCTACACACACTGCTACTACTGCTGAATCTGTAACTTCTGATGCTTATGATGATGCTTCTACTGTGCTTGATAAGAGTGGTTCATTAGGTCCTTTCCTAGATGCTACGATTGCTAGAGCTATAGCTGGAAATACTAAAACTCCTAATGAAGACACTACTACACCTGTTAGTTCACCTGAGTCTAGTGAGAGCTATGATATTGAAGACGGTTATGTTGAGATGATCGATGAATTTATTAAAGAATGTAAAAACACCCATGATTGGAGCGCTGCTAAGAGTCTCCTTGAGAGGCGTACTATTAGACCCAAATTGTCTCCTATTGCTAAGTTTGCTGCTTCTCCCATAAACATTAAAGATAAAGATTATGATTTCTCTCTTGATCTATCTTACATAGCTATTGTTGAGAAAAAACCTTTTTGTGGGACTAAGAATGAAAGTGCGGTAGCACATATGAATGAACTTTCTACCATGAGTGGCTTGTTTTCTGATGATATTAAGATGTGTACTTACTTTGTTGCTAAGATTTTCCCCTTTTCACTGAAAGGAGAAGCTAAAACTTGGTTTAGTAATTTACCTCCTCGATCTATTGAAAGCCCTGATTGCTTGATTAGTACTTTCCTGCAGAAATATTTTCCTCCTAGTGCTAGACATGCTATTTTGCAGGTACTTTTTGATTTTAAACAGGGAGAAAAAGAGATATTGCCTGAATCATGGGCAAGGTTTTGTGCATTGATTCATGCACAGGCTGGAAGTCCATTACCTAAGAATGAGCTTCTTGATATATTTTATAATGGACTAACCGAAGAATCTAGGACATACCTAGATAGTTGTGCTGATTGTGTTTTCAGGAATAGGACTTCCAAGGAAGCTGAGGAATTAATGGCTAAAATAAGCAAGAATTTTGAAGATTGGACTCCTCCTGAACCAGCTATACCTGAAATAATTATACCTGAACCAACTATTCCAGTGCCTGTTCCAACATCAAAGAAGAGGGGAGTTATTGAATTAAATGATGAAGTGGTGAAGGAAGCTAACAAATGTCTTAAGGAAAAGGGAATTAAAGCTGCGGATGTCAAGAATTTACCTCCTATAGAAGAATTATGTAAGCCTATTCCCTACTCATCCACTATTGAGGTACACTCTCTCCAACACTTTGATGAAGGTGATATCCCTTACTCTAAACCTCCTGATCAATGCTTAGAAGAATTCGATATTTTCATTGTTAAGCAAGATAATTTCAATAAAAGGGTGCAAAATCATCTAATGGAAAACACTAGAGCTATTGTTGAGTTAAAAGATATTGTGGAAAGAACCTCTAATGATGTTAAAATGATTGTTAAACACTTTCAAATGGTTCAAACTCAAATAGATCAACTCATTAAAGTGCAAAAAGACTTGCTAGTTAACGCTGCTAAAGAAAATCATGCTTATGAAATTAGAACTAGAAGTGGTGCTGCTACCCAGGATCCTCTATATCTTGAGGGGCATCCCAAAAGAATTGAGCAGGATTCTCAACAAGCTGAAAATAGTGGCTCTACTCGTAAGAAAAGGAAAAAGAAACATAAAACTATTGTAGAACCCTCTAAACCTGCTAAAGATCCTAATAGTATATCTATCTCTAATGCTGAAACTAAAAGTGGTAATGAAGAAAATGATGTTCCTAATGAAGAAAAAGTTGAAGAAGAACCTGAAAAGCATACTAAGAATACTAAATACACTAAAGAAGATTTTGTTGCTAAGAAACATGGTAGTGAAAGAGAGCCCTGGGTCCAAAAACCTATGCCTTTCCCTGATAAGAAACACAAGTCAAAGGAAGATGAACACTATAATAAGTTTTGTGAGTGGATGAACCATTATTCTTGCAAATTCCCTTGACTGATGCTATTAAATTGCCTCCTTACTCAAAGTATATGAAGGATATTGTCTCGAATAAAAGGAAGATCCCTAATGAAGAAATTTCTACTTTGTTTACCAATTACTCCTTTAATGGTAAGGTTCCTAAGAAACTTGGAGACCTAGGGATTCCAACTATCCCTTGCTCTATTAAGAATAGTTATGTTAGAACTGCTTTGTGTGATTTGGGAGCTGGAGTTAGTGTTATGCCTTTCTCTCTCTATAAGAGGCTTCAACTAGAAAAATCAATACCAACTGATATATCTTTGCAAATGGCTGATAAATCTACTACTATTCCTGTTGGTATATGTGAGGATGTACCTATTCAAGTGGCTCATAATTGCTTGATATTAACTGATTTTGTTGTGCTTGAAATGCCTGAAGATGATAATATGTCTATTATTCTTGGGAGACCTTTTCTTAATACTGCAGGAGCTATTATTAATTGTAATCAAGGAAAGGTGACTTTTAATGTTAATGACAAGGAACATACTATCTATTTCCCCAAGAAGATTGAAAGGACTTATGGTTTGAATTCAATTGAACATGTTGAGGGCATTCAAGTTGGAGAGATATATTGTCCCATACCAAGAGAAAAATTTGAAACTATTATGATTGGGACCATTGCTATCAAGGTTGAGGTAACATAATCATTAGTGGTATACAAAGTTTTGTCTCTTATGGAATTGTTTCGGTAATAAGACATGATCAACCTTGTTAACAAAAGGATTTCATTGAACAAAACAATGTTTTCACCATGATTATCTCCGCTTACTTCTATTATATCCATTTTAGCTTTTGCATTTGTTTAGTTTACCTTTCTTGTGCTAGTTGCTTGCATTTTAGAGTGTCTTAGAACTTCTGTAGCTTTTGCTTTGTTTTGCATTGCATCTTTTCAAAATCATTTTTTTCTGCAGAAAAATCATTCATCTATGCCTGAAAATTGCCCAAAAATAAAGTGTCTCGAAAAATTCTAGAAATTTCATATTAAATTTTTACGTGAAAAAAGGGGCAGAGGAGTGCCTGTAAGGTACCAGGGGGACCCACCAGGCAGGCACACCACCTGGTGGCGCGGCCTGCCCTGGGTGGCGCCATGCCATGGTGTGGGCCACCCTTGGCCCTCCACTCACTCTCTCACTTGCCACTTTCTTCTCTCTCCTGAGCAAACTCCAGTTCATTGCTCAAAATCATGTTCTTGTTGTGCTTGCTCTCGATTTTTTCGATCTCCTTGCTCAGCCCATCTTTGCTGCTAAAATTTGGAGCATTTGTTCTCCGGTATGTGACTCCTCTGCTTGTCCAAGTAGATTTGTGTTTAGTGGATTATATATTGAGTATTTTGCTGCTGTAGGTGACAGGTTATGAAAGCTTGTAAGATTGTTTGATGCTTATAGATATAGTTTTGATGCATGTTTAGGCCTCTTACAAGTCCCTATGAGTAGTGCTCTTCATTATTTTCACTTTGCAATCAGTTGTTTAATAGGTGTTTAAATTTCAGAATAGAAGATGAATGAGCATCAACTAAACCAACATGAACTATGGGTGCCTGAGGTCATGAAGGTTCGCCGGGAGGAGGAAGTTTTTCCTTCCATTTACCCATGCTCTGAATTCATGAGAGCTGCAGGAATTCTCCAGGATTTCCACACTTTGGTTTCTAATGCAGGGTTGGAGCACTTTTTGGAAGATGAACCTTGTCAATTTGTGAAGCTAACCATGTCTGTGGTGCAGGACTTTCAATTTAGTTACTCTTTGCCTAACCCCATGGTCCACTACAAAATTTACAATATTGATGTCGACCTTTCTCTCGATGACTTTTGTGTAGCTATTAAGGTACCTCAGTGGGGATCATGTAGAAGGATTAAAGAGCGACTTGCACCACTCATGGATTTATACGCGGAAATTTGCCAAGGGAGCAGCTTCTCGAAGGAGAGTGGAAAATTTTGTAACATTCATCTCCCCTCCATTCGCTACTTTGCCTACTTTATTGCCAAGTGTGTTCTTGCTAGGAAAACTGCCAATAAGTTATCTTCATATGATCTAGCATTCATCTTTGCTACTCTTAAACGAGATAGGTCTTACAACTTGGGTGCTTTGATAGCTTTCCGTCTTGCTGCTAACCGCGAGAAAGGTGGAATTTGTGGGGGGCCTCATTGCTTCTCGCTTACTAGCATTGCATGGTTTAGTGCCTCATCATCTAGACCTATAGTTTCCCATAGAAAGGCTTGATCTTAATTCCATGATACAGCATAAATTTGTTTCTTCGTGGGCTAGTTTGAGTGAGATGTCTTATGAAATAACTTTTCTCAAAGCTGGTTGGAGAAGGAGCAAGTCCGAGCATGTTGTTCTTTTGCCTGCACCTATTTTGTTTAACCTTGATAACAGGGTAGGATGGTCCCTCACGGAGGAGGAGTTTGATACGTACTTGGGAGAGCTCTCCCAATAGGAGCGGGATACTAGAAGGGAGGTCACAGATGATTCGGTTCAGCCCTCGAATGAGGGGGAGTCTTCATATCAGCAGCCTGCTTAGGATTGGGGAGCTTCTTCTTATTCCCATGGGCCTAACTACGATCATTCTTGCAATGACCCACCTGCTTGGAACCCTTACTCGTATCTGGATTGACACCCACTTAGGCCAAAAGCCTAAGCTTGGGGGAGGTACGCTGACATCACACTCATCTCCATATCATTTGGCGTCGGTACTTTGTATATTCATGTTTCGTTCTCTTTTTAGTTTTCGTTCTTTCTTTGTTTTTGCTTTCTAAAACACAAAAAGACCAAAAATATTTCTGTTTTTTTCTTTGGTTTGCTTCTTTTTCTTTTTGCCTTGGTTTGTTTTTCCCTTTTTGCTTTGTTTGAACTATTCGAAAAACCCAAAAAGATTTTGCTTTGCTTGTTCTTCCTTTTGGTTCTTGCAAAAAAAATCGAAAACACCAAAAATATTTGTTGTTCTTCTTTGGTTTTGTGAGTTTGTTGCAGGGTTCAGCAGTCCTCAGTGGGATTTGGTTTCATATTATTATTCAAGCCACACAAGTGACCGGCAATAATGAGGATTAATGACAACTTGATGTGTGGTAACAGGCTGGTAACGAACTCTACTTGTTTTCATTTTTGTACATATAATCATCATTGTGGGCATGCTTAGTCTGTTCGTGTAGGGTGTATGTTATTTATGGATGCTTAGTAGTTCTTTCTTTCATATGATTAGTTCCAGCTTGCTAATAGTTTGTAGCATGTCTTATGAATGTTTGTTTGCATTACTCTATTCATAACTTGGTATGACATTGTGGTATCCTCCTCTGCATGTTTCATTTGACTTGACTTGGCACATGCTCATGCATGCATATGACTGAAATAATCAGTTAAGCCTCGATGAATTATTTTGCCTTGAGGGTCTTGAATCACTTTCATGCCATGGTTAGTCCTGTTTTGCTGCAAGCATGATTATGACAGTTATTGCTCTCCCGTTTGTCGCTCCCTTACTATTGCTAGCCTTCACTTTCACTAAGTATGTTTTACTCATGTTTCCAACTCCCTAAAACCAAATATTTCCAGAGTGTCCACCATACCTACATATTAGCATCATTTGCTATTTCCATGCATATTCAATATGCCTTGTTTTCTTCCGAATAAAATGTTTGCTTGTTATGAGAAAGTTAGTTAGTAAAAGCTCTAACGAACTTGATGGCACACTTTATTTTCTGCACTTAATAAACCTGAACCATTGCATCCACCTTTGTTGCGTGTATGCTTGCGCTTTATAAGTTGAAGTAAGCAGAACCATGTATCATGGGGAACGCTTTCAACATTGCACTGGTACTTAGTACCTCGTTAATATCATGTTCTTTTGCTCATGGATCCCGGTGGTGTGAAATAAAAGTGGAACTTGTAAGATCATGGAGTTTGTATATGTGTTAGGGAAACGCATGGGCCGCTAGCCTAAGCCATGCCTAATCATGGTGGAAACTTGCAGCATAACCATAATGAGCATTCTATGAAGCATCCTTAATAAAAATCTATGCACATAGTAAATAAAAAGATCGCTGAGATGCTCATTGTCTGCTTGCCTTGTCATTTTGATTATGGGATAGCTCCTGTATCATATGCAAGGGGTACCCCGTTGGTGGTTCTCTATGATACGTATATACTTACAATGACAAGATCTTACTTGTGACTAAATTTGAGTAGCATGAGGATCGGTCTTCGTATGTAAGGGGCATGAGACTTCGATTTATAACTTGTCAAGCATATCCTCTTAGTTGTGTCACTTTAACCTTAACCACTTAAAGATGCTTATGATAGGGGCAATGAGAGCTCAAAGCTAACGAGTACCATACTTTCAGCATTTGGAAGCCTTTCAAACTATTTAAAACCTTTTTCATTTCCTTGTTGAGTCTCCACACATTCTTTGAGCACTTTCTTGAGAGCATAGTTTTCATTCTTAGTGTAATGTGCTTGTCTCAAAACTTGATTATTTGTGTTATGACTTTGATGCTTGTATCTTTGATATCTTTACTTCTAGTATTCACCTGAACTTTAGAGGTGCCTTGGCATTCACAATCAAAGGCAAGCGAGATACCACTCTATCATACCTTGTTATGAGCATTGTAATGTTGCTTATGTTTATGTTACATGCTACTTATTACTTTTGAGTTGGAATCTCTTCATAGCTTGCAATGCCTATTAAGTAAACTTAGTTGCATACTCCTTATTATGAATTGTCTAAGTAGTTGATCACATGCTGAGAATGTATATATCATATGAAGCAAATGTGTTCGTGAAAGTTCTTTTATCGCACTCAGTTTTCAACTGAATTGCTTGAGGACAAGCAATAAGCTAAGCTTGGGGGAGTTGATACGTCCAAAATGTATCTACTTTCCCGAACACTTTTGCTATTGTTTCTCCTCTAAACTTGTGTGATTTGGATGCAATTAACACGGACTGACGCTGTTTTCAGCAGAATTACCTTGGTGTCTAGTTTTTGTGCAGAAAATAAACTATCAGGAAAAATCCTGGAAAATATGCCAAAAATCCTATTTCACCAGAAGACTCCCGGAGCCAGAATACGAGACGGAGGAGGGCTAGGCCCAGGCCACACCACCTGGCCGCGGGGGCTAGCCTAGGCCGCGCCAGGGGGTGTTCTGGCCACCCCAGACACCCCCTCGGTCTCCCTCTTCACCTATAAGAAGCCTTCTGACCTAAAAACTCTAGGGGGTTCGACGTTTTTCCAGAAAGAGTTCCGCTGTGTCGCCGCCACCAGATTCCGCAATTCGGAACCAGAAACTCTGTTCTGACACCCTGCTGGGACGGGGAATTGGAGGAGATCATCATCATCATCACCATCGCTTCTCCATCGACCATCCACGTTTCTCCCATCTATGAGTGAGTAATCCCCCGCTGTAGGCTATGGGGATGGTAGGGATTGGATGAGATCGTTCATGTAATGCATCAGATTGTTAGGACATGGTGCCTACTATCTTCTATTAGTGCGTTATGACTTTGTTACGACTTGTTATGCTTAATACTTGTCACTAGGGCCCGAGTGCCATGATTTCAGATCTGAACATGTTATTGATTCATTATGATAGTATTGTTTATGGTCTTACCTGCAAGTTGTATACACATGTTGTTGTCCGGAACCAATGGCCCCGAAGTGACAGAAATTGGGATAACCGGGGGGAATGGCTTTGATGTGAGGATCACATGTGTTCACGGAGTGTTAATGCTTTGCTCCGGTGCTCTATTAAAAGGAGCACCTTAATTGCCAGTAGTTCCCTTGAGGCCCCGCTACAAACGGGCTGGCAGGACAAAAGATGTTGTGCAAGTTCTCATTGCGAGCACGTATGACTATATATGGGACACATGCCTAGGATTATCTAGTACTTGGATGCTTTATCTTATTTATCTGCAATTGCCCTGTGTTCTGATTGCTATGTGAATTGTCTTGTCCATGCAACGCCCGTCCATCCATCCCTATGCCTACCGCACTTGAATCCTATTGTTTACTGCTATTGTTACTACTGTCTTTACTTTACTACTGTTGTTACTTTACTATTCCTACTACAAAACTGTTGCTACTGATAAACTGCTGTGAGCAAGATTGTTTCCAGGTGCAGCTGAATTGACAAATCAGTTGTTAAGGCTTATAAATATTATTTGGCTCCCCTTGTGTCGAATCAATAAATTGGGTTTCACCTCCCTCGCAAATACTGCGATACACCCCCTATACTTGTGGGTCATCAGTGTGGACCGGTCAAATTTGCTGACTAGGTGTGGGGTGACGTGGGCGTGACGTCGACATGATGTCAGCACGCTGGGACACGGCAGCTGAACACCGGCGAGGCTACCGCTCGACGTTGGGGCTTCACTTGGCGATGCTACCATTGGTTTTGGATGTGGGCGAGCGAGTCGACACGATTAAGGACAACGCCGGTACCTAATGGTCGCTGGAACAGTGTCAATGATGAGCACCTAGGGCGGTGCTCACCGGCCAAATGACAAACTCGGCCTATCGGTTGCCCTAGGATGTGTAGGTAATACCAATCGATGCGGACGCTTACCCTGGACATGATGGTGGGCTCAGTGATGTTGATGGTGACCGGATATGATCGCGGCGTCACGGATTTCGGTGAACCCCATCGGAAGAAAATCTAGAAATTCTCCTAGCTCCGACCTTCCCTTGATGCCTACTTGTGCCAGAATGGTCACAGTGATGAGGTGCTCCTCCCAGACCACTCCACGGAACCGGAGGTGGGTTGTATCGACGCCTAGCTGATGCTCGTCGGCAGCGACTTTGGTGAATTTGTGGAAGATTGGGAGCGAGAGAGAGGAATAGGAAGGATAAGGATGAACCAGGAGGTCGATGCGTTTCTAGGCAGACGTTTTATACGGCCTAGCGGGTTCGGACACGACGGCATGATGGCGAGGACGGTTGATACGTGGTGGTGGTGCAGAGCTTGATTCGGGCGTGAATATTGATGGGACAGGTGGACACGGACTCGAGGAGAGTAGGGAGGCATTCTGAGGTGGTCAATCGCGTCCGGTGGAAGTCAGCAGAGGCGGCCGGGATGTGGCTGGTCGACATGGTGGTGGCCGTGCATGGAGAGGAAGATGACGACGTCTGTCCCACGTGGGGCCCACTCGTTAGCCACACACTTGAAACGGTAGATGGGATTAGGCCAGATGGGCTGCTGCTGGGCTCTGGAAGAGTGAGCGAGATGCGGAAAGGCACGCAGGTGAGCGGCAGATAGCATAGGAATGACCTGGGCTGTGGGCCGATTCTGGAGTCTGCTGATTCCCTTTTCTTTTTCTATTTCTGTTTTCTGTTTTTACAAAACATTTCAAATTTGAATTTCTTAAAGGGTTTAAATATCCAGAATTTTATGAAACACATAAAATACTGTAGGGATCTTAGAAACTAAGTGTTTCTTTTTTTTCATTATTTGCAAACATTCAAGCTATTTAGGAAAGTATTTTATTACTTGTAACAATTATCCCTTAGGGATTTAGTATTTTGTTATTATACAAAAGTTTTATCAAAACGATTTTGTTTTCACTTGATAAATTTAATGGTAATGGTTTTTAAAATGGTTAATGATGTCTATAACATTCTATTCGTACTTAGGAGAATATAGGAATTAATGTATATACCTTATAATGCATTAAATCTTATGGTTCATAATATGGTGATTTAAATTTTTAAGGCTCTTCAAAGTTTGGAAGTTCCTTTTAATCAAGGTCCACTAAAATGTTATTCATAACCATCCTACTACTTCCAAAATAAGCATGCATCATTTCTTAAACTAGTTGTTCACTACTTTCTTAAGTGTGGTTAATGTTTTGATAGAAGTTTATTATATAATCGTGAACAACCATTATCATTCATGTGGCACAGGTTCTCTCAATGCCCAACAACATATACTTAGGGTTTCTAATACCACACTTACTATGGACCCTAGAGGACACCCTACCCTCAAGTTTTTTAGTGAATGTTGCTAGGGATCAAGGTTTAAGGATCGATCCTGAATTTATAATCCTAAATCACATCTCAACTTAGAGTGAGCTATAAAGATTACTTCTTAATGTGGTATGGATGGTTCTATTCTTCTAAGTTTCTAATAGGGTTTAAGATAATGAGGTGGACAAGGCTTTCATCAATATACCCTCAACTAGTATTCTAACTATCTCTTAGAAGTTTCATTTGACTAAGAGATACCTTTCCAATGGCTGTCTAGAAATAGGAATTGGTTCCTCTGCCAACTTGATTCTAGGATTTTGAATAAAGAGATAGACATGGGTCTTGTCATGGCTTGATATACTGTTGGTTAAAGAATTCCTTTCTTAAATATAATCTATTTAAACCACTCATCTGATTCACTAAGATCTCCTCTGCCTAAATGAACTAGTCATCTGGCTTCACCATATCTATCATCATATGATGACATGGTCATGCCACTTCAACAATAATCCTCCTTCATTCTTCTCTAGTATAAAACTTCCAATACTTAGCTACTACTAATGAATCTATCAATGTAGCTATTTCTAACTCCATGCATTAACTCCTTCAAATCCATCTTGCAACTACTTCCAAGGCTTGCAAGATTACAATTCTCTCTATATCACATGTGATAACAATCCTATGGGATGGGCAGAGTACTACTCCCCATAATACAAGTTTGTTCTTGTATTGGCTTGGTTAAACTACTATGCTTCCAACTACTCCATACAACTCATCAAATACTTCATCATACTCTAGCTTGACTTCTCATGTTCAACCTAGATGATTCATCTTACTAGGGCTTTACCTAATTTAGTTTTATTTAAAAGCGCAAAAATTATCCAGATTTTCTATGCATGAATGCAATGCACACACCTCACCTCAGCTTATTTCTAAGCTCTAATGCTGGGATGTTATAGTTCTACACAAATAGAGAAGCAAATTCGTCATAAGAAAATATACATCAAAGAACAAGAAGCTGATAAATGGAAGACAAGAGAAAGAGACTTACATCAGGCACGACATTTGGATGGAACCTCATCATGCTAGGTAAGTTTGTTGAGGGATCTGACCTTATTATTAAGCTCAGAGCATAGCAAATAATCCCGGGACACCCTCATCGGATGCCTCTTGCCTGTGTATGCCAACATACCAGAAATTCGGTCCTGAAGAGGTTGAACGAAGATGCGAAGGAAGTGGGTTATGAGTTGGACACCCGAAACCTCTTTTCTAGCTGTATAACACATATCTCGAATGCGGTCCACGATGGGCTGTGTTTCCTTGATCTCCACTGGAGTTGCGCCTTCTCCCCAGGACTTAAGCTTCCTAACGCTTTTCGTCGGGTCGAAAGGGGCTAATCCATACTGTTGGCCCTCGGATTCTTCATCCTTGATGTAGAACCATTTCTTCCTCTAGTTTTGGGCAGAATCCACAAACTTGAGGTCAAAATAATCGACATCCTTGCGAACATAGATGACAACGTCGCCAACATCATAGACAGATGTTCTAGTCACATTCCTCTTGATGGGAAAAGGACGTTTCCATAGGCCCTAGTGGGGATGAATCCCAAGGAAGCTCTCATAGAGGGTGATAAAAACAACAATGTGGAGGATGGAGTTGGGTGCAAGTTGATAAAGCTGCACGCCATACACACACAAAAGCCCACGAAGAAATTCGTGGGCAGGAAAAGAAAGGTTGTGGTAGAGGAAAGTAATGAACATTAGCCACCATCCTTCTTCAGGCATGGGAGTGGCCTCGTCGCCATGAAGCTTGAAGGAGCCCTCCTTTAGGAACACGTACTTCCGAGCCTCGTGCACATCCTGATGCGAGCATTTGGAAGGGGTCCAACCGATGACCCGTGGTTTGTCCGCTGTGGTGTCAGTAGAAACCTCCACCCTTGCTCCTCCCCATGTTGGCGGTAACAAAGGTGCATGAGCATGAAAGCAAGAAGAGGGCAGCGGTGTTGGAACAAATTTGGCGCAAGGAAGAAGAAATCTAGCGGTGGAGGAAGGAATGTACAATAAAAAAATTCACCTTGCAACACTTCTAAAGCACCCATAGCAGCCTAGAACCGTTGGATCCAGAAGATATGGCGTTGCGATGAAACCTAGGGGCAACATGTGTCCATAGTGAAAAAAGAATCAACCGTAACGAGAATTAATTACTATGGTAACTCTGGAGAAAACGGTGTGATGCCTCGATTCCCGTGCAACGTGGGGTCGTGTGGTCAAACTCGTCACTGACACGACCCCACGCGTTGTCAGCCTGTGTTACGGGCCCACTACTGAAACGTCCCATCGGGAGCTCATGGGAAGCAATGAAAATACTTCGGATGTACTAACAAGGAACTCGAAGAAATAATTCCAAGGTTTTAGTCGAGAAAATTCCTCAAATGGCATACTTGAGCCTATGCTCGAACACAAACGTTCAAACATAGCCTCTGGGGCTACTCCCATCGGGAGCGCTGGCCGCGCACCCGATAATTTTTTTTGATGATTCCAAAAAAGAAGACATGAGTCGAGAATTTTCCTAGATGATAAAGACTTGAGCCTATGCTCGGACGCAAGCGTTCGAACATAGCCTTGGGGGCTACTCCCATCAGGAGCGCTGACCGTGCACCCGATAGAAAAAAATAAAAACTCCTCTGACATAAAAAACAAAGAAAATAAAAGAATTGAGCCTACAATCGAATACAAATATTCGACTGTAACCTCTGGGGCTACTCCCACCAGGACCGCTGACCGTGCACCCGATAGAATAAAAGCAAAAATCCTCCAACAGAGATGATAAAAGAATATAATAAAAAATCTATGAGCATTACATAAGTGTATCCTCAAACGGTTACTCCTATCAGGAGCGTTAACCAACACACCCAATAAAAATGATAAACAAGCTGACAACTTCAGTAATTCCAACAGTCAAACAAGACAGTTGATAGAATTATTAAAAATTCTTGGACCGCGTCTGCCACGATAACATGTCGAAATGCTATATCTCTCTACATAAAGGTAAGACCCCGAGATTCCGCCTGTGAGAACTAGTAATCGCACCCAAATGCGCTCTGCTAGTAATTGTCTATATCCATGATACGATGAAAAATTCTGACGGACGTGTTGGGTACACATAGGGACGGAGCCGGGATTTGATATTGAGGGGGGCAATATATTGATGATCTTACATAAGATTTTTTTTCTCACAAAAGCTACAACTACGTGTCATTTTATGTTGGAAGAACTATTTGGACAAAAACCATAACAATATATCAAAGTCTCGGCACAGAACTTATGTAGCACTAAATCTTGAACAATACAAAATAGAAGATAAATTTATATTGGATCAACTTTGTCTCTACGAGTATAAGCTTGATAATTCCATTGCATGTGATCTTCCTAGTATTTTTTCCAGTGTAGAAATTATTATGCAATAAGTCGTCGTCATCAAGCAAACATCAAACAAAAGACAAATTTTTTCTGTAAATTAATCAATTAGAGTACATGTTATGCAATCTATCAATAAAAACTAATGATTTGGTACCTTCAATCTTAGTGAGGAAGATTGATTCGTATACTTGATGGTAAAACATAAAACTAGAATTTAGTAATCGGTAAGACCTTCATGGCCCGAACTAAGTTACACCAGTATATACCGAGTTCGAGTCTGAGGACTTGAGCTTGAAGTAAGTTCACGATATTTTTTCCCAAGAGCAATTAAATGGTTCACGGTCCGTCATATGCATCAGACTCGTTATACCAAAATCCCCATGTATAAAATATTTATAAACATAAACATTACTCAAAGAAAATTTTAGATTCAATATAGAAAATATCTTTGAGACTCAACCTGAATCTATGATTCAGATAAAGTATCGAGGGCTACTGACATGAGTATGACTTATTTGGTTCCTGTAATTAGTATACCTGGTACATATTTATACTACGGCCCACTAAGCCCACAAAGAATTAAGAGTCATGGAAGCGTATGAAGCCCAGGAACCAGAAGTGTTGATCAAGATAGAAGTGTTAAACGACACAGTCGAGTAGTTGTAATTAAACTTGTAACCGATCCATGTTGGAATCTGGGATTCAGCCTCTCATATATAGGCTAGGAGGCACCGACGGAGAGGGCACCATACCTTTGAGCGAAACACAATCTGCCGTGAGTTAGATTGCATCTAGCGAATCGGCGACTTTGTAACCTCTTGTTTTCATAATCAGGTAGAACTTCGACTTCCTTGTTTGTCTGATAGGCCGATGAAATCACCAACGCTCTCGTTTCCACCAAATCCAAGTTCATAACTATGGACATTGCCGAGGTCACCCCTTATCAGTACCCACGAAGCAGGGGCAATCGACGGTGGTGTTGACTCCGTCGGAGCCCAGTAGATCGGACTCGCGAGGCAGAAGGTGCCCATCTTACCAACATGGAAGCGTAAATCGCTGATCATCAGATCCGTCTCAACGTCGAGGGAGTCGAAGGCAGGGTGTGAGGCCGGCGACTGCAGGGTGAATTGAAGGATACGAGGTGGATCTGCTCCTCGAGAGCCGACGAATCGTAGATCACCGACGATGGAACCGCCGCAGTCGCTACATCAGCACACAGACTTCCCATAGACAATGCCAATTGACGTGAGGTCTCCATGACAATGGCCATGGTTTATGGACTTGGGTTTTCAGGAAGAAGGTGTGCGCTGGTGATTTCGTCGACTAATAGACATCACGGGGACACAAGTTTACCCAAGTTCAGTCCCCGAAGAGAAACCCCTACTTCTGCTTGTTTGTTCTTGATTGAAGTGATGAAGATTACAAGTCGCTGAGATGTCAATGGTTGCGCAAATTAGATCTGGCGTGAGCTACGAGTGGTGTACTGGGGTGTCCTCCTCAGCGCCCCTCTAGCCGTTATATTTAGGGATGCTAGGTCTCGGGCACCGTTCGAGTCGGTTACAGATTCAAAGTAGAACCATAGTACTTTACTATCTCTAATCTAAATTGTCTTGCACATCGCGAGTCGGTATCATGGGCTTTGCATCATTCGAATTGCTGTAGGTTTTATAGATTACAGCAGATCATCATATATGTCTCTTGTTGGGCTGAGCCAGGTAAACCAAAGTAGGTGCCCGTCTATGTCACCTAAACTATCCTTTTTGGAACAGAGCAGTATAATATTTTTTCACGGGCAACTCTCGCCTCCAAATTTGCTCGCCTCTCCGGGAGCCTGCAGGCAGCCAGGCAGCCCCGCTACAGCCTACAGGACGTGAACCAAACACGCTCGCGACCCCACCAACGCAACAACCCGCGTTTTCCACGCTTCCCCACGGCCGCTGCCCGCCGCCCTTCTGGAAGCGCCACGACTGACTGATTCCCGCCTCGCCGCCACCGCCAGCGTTTCTCGCCGGCGGGGATGGCGCTGGAGTTGAGCATGGCTCTGGCAGCGCCGCCGGGGGGCGGGCTGCTGCTAGCCCCGCCCCCTCCCGCCCCGCCCGGCAAGGAGCAGCAGGTGGCAGGGGTGGGGATCCTGCTGCAGATCTCCATGCTCGTGCTCTCCTTCGTGCTCGGCCACGTCCTCCGCCGCCACCGCTTCTACTACCTCCCGGAGGCCAGCGCTTCGCTCCTCATCGGTATGTTCTTTCACAGCGCACACCTCCGGAGCCGAAGCGAGACTCCCTGCCTTCTGAACCCTAACCCTGGTGGCCGTTTGCTCGTACCTTTGATCATTTCGTAGATTATGGGAACTTATTTTTTAGTGATGATAATATAATATTTGTTGCCCCACCCCATTTCTTCATTACTTGGCCTTGAGCTGCTGCAACCGCAAAATGAGCAGAAGAACGGGATAATTAGTATATCTGCCAACTTTTAGCCAGGCTAGTGGCATGGTCTAGTGTCTTGCTACCATATTGAGTACTAGGTCGATATCCATTTATATGATTTCATGTCACTGGCAATGCAAAAAAAGTTTGTAGCTCAAATTTATTCAAGGCTCTCCCCTGACTTGTATATAACTGTAAATTCGTTGGAATTTTGAGATCATGCGAAAATAGCAGTTAATTTGAATTTTCTGTTTTTAGAGCAAACCTGTTAGAGATAATTGTTCAAAATGTGCCCTCAATTTGATGCAGTCCATTCACCCGAGCAAGGTCCAGCTTTGCAAAACATGTACAAAAATGAAAAAAAAAAGACTGGAAGTTCTTATCCCCCTCGCTCCTTTGTGTCAAAACTAAAAATAGGAGTCTTGGAACCATTGGCGATAGCTCTTAGCATTTGATTAAGGAGAACCACTGCAAGCGGTGGTACCCTTGCATAAATCTGTGCTCTGCGAAGTCTCTCCATCAGATGAGAAAATAGATGTTTAATCTAGAAAATAAATTGAGTTCTCTGATTGCTCTATTGTATAGTATAATATTACGTTTATCATATGGTTTGCTGTACATCAATTTCACAATTCATGTTCTCATTTCACTCGTCATATGTGTGCGTTCTTTAACATATGGAACTTCAATGACTGTATTACAGGACTAGTTGTTGGTGGGCTTGCTAATATTTCAAACACAGAGACCAATACTAGGTTCGTGTTGATTGTGTAATTTGGTTCTCATTTAGACTCCTGTATCATTTGTGTTGTGTTTACTCTATTCTAGATCTTACACGCAACGTTAGCATGTTCGATTAAATGATGCTGTGTTCCCTCTGATTCGCAGGACATGGTTCAACTTCCACGAAGAATTCTTCTTCTTGTTCCTGTTACCGCCGATAATATTATATCCTTTTTTTCACTTTTTTCTTTTAACATCGTTAGTACCTTGGTGAGAATAAACATAGGCTTACTACCTCCTCCCCCCCAACCCCCCAATACTTATCTAAGCCTCCTAACTGGGATAATTCTCTTTCCCAATTTGAAACTTGTATTCCTTGACTTCAGTGAACCCAATCAGGATTCAGCTTATCTCCAGTAAGTACTGTACGTTGACAAATACTTTTTCTTTATCTAGCTACTTCTCCTAAGAGCATCTTTTTACAGAAACCATTCTTTGCGAACTTTGGGGCTATTGTAACTTTTGCCATTCTTGGGACATTCATTGCTTCCATCGTAACAGGGATGCTTGTGTAAGCATCACCAACTTTTCTTCCTAGTTTCTTTTTTTGAAATCTTTCATCTTCTAAACATATATCTGCTACAACTGCAGCTATCTTGGTGGGCTTACATTTCTAATGTATAAACTTCCACTGGTTGAATGTCTTATGTTTGGCGCTCTTATATCTGCGACTGATCCTGTCACAGTATTATCAATATTCCAGGTGCCTAGTTTTTCTTTTCTCCATCTCATTCTTGAGCCTCTATTGTTAGCTATATCTGTTCTGAGTCAGTTTTATTCTATAGCGATTTAATTGCTATGGTGGGCCTTTGTGCCTTTGTTCCTAAGGACTTTGGAATGCTGTAGCGATTTAACTGATGTCGAATGCAAATATTAGTCAGAAACATATCAGTAAGCAAGACACTGCAGTTGTCTCTATCGTTAAAAAGAAATATCAAGGATCTTATTTCCTCATGCCTGAAAAGTGAAGCATCACTTTTTTTTTTACCCGCAAAAAATATCAAGGATCTTATTTCCTCATGCCTGAAGTGAAGCATCACTTCTTTACTAATGTAGGTGGTGATTAATAGGTATGCTCCATGGGCTAGTTTGAAGGTTTTAATTTCTTCGCATGGTCTTGCCTGCAAGATGAAGTAGTATAGCATACATATCAATGTCAGTGGTGCTTTTTAATTACGGTGGGCTTAGCTATATTGCGACTACCTGTAAGCCATATCATATGCACTGTGTAACATGTAAAATGTTTTGTGGTTTCGACATGAATGGTTGTATATAAAATTGCAAATTTACAACTCAGGGGCAACCTGAGTTGCAGTGCTCAATGAACGTGAACAGCCCACAAGATTGCAAACCTTAGCTGAAAAATTAAAAATTGTCCATGAAGGACATATTATTTAGCATAGTAAATTGGTGCTACGGTGTTAAGCATATTTTTTTCTGGTTAAATGTGCTGGTAAGGCCCCTGGCCTTTCATTAAGAAAAGGTTCAGATGTTAAATTGATGGCCAGTTTAACTTTAACGGCACATTTATTGAAGGAGGTAACTCAAATGTGTCACCCTGAGTATGCCTAGTCCTTGAACTAATTACATGAAACTTGTGATATCATTTCTGTGCAGGAACTGGGAAGTGATGTTAACTTGTATGCTCTGGTGTTCGGCGAATCTGTTTTAAACGATGCGGTGTGTTTTTACTTGTTTCCAGTGCATGCAAGAATAGTTAGTACTTCCTTGTGGTTATGACTAACTTATATGTCTTCCTATTTGGAGAGTGCAGATGGCAATTTCTCTTTACAGGTTTGCTTCTGTCAATGAGCCTGATGCTTCTTCTGAGACACACATTTCTTGCTTATGTCGATTATTTTCTTCAGGACAATGTCATCAGTCAGAAGTAATGCAGCAGGCGGCGAGAACATTTTCATGATGATTCTCCAGTTCCTTGAGATCTTTGTTGGTTCGATGTCATCAGGTTTGCACCACTTGCTGAAGATACACTTTTCAATGTGCATATATCCAAAATGAATGAAACTGTGCCATGACCATACGTACTCAGTTTCACATTTTGGCACTTAATAACTTCATCATTTTGGTAATTACCCATCGGAACTCCACCACTAACATTTTCAATATACAAAATTCATTATTCATTCATTTCCTGGTGGTGTGTGTGTGTGTGTGGGGGGGGGGGGGGGGGGGATGCATACAACAGAAGCATTATTTCAAGCCTCGACTATCAAACAAAGTCCACTCCTAATAATCAAGACTATCCGTATCTTCTTGCCCTTGCTAACTATAGACTCATTCTTTATTGCATAGTCACTGCTCACTAGGTTCACTGAGAAAATAGCCTACCCTGATCTGATAGATCAAGCAAAAAGGCATCTGCTATACAATGCCACCTTTCCCCAGCTCCAGAACTTCCCTGTCCTCCAAGATAGTCCTATCATGCTGCTTCCTGCTGCTTGTTCCCCGCTATGCTATCTACCTTGCATCTCCCTACTCGCAGCCATACCTGCTAGTCATCAAGGACGACACCAATGGCAATATAGCAGTTATAGAGATTGTACTTGAATGGCATTGCACCAGGACGATAAAGCGGGAAAGGAAGCAACATCGTCGGGCAGTGAGAGTAGCAGCACGGTCGAATGGCATGGGTCGATGCAGGTCGCAAATCAGGCAACGAACTGAGCGAATCGAAACAAATTTGAACCCTGATATAGATTGACGTTTGTAAGTTCATAAATTACATTCCCCATTTGTGAATGAGATCTATACCCCTCGTAAGACTCGATTAATAGAAAGCGATGAATTGCGGACCCAAATCAAGAACCGAGTGAACTGCAAGTCTGGTAACATGCTGAATATGCTTCCCAAGCACATGAAGTAATGCTGGGGCTATACTGCTATGCCCCACTGGTGCTGATCTACTGCTGCTCTTGTGTCGCTTTAACGATAGGTCTAATTCCTTGTTGATATGCAATTCATGCTGTTTGTAGGGATGACTCATGACTCGACTCATACATTGGAACCAGTACTTCAAGTTTTGAGTAGCAAACAAACTCTATTCCTACTTTCGGGACTTAATTCTTGTATTGATATTCCTTCTACCTATGTACCCATCTTGTATTTCTCCTGGACGTCTTGTGGACGTGGACTTAACATGCAGTCTTCCATCATACACATGAGGGACACTGCATAGAGTTCTACTGCTTGGATCGCTGCCCCTTTTTGTTGTTCCTTCTTGTGCAGTCCTTGTTAACAATACATTTGACCCCAAAGGAGACGGCAATATCTTAATTTAGGGACAACTTTTTTATTGGTTGACAATATATTTCTATATAATTAGTTCTCACTGATTCAGTAGCTTTTCATCAATTGGCTTATATAACCATTCCATTTCTGTAATTTGCAGGTGTTGGAGTTGGATTTATCTCTTCACTTATATCCTTTCCCCATGTCTTGCATGCAAAACTCTGTTTGCAACTTTGCATCATATGAAGGCTATAATTCATATGTTGATATGCTCTAATAAATTTCACCTAACTGTTACTACAGAAATGCTGTTCTTATGCTACATCATGATCCTATACCCCTTTTTTTCTAATGTTATATGCATTAGTTGGTATTCTTATCGGCAGTGACTGGAAGTAAGGCTGGTGTAGATTTGAAGCATTTAGGCATTATCACCATCACTTGATTTACTGTTTTGTCATTGTGAAGCCTTGACTGCCTGGTACCTATTTAAATATGCGGGATTGGATATTGACAAGTAAGTCATATCATGTTACCTATTCTCAGTCCCCACTTAAAATAATTATACCTATGTTGCCAGTTCTAAAGTTGCGTATCTCTACTATTTCAGTCTTCAGAACTTGGAGAGCTGCCTTTTTGTTCTCTTCCCATACTTCTCGTAAGTCACTTGGGACTTCACTCTTTCCATTTTGCGGTATCTTTTCATTGAAATGTGTGACTTTCATTTGTAGGTATATGTTAGCAGAAGGACTTGGCTTGTCAGGAATTGTTTCTATACTATTCACAGGAATGGTAGGAACAATATGGAATTGATTATGTGATATCTAGTCATGCTTCTACTTTGGCTTTGTCTCCTGGCATCATATTTGCTTTATTTTCTCAGGTTATGAAGCACTATACGTACTCTAATCTGTCAGATAATTCGCAGCGCTTTGTTTCCTCCTTTTTTCACTTGCTGTCATCTTTGGCTGAAACATTTGTGTAAGCCTCAGGAGCACTCATAATCGGGTAATTGGAATATAATAGTGCTATTTTATCCTGATCGTCTGTCCTACTTTTCAGCTTCATTTATATGGGCTTTGATATTGCCATGGAAGAACATAGCTGGTCACATGTTGGGTTCATCTTCTTCTCAATTGTATCCTTTCTTTTCCACTTATAAATTTCACCAGTTGGTACCATTCAGTTGTTTGCTTTTAGTTTGGTTCCTTGACTTAACAACAGATATTCATAATTGTTGCAAGGTACTCTATGGCCATGCCCTCGTTTCACTTATGTAGTACTTTACTGAGTTTCTAGACACTACACAGCACAAACCAGATTTTGTGTAGATTTGCACAACTGTGTCCTCCACTGTTTGAGCATTTAGCAATTATCATATTTTGATGTGCACACAAAGGACTCATGCCTTATCACTGTTATTATCCACATACTTAAACTATAATCAGACTGGGCCTGCACCTCTCTGTCCCAAAATGTAAGGCACCCTTGATTTTTGCTGGCCAACAACTTTTAAAGATTTGTACTTATAATATGTCCACAGAATTAGTATAAAGAATTTTGCAAGACAAATGCAACGGTACCATGTATACATTCTCAATCAATATGATTGTAGTATATTAGATTATTAGTAGTCAAAGTCATGCATCAAAGACTGCAATATAAAGTGTGCCTTACATTTTGGGACGGAGACAGTATCAAATTTGTCATATCCATGTAAGCTCAGTGGTGGAACAACTACTCTTACTCGCTCTTGCATTATTTCTTGCTATTTTGTTTCCTCTGCAGGGCAGCAAATGTGTTTTCTTGTGCATACTTGGTTAACGTATCGCGGCCAGAACATCGGCGTATTCCTCTGAAGCATCAGAAAGCACTTTGTTTTAGTGGTGAGTTCCATTATAGTTGGCAATTTATGACATATATGACCGAGACTTCTCTAAAGACAGTTTCTCATTATTTGGACAAATAGGGCTTAGAGGGGCCATGGCTTTTGCGCTTGCTCTCCAATCTGTGCATGAACTTCCTGAAGGACATGGAAAGACGATACTAACAACTACCACAGCGATTGTCGTTTTAACGGTATTTTGCGCATTTTTCACATTTTTTGATCTTGTACACAACACAAGAAATGATAAAGCTACACATTGGAATCGCATTCTTGCATGCATATTGCATTTATTCGGATGGCATGGTGTGCTGCTTATAGTGTTTGCTACTTAATTGAACTTTTCATTTGCTCTGATGCGAAATACAAATATTGTTCCACAGAATAACAATTTTGAGAAATAATTCGGTAAATTAAAGGAACACATAATTAAGTTGCTTCATGCTTTCTGTGCAGTAAAAGTTATTTTCCTCTGTAAGTGTTGCTGACATGGCATTCCTGAACTGCTGTATTCTGGGATAGTTGCCATATGATACCATATTGCCATCATATACTCTTAAAGTGCATTGCGCAGCTTAATGCGGACTTTTGGCTCTCGGGTGCTACACACCCCCATACTTGGAAAAATAAAAAAATAATTAAAACAAATGTTAAAAAAAATTGAACTTTTTTTGAAATCAAAGATGACCAGGTATTGTACTCGTAAAAAAATATTTGGAAAGGAAATGATTCGCATGGTCTTCAGGGCAAAAAAAACAAAAATATGACGTATGAAAGGTGAATAGTACCTGGTCATGGGGCATTCGAGTTTGTTTTTTTACCCAGGATACAATGAAAGTAATTCCCTAGGGAAATATTTTTATACAAGTACAATACCTGGTCATCTTTGATTTAAAAAAAAGTTAGATTTTTTTTAACCTTTTTTAATTATTTTTTAATTTTTCCAGTTATGGGGGTGTGTAGCACCCGGGAGCCACACTGTAATTCTCTTGCACAGCTCCCCTTAATTACTTGAAATCATGCAGGTACTTCTTATTGGAGGGTCAACAGGCACCATGTTGGAAGCTTTGGATGTAATTGGTGATGAAAACACTTCAATCGAGGTAAGCGCTGCTTTGGTTTTCTGTTCTCACAGTTCATCTATGTTCTGTGTTATTCGAAGAAACTCATTTTTATATGCTAACTTTTATGCTACTGTATTAATTCGATTCTGGGAATATTAACTGGATTTCATATTTTTGGGATAATAGCTACTCGGGGTCATATTTTTCTATGGGCCCATAAACAATTGCCCTTTAACTGGATGGATCATGATTTCTGGGTTGTTTTTATCTTGTATTATCATGCTGTCTGGCACAGTTTGCTTGCTTTTGATATTTCTGAGGATAATTTGGATTTATGACTAATTTATGTATGCCACCATTTCTCAGAATTATGAGGATAACAATGGGTATATTCCCCCAACTTATGAGGAAGGTACATCGTCTGGAGGAGGATTGAGAATGAAGCTCAAAGAGTTCCACAAAAGGTACTTGTCGTCACGTCATGTGTTTCCATTTGCTTGCAGATCATGACTCCACAAGCAACTACTGACTGTTCAATGACACAGCACAACATCGTTCACCGCCCTTGACAAGAACTATCTGACTCCATTTTTCACCAGTCAGACTGATGATGATGATGCTGACGATTTCGGTGAGTAAATTATTTCATCATCTGGTTGCCAGTACACGAGTTACCCACATTATTACTACGGAATGGATTCTAAATTTGACACGTTTTGTGTTGCATCATCAGTTTAGTTATTCTATCTGGATAATTCATCCACTTCCCTCGGTCTCTGAAATTGTACTTTGCTGTATTGTTGGTTCGCGACAGGTGATCAACCCCAAAACCAGAGACGAGGATTCTATGACCAGTAGCAGAGTTTGAGCTGCTGCTTGACAAGTTGTACACGGTGCCAGCTGCCAACGAACTTCATGGTGTTGGATTCAGACTGGAACCATCCATGCATATAACCATACGCCTTTCCCTAGTTGACTAGCATATGGAAGAGCACACTGTAGGATAGAAATCATAAGCCTGATCAAGACAGCCGCCTCCTGTATATATTTACAAGGCTCAGATGGTACATCATGGACCATCAGGTGAAAAAGCGAAGCGTTGTGATGAACTTTGTCGACCCAAGCCTCTATCTTACATCAGATCATGTGTTTCGAATAGTCTAGTGCTGATCATTGCCAACTATATGCATGGAAACGCCTGTTGTGAAGTGATGACGTATGAAATCAAACATCAGTGGGGCCATGGGGTGATATGTTTGTATGTTTGCCGTTATGTTGCAAATCATTAGATCATCTTACCACTACCTTGTATGTTAGGTGTTTTCTGATGTTGCACTCGGGGCATCTCCACGGCGAGACCCAAATCGGTCCAGCCGTGTCCTAATCAGTCCGCGTGGACAGCTGGACCAAATGCGGTGTCCCAGCGTGATGATCAATCCAGACAAACTCCCTGTACGGTTTTCTAGCAGACTGGCCCACTTGTAGTCATGGAATGGGCATTCTTCTCTCTCCTCTCTCATGGACTGGTCTGTCCAATTTTGTCCGTTTGGGTTGCACTGTTGGGTACGGCTGGCCGCACAGGCCGAACCATGACACCAAAGTGACTCGATCCAAACAGACAAAATCAGACCGTTTGCGTGGTCCGTTTGGTTCGGAAAATGATACTGCTCTCCCGAGGGATCGATAGATTTGATCCCCCGGGTCACAGCTCGTGTTCGCGCGTAGTTAGGCCAAAAAAAAAAATACAGTACCTTATCTCTTCACCAATCACCAACCGCAAAAAGGATCCCGCACGTGGCCGCCGCCTCCTCCGGAGCTCCGTTGCCATGGAGCGCCGCCATGTCGGGCTTCTGCTGGACCGCCGTCGAGCTGCTGCGCTGGAGCACCACCGTGCTGGGAGCGTCGCCGCGCAAAAGGCCCTTCCGCTAAAGCGTCGTCGCGCCGTCGTGCTGGAGAGCCGCCGCGCCGGTCGCCCCTTCCGCTAGAGCACCGTCACGCTAGAGCACCGCCGCGACCACCGCACTGGAGCGTCGCCGCGCCGGGCTGCGTCGAGCTCCGCCATGGCTACGTCGCTCCACTCCAGCTCCGTTGTTCCTCGTCCTGCTACGGTGTTGCCATAGGAACAAGGCCACAGTGATAGTGCTGCGACGGTGGACATCGGCTGCCACACGCGGCAATGACATCGGCGACTGCTACACGCGGTTTTGTGACGGCGGTTGCTACACGTGGCCGCCGCCGTTGTGCTCATGCTGTCTTTATCCTTGCTACATGCGGCAAACGTCCTTGCTACAAGTTGGCGTTGGTCTGCTACATGCGGTCGGAGGTGGCGCTACGAGCGGCTGCGCTAGGTGCTACCTTGGGCGAAGCGGGCACTTCTATTTTTGCTACATGATTATTTTTGTTTCGCTTTTGCTACATTGATGTTCTCTATATGCTACACTGTTTTTCGGTATAAATTTTGGGCTATGAATTCCGACGATGTCTCCGACGAACTCGTCTTTGCTACAATAGGATAAATTTTTTGCTACAACCGATTTGTGTTATTGCTACAATTGCGTAATTTTTTTTTGCTTCAACGTCTCAGGCGAGGTTTTTCCCGACGAGGCTCCGGTGATGTTTCTCCGGCAAGGTCTCCGGCGAGGTCACCGGCGAAGTTGGATTTGGTACAATAGGATTTTTTATTTGCTGCATACTTTTTCTGGTTTTGCTGCAATAGCGTAAAGATTTTGCTACAAGGTCTTCGGCGAAAGTCTCCGGTGAGGTCTCCGGCGAAAGTCTCCGGCGAGGTCTGTTTTGCTACATTAGCATAACGTTTTTACTACACGATCGTCGGCGAGATCTCCGGCGAGATCCAGTCTATTTTTCTATTTTGTAGACTGAACCATTTTTACTACATATAGCAAAAACAGAATTTGTTGTAGCAAATATGTATAATTTTATAGCAAAAGCGGTATTAGGTATTTTCTAGGGACACGTGGCGGCCTGTCGACCCGGGATCGGGAGGAGTTATCCCCGGGGTACGCCTAGCACGCCCGTTTGGTTCTGTCCTCACTCCTCACCGAAGCCTGCTGCGTCGCCATCATGATCCTAGAGCCATCGACGAGTCCACGGTATGCAGTCAGGAAAAATGAACAGGAAATGGGCTCTTGTTTCTAGGCTCGCACAAGCAGAATCATGAACTCATGATTGATAGGCTCGGTGTAGCCTCTGTCCGTCTTGAGCATTTTCTCATGGTTTTTTCGTGCTGGACAATTTTAGCATTCATTGAAGACTACTTTCGTCATATCTATTTTTGGCTTTTAGACTTTATGTTATCCCCTCTGAATCTAGACAAATCTGAGTCAATTAATTTGGATCGAAGAGAGTATATAAGAGCATCTCTACCGGCACCCAGTAGGGCTATTGGGGCCGACACGAGATGGGCTCACGCCGGCCTCCCCAATAGTGAACGGCTCAACTAGCGGCTCAATAATTTGTCACTTCCACGCTGGTCTCCACCCATAGGGGTTGGTGTGGGAGTGTTGGCATGCGAGGCCACGTTGGTTTTCTTTGGCGGGCCAGTCAGCCTTGGCAGACACAAATCCCGTGTTTGCCTCCCACCCCAGATCACCACTAGCGCCGATATTGTAGCTGCCTCGATTCAACGTCAAGAGTTTGACATGTTTTTTGGGTCACGCAACCACCCTACCACATGTACCTGATGGGAAGTAGCCGGTGTTCCTCTTTATTTTTTGGAATCCTCCATTGCCACCACATGCCGACTACCGCACCTCCTGCCACCACCACCACATGCGGCGGTCCTCCCCTTCCGTCTAGTCGTTGGTCTTAGAAGGAGCTATTGTTTCTCAATGTTGTCTGGAATCCTCAGTTGCCATGTTGACTACCGCCCCTACTGCCACTGCCACCACATGTGTCGGTCCTCCCCTTCTATCTAGTCGTTGGTAGGCAATTCCTCATTGACTCACCGACACACAGCTATGACCAACACCACTATTTGGCCGCCTTGCACAAAAGGTGTTCGCTTGTTTGCCTAGCTATCCTTTTTCTACATACTTGGTCACGTCGGCGGCTGACACCACCATTGTTGTTTGATTGCTTTGTTGGTTCATCAATAGACCATGGATAGTGACGGTGATCCAACTGTTGATGCAAGATGAAGAAAATGTGGCCGCCAAAGAGGAAGAGTGGCTGATGATCTCCTCGGCGTGTAGGTTCGGCGTTGAGAAAGCGAGGAGCAAGGATCAGCATCGGCTTGTAGGTGATTTATTGATTGGTACGGACTATTTTGTTGACACGCCAACACATGCAACCAAGGATTTTCATTGGCCCATTAGGATGAACAAGGATTTGTTTGCGTATTGTGTTCGGCGTTCAGGGAGTATGATGACTACTTCATTTGCAAGAAATACTACATCGGATTATATGGTTTCTCACTATACAGAGCGACCCTATGGCGCTCGAAACCCTCATCAGCAACATACTTTGTTGCCAAATACCTGTTGCTGATGTCGACACTACTAGAAAAACAGGTATAGGTAGATCACGTACCCATGGCGCATGTCCTAAGTGGTGCGCCACCACTATGTGTGGGCCACGCTGTTAGGGATCGCACCCCACTTATCCTTGGCGCATGGCCTATAGGTGAGCCACAATTATCTCTGTACATGTGGCGCACTGGTACGCAATGCATCACGGGTAAGTGGTGTGCGACTGACTCTAGATCTGGCATCCAATTTAAAGAAAGAGTCAATCCCAACCACCACACCTACCACCTCCCACTTCACTCCCTCTTCTTCCTCCTTAGATCTGGTCATCTGCTCCTCCTCCCCACCTTATTTCTTCCACTCTTTCATCCATTGTAGCTTGTTAAACTCACCTTGGATGCTACATTCGTAGGAGAAAACTCTCACAACTCTTACATCTACTAAATCTCACCTATTAACTTCTCTCCTTCCATCTTCTCGGTAAGTTGTCCATGTGTAATAGGATGCGCATGTGTTTGGAGGATGCTCTCATGTGTTTTTCTGTGAACGAGTTGCCAATGTTTTGCTGAAATGTTGATTCATTTTCGCTTCGGCAAATTTCTGGCATTTCACAAAGGTCCTACTTTTAGGATAGGCCATGCCGGATTTTTTTGGCGACTATTGCATGGATTGGTAGTGTGGTTCTAAACTTGTAATTCCCTTGCTCATTGTACCTCGCAAGCAACCATGGTCTGCATAATGAGTGAAGGCATTGTAGCTAGATTTTTAAAATGCACGACAACGATATGATACGAAATAACATGATGGAGATAAGATGTTCGTGTAGAAGATACAAACTCAAGTGGTTGATCAACCCTGATTTCGAACAAATGCATGCGTACATGATCCGTCATGGTTTCATGGATGGCTACACTCGGTGGATAAGTGATGAAGATGATGAGGACGCCAATAGGATGGCAGGAAATGAGGAAGGGCGACATGATAATAACGGTGAGGGCGAGCGAGATGACGAAGAGTCTCCCAGACATGATGAAGGATATGACTGACATGATCATGAACATCAAGATGTCCAAGCAGATCATGATGATCATGAAGATCCAGATGTCGGAGCAAATCATGAAGATCTAGATGCCGGAGCAGATGGAACATCATCAGGGTGGGTGTGGGACCCTTATGTTCAAGAATTGCTTATCAAGTAGAAGAGTAACGCCATAGATGCTGCTAGAGATAAAGCCAAGCTTGTGCAACTGGAGAAAGACGCGGTTACTCCATTGTATGAAGGATGCAAGCCCGACGATACCCACTTGAATGTAACGCTCAAGGCTATGGATATGAAGGCAAAACACAAATGGACTGACGCAAGCTTCGATGAAACGATAGCATTTTGGCACGACCATCTTCCGGAGGGGAATAAGTACCCAACTATTATCGAGGAGGCCAAGAAAATTGTGTGCCCTCTCGATCTACCGCATGTTAGATACCACGTCCACATCAATGATTGCATCATTTATCGGGGCGAGGACGTGGAGAGAACCACATGTCTGGTGTACATCGCTAGTCGATACAAGAAGGGGAAGAAAGCTCCTTGAAAAGTGTTATGGTACTTTTCTATCACTCCTTGTCTGTAGCAGTATTTTGTAGACCCTATAGAAGCAAACAGCATGCGCTAGCACACGGAAAGAAAGAAGCCAAAAGATAATGATCCAGAAAAATGACGAGATGCTGATGCACCCTTTAAATGCTAGCCAGTGGAATCGCATATGGTCGTCACGTCTTGATCTCCATCGAGTGCGTCGGCATTACACTAGGTCTACGGTGCCTCACTCATGGCCATCGGCAGTACATTTAATAAACACTTACCTACACCATACATATGACATTCTCCGCTGCAAAATAAAGTTAGACGCCTCTACATTATCTTTGCATATTTTACGTGGTTATTTGGGCTTTCGCACAGAACTATTTCTTACCTACGAACTTTTAACCACAACATGGATTGACTAGTTATCGCTAGCCACTTATATGGTACAAGCCATATGTTGAGCATGGAATCAGTCTCGCATAAGCTTACACGTAAGGTCGGTCCGAAATTTCATCGAACATAGTCGTGATACGAACAAGTACACATGGGAGGGTAACAATTAGAAAATCAATGTTTACATATTTCTATGTGTTCTACTCATATTATCACATCTACGCATAGATCAACTCTTATACCACTAAAGGGTTCCGCAGCGAAAAATAAAAAAAATTCCTAACAACGAGAACACGATAGCCTATCTATGCAGAAGTAAAGTAACGAGAGTGTTCATACTTTTGAAGACCGAAAGTGTTTAACGTTTCACAAGAAATGTGGATGATGGAGCCATACGGTGTAGCCAACCTTGGGGTCGTGTAGACATCCAAGCTCCAAGCGATGAGCACCACAACTGGCAGTGTCTCTGTGGCTTTACACATATCCGGTGTAGAGACATATCCCGGACTTAGGTCTAGATAAGTAGTGGAAGAAGATTAATTTGGACTGAGAGTCCTACGGCGTGATGGTGTGCATATGGTGGAGAAACCTCAGTTCCCTTATGCACGCTCCTACTTGGGAACCACATGTGAGGGAGAGGGAGAGAGGGATAGACAAAGGCAAAAGATAGTTGATGGGGTGATATTTGGGGGAGTGATCTCCCTTCTTATATAGGGGAAAGGGGGCACCCCATCCCTAAAAGTCCCGAGGTGGGACTATTCAAGAGGGACGAGGGAGGGATGCTGCCGACGGTGGGGATGGCCCCCACCCCATGAGCCTTGGACCACTATGGCTGGTCAAAGATGGGGATGGGACCCACCCCGTGCACCATGCTTCTTTTCTAGCCCTCATGGGCCATTCCCCTCCGGTAAGGCCCATGTAGGTGGGCTTTACCATTTAATGAATTAAAATCATAATTAATTATTAGTTCAACCAATTAATAATAAATACATATTAACTAATTCCTTTCTCAATGAAACACCTTTCGAACCCTTCTGAACAACTTAGGTTTCTCTCCGAAACAATTCCGGTGTTGTCTCTCTTTTCTCCTATGATCTCGAATCAATCCCTAAGTATCATCTACCCTTAAGCGTGACCCTATGATTTGGGAATGCACAGACATGATCGAGACATCTCTCCGATCAATGACCAATAACGGTGTCTGGAAACTCATGATGGCCCCCATGCATTCCACAAATTAACTTGATCACTTTAACCTTGAACGTCGGGTCTCATTCCCTTTGCTCTATGATACATGGTTTGTCCAAGATCTGATCTTCGGTATTGATGACCCACAAGTATAGGGGGTGTATCACAGTATTTTTGATAAGTAAGAGTGTCGAACCTAACAAGGAGCAGAAGGTGCTGGCGAATGGCTAGGAGCAGGAATTCTCTGTAAATACTTAACACTAGTTCGGCGAAGAGATAGTGAAATACAAGTGGTATGGATAATTATAAGTTGTAACGGTGATAAGAAATAACTTGATGGCATGGAAAAGACTAAAGGCAAACTGAAATAAAGATGGAAGCAAGCAAACATGTAACAAATCTAGTAGCAAACGGTGTTTTAGTGCTTAGAAACAAGGCCTAGGGATCATACTTTCACTAGTGAACACTCTCATATAAATATATTCTCTTTATGATACTACTCTTAACTACTCTCCGGTTGGACACTCTAATCCATGGTAGGGCTATAACAGCACACCTCAAAGTTCATCTTTCCCATCTAGAAAACCCCACACAGTCACCTTGAGCACTAGATGGTTCCAACAAACACCACAATTTCATAAAGACATCCAACTCCAAATATAACTCATAACAAGTATTTGTTATCTCTAGCCTAAGTGCCACCATGGTGTGCACGCTGTCACTTTCACACACATGGGGAGAACAGAGATCTATTAAAGCACTTGAGTAGCAAGGTAGATCTACTTGATTACAAAGCTCATGATCACAATATGATCATGCATAGAGAGAGACATGAACACATAGCTACCGATAGAACCCTTAGCCTCGAGAGAGAACTACTCCCTCCTCATTATGGGAATCAGCAATGGTGATGGAGATGGTGGTGGAGATGGCTCCGGGGGCACTTCCCCCTCCTGGCAGGGTGCCAGAACATAGACTTTCTATCCCCCGAATCTCCCCTTCCGTGGAGGCGGCGCTGCGGAACTTTTCGTGGCTGGAGGCTTGTCGATCTAGGGTTTATGCCTCGGGAGGCTTCTTATAGGATAGAGGGCAAGGTCGGTGGGCGGCCAGGGGGCCCACACCATGCCCTGGCGCGGCCTGGGGGGACCCGTTCCTAGGGGTGGTGTGGCCACCCTATGGCCCCTCTCTGTCTCGTCTTCTAGCTTCGTGAGTCTTCCAGGAAAATAACGACTTTGGATTTTGTCCGGTCCAATTCCGAGAATATTGATTTTCTTCCTGGAACCAAAAACAGCAGAAAACAGGCAACTGGCACTTTGGCTCTCTGTTAATAGGTTAGTCCAAGAAATCATATGAAAAGTACTCCAAAGTGTGGACAAAACATAATAAAGTAGATAAAACCAAGCATGGAACATCAAAAATTATGGATACGTTAGCAACGTATCAACATCCCCAAGCTTAACTCCTACTCGTCCTCGAGTAGGTAAGTGATAAAAAGAAAGAATAATTTTTGAAGTGACATGCACCATCATAAACTTGATCAAAGTATTTGTAAAACATTCATAGCTCGTATCATAGTACTTCAATCATAATCATGAAAGACAAAGTTCTAACAATAAGACAAAGCAATTATGTTGCAACATGAAAAGGCACAAACAAAAGATTCATGAATAATAATGCTTTGCAAGACGTTTGTTTGTTTCACATAAAGAAAACATAGCATAATAGCATTCAACTTGTCCCTCATAGAGTAGCAAATATAAATGCATAGGACACCTTCAAAGTTCATAAGAGTGACTAGATACACATAGTTTAAAACAAGCAATATCAAGGTATGCATCAATCAACTAGTCTTGGGACAATGCACATAGAACTAAGAATGGCCACTATGCTCTCAAAGTAGGTGCATAAAGGTAAAAGGTGGAGACTCAATATAATGGTGGAAGAAAGGCCTTCATAGAAGGAAGTAGGGATTCAAGTCTCATAAAGAGCTTCCAAAAATTATGGTACTTATAGCTTTCAGCTCTTATTGCCCCTACCATAAGCATCTTGAAGTGATTAAGGTTAAAGTGAACAAACTATGGTGTACATGCTTGACGAAGTATAAGTTAGAAATCTCATGTCCCTTGAATACGAGGCCGCTCCTCATGCTACTCAAGTTTAGTCACCGGTAAGTTCTTGTCATTGTAAGTACATGTGTATCATAGAGAACCGCCAACGGGGTACCCCTTGCCCGATGATACGGAAGAATCCCCATATCAAAATGACAAGACAAGCAGACAACAAGCATCTCAACAATCTTCTTATTTACCATGGGAAAATGGTGCTCTTTTTTTTCTCTTTCCTCTTTTCTCAATCTCTTTTTTTTCTTTTTCTCTTCTGTCTCAATATAGGACTCTTTTTTTATAAGAAGAATGCTTCATAGACAGCTCATTATGGTTACGCTGCAGGTTTCCACCATGTCAGCATGGATTAGACCAGCGGCCCAGGCGTTTCTCTAACACATATACATAACTCCATGGACTTACAAGCTCCCTTTCATTTCACACCGACGACATCCATAGACAAAAGAGCATGATATCAACTAGGTACAAAGTACCAAGTGCAACGTTGAAAGCGTTCCCCATGACAACATGGTTCTGCTAATTCCCAACAAATAAGTGCAAGCATATACAACATAAATGACACAATGGTTCAAGTTTATTAAGGGCAAGAAAAGTAAAGTGTGCCATCAAGTTCGTGAGAGCTTGAATCACTAGTTTTCTCATAACAAGTTTAATTTGGAAGGTAAACAAAAGCATGAATATACTTGGAATAGCATAAGCTAGTAGGTAGGTATGGTGGACTCTTTGGAATAACTTGGTTTAGGGAGTTGGATGCATGAGTGAAACTCATACTTGGTTGTGGAGGCTAGCAAAAGACTGGGAGCGACAAACTAAGAGAGCAATAATGGCCATAATCATGCAGAGCGACAAAACATCATTGATCAAAGCATAAAGTGATACTACAAGTTGAAAATTAAAGGATCATAAAGGCTATGGTGACCTAAGATAGTCATAACATGGTGTGAGCATGCGCCAAGTCAACCCAAATAAAGCATCAAAGGAGAATACCTCTATACTATGCTTTAATATGCTAAAACAACGCATGATTCATCCAAGGCACATTAAGCAATCTCAAATGTTTATAACAAGTCATGCTACATCAAAGAATACTAAGCATAAAGACAAAACAATATCAAGCATGGCATGACAAAGCATAGGCCACAGTCAAAAATGAGCTCTTTTTACCACATAAGCATGAACTTTCCTACTCTTTTCAAAACCAAACCAAACTATTTGCAAACCAATGTATGAAAGAGGGGGTCCAACCAATTTATTCAGAAAACTAAGAAAATCAAGCAAATGAAAAACCAAAACAAAAACGAAAAAGAAGACACTCCAAGAATAACACAACAGTGCATGAAACAATAAAAATGAAGTGTTTGGAAGAAACCTGGGATTTTTATTGATGAAGAAGGGGATGCCTTGGGCATCCCCAAGCTTTGACGCTTGTACTTCTTGGATGTTTTTGTGGTGACACGCGTGGCATCTCCAAGCTTGAGCTTTAGTCCATCCTTCATCTCATTACTCATTCTTTCCATACACCTGAAATTTTTTCTTCATACAAAACATGATACAATCTTTATTAGCAACATTAGTGCATTCAAGATAATAAGTCTTTAGGTTCAGTTCTAACACCAATAAACTCCATTAAAATACAAGCTACTGTAGCACTTCCCTCAAAAAGCTCAATTCCACAAAAGAACTCAAAAAGGAACCAACAAGAAGCAAATGCAAATAATGGCAGAAATCTGTCAAAACAGACCAGCAGGTAAAGACAAATTTTTTCGAAGATCTTCTGTTGCTCAAATCAAAAAGTGTTGAACTAACGAAAGTTAGATAACAACCTGGGACAGAAGCACAAAAATTCACGCCTCAAAAGGACCTACGGAGATTTTACACGAATTGTTACGGTGAAGCACATAAATCTGTTTCGGGACATCAACTTTCCCAATCATTACTTCTCTCTCATTAGAGGTTACTCTTGGCACAAAAACCACACAAAAATGATAAGGAGAGTTTATTACAGAGGTAATAACTTCCAAGACTCAACTAAAACTTTTGGGTTATCTCCCAATAAGTACTTTTTTTAACGCCTTTAAGTTAGGCATGATAGTTTGAGAAGATGCTCACATAAGAAATATGAATTGAAGTAAAAGAGAGCATCAAGAAGCAAATTCAAAACACATTTAAGTCTAACCCACTTCCTATGCATAGGAATCTTGTAAATAAACAAGTCATGAAAGCACAAAGCAACAAGCATAGGAAAGCAAAACAAGTGCAACTTCAATACTTTCAACATAAAGAGGGGAAACTTAATATTATTGAGATGCATAAAACCATGTTTCCCTCTCTCATAATAACTTTCAGTAGCAACATGAATAAAATTAACAATATAACTATCACATAAAACATTCTTATCATGAGCCACATGCATATAATCATTATTACTCTCCATATAAGCATAGTTATTCTTACTAATTGTAGTGGGAGCAAAGTCAATAAAATAGCTATCATTATTATTCTCATCACCATAATCATCAAATATAGGAGGCATATTGTAGTCATAATTAATTTCCTCCTCAATAGTAGGTGGACTGAAAATATCATTTTCATCATTGTAATCATCATATATTGGAGGTTTTGTATCATCATAAGCAAAAGAAAAGCTATCTTCCAAAGCTGGGGAACTAAAAAGATCATTTTCATAAAAACTAGCTTCCCCAAGCTTAGACTTTTCCATAGCATTAGAAATAATGGTGTCCAAAGAATTTATACTAATAACATTGCTATTAGCATGCAAATAAAGTTCCATAGGTTTTTTAATGTTCTCTTCAAACACTTCATGTCCTAATTTAACATAAATACTATAAAGCTCTCTAATTTTTGTTGTTGTTTTCCATTAAGCCTAACTAGTGAAAACAAGAAACAAAAAGACAAAATTGCAGAATCTAAAGGAAATAACTTCGAGCACTCACACCGGATGATGTGAGTACCTTTTACCTTACCTCCCCGGCAACGGTGCTAGAAAATAGCTTGATGTCTACGCACTTCTATTCTTGTAGACAATTGTTGGGCCTCCAAGTGCAGAGGTTTGTAGAACAACAACAAGTTTTCCCTTAAGTGGATTACCCAAGGTTTATCGAACTCAGGGAGGAAGTGGTCAAAGGTATCCCCTCTCAACCAACCCTGCAATCAAGATACAAGAAGTCTCTTGTGTCCCCAACACACCCAATACACTTGTCAGGTGTATAGGTGCACACGTTCAGCGAAGAGATAGTGAAATACAAGTGGTATGGATAATTATAAGTGGTAACGGTGATAAGAAATAACTTGATGGCGTGGAAAAGACTAAAGGCAAACTGAAATAAAGATGGAAGCAAGCAAACATGTAACAGATCTAGTAGCAAACGGTCTTTCAATGCTTAGAAACAAGGCCTAGGGATCATACTTTCACTAGTGAACACTCTCATATAAATATATTCTCTTTATGATACTACTCTTAACTACTCTCCGGTTGGACACTCTAATCCATGGTAGGGCCATAACAGCACACCTCAAAGTTCATATTTCCCATCTAGAAAACCCCACACGGTCACCTTGAGCACTAGATGGTTCCAACAAACACCACAATTTCATAAAGACATCCAACTCCAAATATAACTCATAACAAGTATTTGTTATCTCTAGCCTAAGTGCCACCATGGTGTGCACGCTGTCACTTTCACACACATGGGGAGAGTAGATATCTATTAAAGCACTTGAGTAGCAAGGTAGATCTACTTGATTACAAAGCTCATGATCACAATATGATCATGCATAGAGAGAGATGAACACATAGCTACCGGTAGAACCCTTAGCCTCGAGAGAGAACTACTCCCTCCTCATCATGGGAATCAACAATGGTGATGGAGATGGTGGTGGAGATCGATGGAGATGGCCCCAGGGGCACTTCCCCGTCGCATCAGGGTGCCGGAACAAATACTTTCTGTCCCCCGAATCTCCCCTTCGGTGGTAGCGGCGCTGCGGAACTTTTCGTGGCTGGAGGCTTGTTGATCTAGGGTTTATGCCTCGGGAGGCTTCTTATAGGCCAGAGGGCAAGGTCGGTGGGCGGCCAGGGGGGCCACACCATGCCCTGGCGTGGCCTGGGGGGACCCACGCCTAGGGGTGGTGTGGCCACCCTATGGCCCCTCTCCGTCTCGTCTTCTGGCTCCGTGAGTCTTCCGGGAAAATAACGACTTTGGCTTTTGTCAGGTCCAATTCCGAGAATATTGATTTTCTGACTTCCTAGAACCAAAAACAGCAGAAAACAGGCAGCTGGCACTGTGGCTCTTTGTTAATAGGTTAGTCCAAAAAATCATATGAAAAGTACTCCAAAGTGTGGACAAAACATAAGAAACTAGATAAAACCAAGCATGGAACATCAAAAATTATGGATACGTTAGCAACGTATCATTATGCTGCAAGTTTCCACCATGATTAGGCATGGCTTAGGCTACCGGCCTAGGCGTTTTCTCTAACACACATACAAACTCCATGATCTTACAAGTTCCCCTTTTATTTCACACCGCCAGGATCCATAAGCAAAAGAATCATGATATCAATGGAATATAAGTGCAATGTTGAAAGCGTTCCCCATGATACATGGTTCTTCTAACTTCAACTTATAAAGCGCAAGCATATATGCAACAAAGATGGACACAATGGTTCAAGTTTATTAAATGCAAGAAAGTAAAGTGTGACATCAAGTTTGTGAGAGCTTTAATCACTAATTTTCTCATGACAACTTTAATTTGGAAGGTAGATAAAAACATGAATTTACTTGGAATAGCAATAGTGCTAGTAGGTAGGTATGGTGGACACAAATGGCATAGGTTTTGGTTTAAGGATTGGATGCACGAGAAGCATTCCCTCTCAGTACAGGTTTTTGGCTAGCAAGGCTGGATAGCAAGCATAAGAGTTGAAGGAAACAAACAAACATACAAGTGATAAAAACAAACATGCAATCTTCCTTGTAAGCACAAAAGATCTTTACTAGAGAATACTAAACTTATGAGAAAATCAAGAAGGAAAGATGATGAAATTATATTTCTTTATGAGTACTTTTATTTTTTTATTCAATTCTCAAAATAGTGTTGCTACTGACCGAGCCAGGTTTGCCAAAACCAACTAAATTAATTCAATGGTCCCCAAGTGATACCAATACTAATGACAAGATCAATCATAAAACCATGAATTGAAAACTAAAATAAGATATGCAAAAGAGTAAATGATAGAACTTCTCATTAATATTCCATAACGTCAACTCACACCAAGGGATACATAGATATCTAACGAGAGGGGGGAAACTTCCATAATGCAAACCATCCTACATGATAACTTCTCTATTCATGATATGACTCTACTAAAAAGGTAAAAATATAGAAGATAGTGATGTGATACCGTGTCACTCCCCCAAGCTTGGAACAAACCAAGGGGATGCCAAAACCTGATGACGAATTACTCCTTCGGTGGTGGTGGTACTCTCTCGATGAGCTTTTTTATTAGTTTCCCCAAGTCCTCAATCTCGAAGGTGAGAGTACGAATCAACTCCGAGTTTTGCTCAATGCGGCTCATGATCATGTCTGGTTGCGAATTCCAGCTCTTGCGGTTCTTTCCCCACTCTTCCTCCTTGAAGTCTTCTTTTCCTGCATGGCAAGAACGAGGCAAATCCAAATTGGAGGGTAGTTTCTCCTTGGGCATATTCTGGTATTGATGCTCATGGATAAGGGTATGGAAAGGATTCTTGGTGTGTGGAGGAACTGACCGTGGAGCCAAATAGTGACGCGGAGGTTTGCCTCTAGTCGACATCCATGCAGTCCTTTTGATCCTGGTAGGCTTTGCCAAAACTCCAATGCTTGCAATGGTAGTGCCGGTGTGCGGATGTTGGCTTTGCTTTGCCTCCTCTTTATCTTCACTCTTGATCTCCTTCTCCTTCCCGGGGTCTTGGAGATCTTCCTCCATAGGCTCCTTTCCCTTATCCTTGGCGGACACCATTGTGCTTCTAACTTTCAAGAATAGTTCCTGGCAGAAACAGATCGAAATGAAAACATGACAAGAACACGATATATGAACCTCGAGGGATTCGGGGGATTATATATTACGAAGTTTTACAACAAAAGGGAGGTACTGGGAGAAAACAGGCCAGAGACGGAGTCCGAGGTGGCCACACCACCTGCTGGCGCGGCCAGGGGGGCGCGTCAGGGGGTGGTGTGAGCCACCCTGGCTCCGTTTCTATCCCTCTTTCACTTCGTAGCTTTCCTTGTTGGATAAAAACTCCAAAAATACAACTAGATAGAATTTTCGTGGAACTTTTCTTACTAGATCTGTTACCTATTCAAAAATGGACTCTACAGGTCTCTGAATTTGGTCTTTGATAAAGTTTTCCAGAGTTACCGCTTGAATAGCATCAATATCTTCATCTTTATACTCATATTGCCCGAGTCATGAAACCTTTCTCTTTCTTATTACACCATTTTCTCCGATAACCTGGAAATTTCTTCACACAAAAATTCACACAATTCTCATTAGCAACATTAGTGTAAGCGAGGTAATAAACCTTTTAAGTCCAGTTTCAACTTAAATCCATCAAAGCATAATCTACTGTAGCAACTCCTTCTGAAAACCCAAAAAGAATTCAAAAAGGAAATCGATTTAAGAAGCAAATGCAAGAGTGGCAAAAATCTGTCAAAACAGATCAGCAGGTAAAGATCAATCTTTTCGAAAATCTTTTGTTGCTCAAATCAAAAAGTGTAAAACTAAAGAAAGTTAAATAACAACCTGGGCAACAAGCACAAAAAATTACAGCTCAGTATGACATACAGATATCTCTCACGAATTTTTACGGTGAAGCACAAAAACTATTTCGGGACAGCAACTTCCCCAAATCTTACTTCTCTCTCATTAGAGGTTGATCTTGACACAAAAACCAAACAAAAAAGGATAAGGAGAGGTTATTGCCGAAACAATAACTTCCAAGACTCAAAGAAACAAAAACAAACTGAAAGCAAGAATATATTGGGTTGTCTCCCAAAAAGCTCTTTCTTTATAGCCATTAAGATGGGCATGATAGTTTCAATGATGCTCACATAAGAATACGAATTGAAGTGAAAGAGACCATTAAGAATAAAAATACACATATTTAAGTCTAACCCACTTCCTATGCAAGGGAATTTGTAAACAAACAAGTTGTTAAAACCAGAGGCTACTATCATAGGAAGGCAAAACAAGTGCAACATAAAAACTTTAAGCATAAAACAAGGAAACTTAATATTATTGAGATACATTAGAACCATTTTCCTCTCTCATAATAACTTTCAGTATCATGCATAAATTTAATAATATAACTATCACAAGAACCATTGTAGCAATGATCACTTATCCTAACAGAAAACACAGGGACACTAGTTCTCGTAACACTACTTTGTGAAACAATATTAGAAATATCCTTACAAAGGATAGTGTGTCCATCTTCTACATATTTAGTGACAAAATCTTTCACATTTGTTATTATAGGTTCATCATTCATTTTTTTATCAGGTTTAATAGCTTTATTTGTACTTTCATTAACCATACTACCTATCATAGAATGTTCCTTTATCTTAACTGGGAAAGGTATTTTCTCAATGTAAGGTTCAGGTAAAGCATGATTAGCAGTATAAACTTCAGTATTTCTTGCAGGAACACACTTAGCAACATCTTTATATGGTTCATGATACTTATTCCACTTCTTTTTATGAACTTCAATATAGGAAGCAAAAGCCTTAAAATAAGAAGCAATAGCTTGAGAGTCTAGACCATAAGCATTTTTAATATTTTGAAAGTCATCAGTTCCCATAAAAGATTCAATGCATTCATAGTCATAATTTATACCTGACTTTCTTCCTTTGTCATTCTCCCATGCTTCAGCATTGTATTGAATATGGTCCAGAAGATCCCATTTAGCTTCTTCTTCCATGCGAGTGAATGATCCAGCACAAGAGGCATCCAATAAATCCTTATCATGAAGAGAAAGCCTTGCATAAAAGTTATTGATAATAATATTGTTAGGGAGCTCATGAATGGGACATTTGAGCATTAGTAACTTCAATCTCCCCCAAGCTTGAGCAGTACTCTCTCCATCAAGAGGCCAAAAGTTGTATATTTGAGTCCGATCTTTATGAATCTCACTAGGAGGATAAAACTTTGGATAAAAGAGAGGTACTATTTCTTCCCATTCAAGAGCTTAACCATTCTTCAGCAGTTTCTACCATTCTTCAGCTCTTCCTTTCAGTGATAATGAGAATAACTTCTTCTTGACTTGATCTGTTGTAATACCTGCACACTTGAACAAGCCACATAATTCGTGTATAAAGAGTAAATGATCACCGGGATGGACAGTTCCATCCCCAATGTAGTAGTTATCCATAACACGATCAATAATTCTTGTAGGTATTTTGAAAACATCATTCTCAGCAGGTGGTGGCTTATCTACTACCTTAGCAGTGGTAGTATCATTACCAAATAAGAAACTCAAGTGAATTATCCATAACGAAAATAAAGCAACTAGCAGTAGTAAACAATACTCATAGTAGAAGTTTCCTTTACCAGTTCCACTCTCCAATAGCGCTTCACTCCCTCGCAACGGCGCTAGAAAATAGTCTTGATGACCCACAAGTTTAGGGGGTATATCGCAGTATTTTCAATAAGTAAGAGTGTCGAACCCAACAAGGAGCAGAAGGTGTTGGCGAATGGCTAGGAGCAGGAATTCTCTGTAAATACTTAGCAAACGGATTTTTAGGGGGTTTTGATAATGCAGGTAAATAAAGTACGAGTAAATAAAAGACGATAAGAATAAATGCAGCAAGTGGCCCAATCCTTTCTTTAGCAAAGGACAAGCCAGTCGTATTACTTAAGATGACCAAACATTCTCGAGGACACATGGGAATATCGTCAAGTGCTTTCGCTTCATATAGTTGATTAATCTTCTTTAGTTTTCTAAGTGTTGTGTGGGTGAACCTGTGCTAATATACTGACCTTCCTAGGACTAATACATACTTGAGATTATACCCCTTGCAAGCATCCGCAAGTACAAGAAAGTAATTAAGGTAGAAACCTAACCACAGCTTTAAACTCTAAGACCCTAGCATCCCTTGTGCAATGGTTTCCTAATGGGGGTTTAGGTTTTTGTCACTCCGGCAACCCCTACGATTAGTAGCCAAATACACAATGCATTCCCCTAGTCCCATATAGGTGAAGTGTCATGTAGTCGACGTTCACATGACACCACTAGAAGAAGTACACCACTACTTAAATGTCAAACCATTGAATCTTTCTCAACACAATTCCACTACTAACAACATGACTTCTCCCATGTCCTCAAGAACAAAACGAACTACTCACAAGACATCATATGGATCATGATCAGAGATGAAATAATGATAAGTAACAAACTGAACATAAATGATAATTCAATGGTTGACTCAATAGCATCAACTACAATGAGTAATCAACACCGTGAAAGTTTCCCCTAAGAACTATGCAAGATTCAACCCAATTGTTATAGCGGTATGAAGTGGTGATGTTGGTGCTGGTGGAGATGATGGTGGTGATGATGATGATGATCCCTATGAAGTCCAGCTTGATGGTGGTGTTGATGGCGACGATCTCCCCTCTCCGGGAAGGAATTCCCCCGGCAGAATTCTGTCTCCCAGAGAGATCTTTCTCTCTTGGTGTTTTCCGCCCTATAGAGGCGATGGAATCTTTCTGTGGTTGCTCCCCGAGTCTTAGGGTTCGGAAGGATAATATACGCCAGAGGGGAGAGCCTGGAGTGGGCCAGGGTAGCCACACCACCTACTGGCGCGGCCTAGAGCTGCCCGTGCCAGGGGTTGGTGTGGCCCCCATGTGGCCCATCTCCACTTCCCCTTCTGGCAATCTTCGTGTTCTGACAAAAATAGAATTTTCCATGTATTTTCCCGGATTTTCTGATCTTCGCAAATTTTTCCTCTAAACAGCACCTTTTCCATCAGAATCCTGACTGCAGCGGTCCATGCTCCAAAAGTCATCAACCATGCAAAAACAGATGAAATAACATAAGTATTATCTCTTAATATGAAATATATCAATGAATAACAATAAATTATGATATAGAATAGTGATGTAAATGGATGTATCAGGTATCTCAATATCTAGTTTGATCTTGTTATCGACAAACACATTTACTCGTTCCCGTGATATTACTATTGGAAATATGCCCTAGATACAAATAATAATAATGATTATTATCATATTGCATAAAGTTTGTGATTAAGTTTTATATCATGCTATAACTGTATTGAGAGGAAACATCAATACACGTGTGATATACAAACAACCAGGGGTTCCCAGTGAAACTCTAGTCACTGGTTCATTGGTCAACAGATGATCAAGGTTTCCTGATCATGTGGCATTTATGCCAGTTGGAAATGGAATCAACTCATTCTGAGAATGAGATTATGAACCAATACCCAACCTAAACATCATGACCCAATCATGTCACGAAGTTCAAGATACAATGATTAGAAATGGATCCTCATATACTATTCCTTAGACTATGAGGCTATACCAATCACTATCTCCCGAGAATGCTTAGATATCATCAAACATCACTTGGTAATACAGTGACAATAAAGGTATGTTCAGGTATTAGGAGGAACCATAGAGGCAATATATGCCAAGAGCGGGATTTGTCCATCCATGTAACGGAAAGATACTCAAGGGTCCACTCGGAGAAGTTATATCCAATAGCTGCACAGCATGTGATTTGATCACAAGGATATCACTTATCGGAACGAGTCAAGTAGCATTGTTTGGTAACGAGATTGAACACGACATTGTGATGTCATTGATCAGATCTCGAGCAATGCGAGTGTTGAGAGACAAAGTGAATAAGACACGACTGTCCCGGTTCAAACGATGAAAGATCTTCGTGGAATGCACAGGAGTCACATGGCCATCCATGTCCCTCTGTCAATCATTGGTCCGGGAGTGTCCCGACCATGTCTAGAGTGTTCCCGAACCGTGGGGTATCATGCTTAAGGGTTTGATGATGCTTACAGAGTGTTTATAGGATCGGTAGAATCACCAAAGAAGAGTAGAGAGAAAACCAGAAGGGTTTCGGTAAGTCCGGAGGATGTCCGAAGTGGAGGTGGAAGGTGTTCCATAGCCACGGAGATTGAATAATATGTGAATGAATGTTAAATATTGACTTAATCATTTATTCATAATTATTTAATAAAAGAGAAAATCAATTTAAAGGTCAAAAGGCTGAATGGGCCAATTCCGGAGGGAAGAGGGCCCATTAGGGAAAGGCAAGAGGGGAGAAGGGTCAAGGGGATGGCCGGCTAGGCCAAGCCCCCCGTACGGGGCCCACTAGGGCTGGCCAATGGCGCCCCCCTCTCCCTCTCCTTTAGTCCCACCCCGAGACTTTGAGGGAGGTAGTACCTCCCCTCCCCCTATATATAGTGGGGGTATTTGGCTAGATAAATACACACAATATTCAATAAAAGGTTTCCTCTCTTTTGGGGAGACCTCCAATTGATAGTCTCTCTCTCTCTCTATCTATCTATCTCACCGTGGTCCCAAGTTTGGACTGCGCAAATGAGAGACATCTTCACCGCGGAGCGCTGTCGCGCTGCGAGATTTGGATCCACGAGCTCTACTTCCGCAACTGCTACTGGATCAGGGAAGCAGGAGTCATCGCCAGGGATCGGACGTGTGTAACTCCCTGCGAGGTGTCACACCTAAGGCACTCAAGTCGTTGGAGCCACAAGAGCACAAGGACTTCATCACGACCTTGAGGTCAGCTTCGGCTCGTCTACATCAACCACGCTCTCCTGAGCATTGACAACGCTTTTCGGTCTTCAAGGGTAAGTTCACGAAAATCCCCTCCCGTTACTATATTACTAATAGATAGGTCCTGGCAACATCAGGGGTTCAGGGGCGTAGGGTAAAAAATTATTGTTTTCATACACAGAACCCCTATAGTGGTATCAGAGCTAGATCTATGCATAGTAATCCTAGTACGGGTAGAACAACCGGGATGTAGCATGTGGGCATTGATCTTTTAGTTGTTACCCTCCCACGTGTACTTGTGTATACCACAGTAATGCTTGATGAAGCGGCCCCCAACCGACTTTACGCGTTCATTCACGAGACTGGTCCACGCTTGACATACGGCTTGTATCGTATAAAGTGGGTTAGAGGGTGTCTATCTCTCTCTCATTAGTTGGTATGCCATTTGTAACGGAGGGCCCCGAAAGGGGCATAGTATAGACAACTACTTGATCAGCGTTGTGGTGAAAGTTTGTAGGTAAGAACGGTTCTTATGCGAAAGCCCATTCAGCCACGTAAAACATGTTGGGTTCGCAGCATAGAAAACAAAAAATTTCCTATGATGAGAACTATATACCAAGATCTATCTACTAGATACAAGAAATGGGTGGATATACATCCATAGAGAACTTACCATCGAAGACAACAAAGTTTTGTTAACGAGTTGGAACTCGTGGATGATGTAGTCGTACGCTTGCCGATCTCAATATCGTGTGGAAGTCCTAGCACCGCAAATCAGCAGCGCATCCGTCCTCGCACACACGTTCAGGCCACCGAACAACCTCCACCTCCTCGCTCCAACGAATCAGCAGAAGCAGCAACTCCTTCTAGACGCAAGGCCGCCGGGAACATGTATCTCGCTAATCCGAGACCATGGGGGAATATATCTAGAGAGGGAGAGAGATCCTTCACGAGAAGGTGTGCTTTGTGAAGGAGGAGAGGGGGCCTTTTATAGGAGAGGGGGGATCCTCCCCTCCCATGGCCGGCGGCCAAGGGGGGTGCCCCCACCTCTTCCTCATTCATGTGGTGGAAGCTCCACTCCATCAATTTAGCCTCCACCCAAAGTTCCACTCACATGCATTAAATTTCCACCAAATTTAATGCAACTCTCATTTAATAAAACTCTTTTATTTATTTTATTCAGAATTTTGTTAATTTACTTTAATTAACAAACATTCACATATAACCCCTTGCAACATTTCAATATCACATGCAGAACCAGTTTCTGCAATTTGACCCGAAACAATTCTGGTTTCCATCGAAATAATTCCAGCGCTTTGCAATTCTTTCGTCTGAAACATATGTGCTCCAAAATGGTGTTTGGTAACCCTTAAGTGTGTCACCCTACGGTTCGCGAATAATGCAGACATGATTGAGACCCCTCTCAAATCAATAATCAGAAGCGGGACCTGGATATCCATACTGACTACTGCACATTCAACGATGACTTCTGTGATCGTGAGAACCTTTAACGTTAGTAACTTAATCCCTTTGTATCATGATATAATACATGTCCGAGATTCGATCATTAGTATCCAAATACTTAGTTTGATCTCGTTACCGACATGCACTCTTTTCTTGTTCCCGTGATATAACATTCTAGTGATCACATCACTTGCTTGCAAGCTATCTTAATGTGATATCACCGAGAGGGCCCAGAGTATATCTATCTGTCATCGGGATTGACAAATTCCACTCTTGATCCATGAGCCTCAACATAACACCTTTGTTAGCACTGAACCCACCTTTATTGTCACCATGTTACGGTGTGACGTTTGATGTTATCAAGATACTCTTCCGGTGTTAGCAATTAACATGATCTCATGGTCTAAGGACTAAGATTACTTTGTATGATGTTATAGCAATATAAATATAATGACTTTGATTGTAATTCTATACTTCGGATGAATGTTCATCACATCATTTCACAAATGTTGTGACCTCGTTATTAACAACATCCAATGTCCATGATCAGGAAATTTTGATCATCTTATTAATCAACGAGCTAGTCTATAAGAGAGGCATAACTAGGAACCTTTTATTTGTTTATTAAACACACATGTATTGACGTTTCCTATCAATACAATTATACATGCAAAATAAACATCTATCATATACAAGGAAAACATAATAACAACTTTATTATTGCCTCTTAGGGCATATTTCCTTCAGTATCCCACTTGCACTAGAGACAATAATCTAGTTCACATAGTGATAAATCTAACACCCATGGAGTTCTGGTGTTGATCATGTTTTACCCTAGGGAGAACTTTAGTCAATGGATATGCTACATTTAGGTCCGTGTGTACTTTACAAATCTTTATATCTCCATCCTTGACATGCTCGCGGATGGAGTGAAACCGACACTTAATATGCTTGGAATTCTTATGAGACCCTGTTTCCTTGGCGTTGGCTATGGCTGCATTGTTGTCACAATAGATCACCATTGGGTCCAATGCACTAGGAACCACACTGATACGTCCATTTTGCATCACTATTCTATGTCATAATTTACTGTTATTCATCGATATATTTCATATTAAGTGATGATACTTATGTAATTTCATCTGTTTTTGCATGGTTGATGACTTTTGGAGCATGGACCGCCGCAGTCAGGATTCTGATGGAAAAGGTGCTGTTTGGAGGCAAAATTCGCGAAGATCAGAAAATCCGGGAAAATATACGGAAAATCCTATTTTTTCAAAAGACGAAGGAAGCCAGAAGAGGCGGTAGAGATGGGCCACAGGGGGCCCACACCACCCCCTGGCGCGGGCTAATGACCCACAAGTATAGGGGATGTATCGTAGTATTTTCGAGGGAAGTGAAACCCAATTTATTGATTCGACACAAGGGGAGCCAAAGAATATTTATAAGCCTTAACAACTGAGTTGTCAATTCAGCTGCACCTGGAAACAATCTTGATCACAACAGTTTATCAGTAGCAACAGTGTTGTAGTAACAATAGTAAAGTAGGAGCAGTAGTAAAGTAAAGTCAGCAGTAACAATAGCAGTAAACAGTAGGATTCGAGTGCGGTAGGCATAGGGATGGATGGACGGGCATTGCATGGACAAGACAATTTCACATAGCAATCAGAACATAGGGCAATTGCAGATAAATAAGATAAAGCATCCAAGTACTAGATAATCCTAGGCATGTGTCCCATATATAGTCATACGTGCTTGCAATGAGAACTTGCACAACATCTTTTGTCCTGCCAGCCCGTTTGCAGCGGGGCCTCAAGGGAACTACTAGCAATTAAGGTGCTCCTTTTAATAGAGCACCGGAGCAAAGCATTAACACTCCGTGAACACATGTGATCCTCACATCAAAGCCATTCCCTCCGGTTATCCCGATTTCTGTCACTTCGGGGCCATTGGTTCCGGACAACAACGTGTGTATACAACTTGCAGGTAAGACCATAAACAATACTATCATAATGAATCAATAACATGTTCAGATCTAAAATCATGGCACTTGGGCCCTAGTGACAAGCATTAAGCATAACAAGTCGCAACAAAGTCATAAAGCACTAATAGAAGATACTAGGCACCATGCCCTAACAATATAATGCCATTACATGAACGATCTCATCCAATCCCTACCATCCACATAGCCTACAGCGGGGGATTACTCACTCATAGATGGGGGAAACATGGATGGTCGATGGAGAAGCGATGGTGATGATCTCCTCCAATTCCCCATCCCGGCAGGGTGCCAGAACAGAGTTTCTGGTGCTGTTTCGTGGAATCTGGTGGTGGCGGCAGAGCGGAACTCCTTCTGGAAAAACATCGACCCCCCTGATTTTTTAGTTCAGAAGGCAACTTATAGGCGAAGAGGGAGACCGAGGGGGTGTCTGGGGCGGCCAGACCACCCCCTGGCGCGGCCAGGACCAGCCCGCGCGGCCAAGTGGTGTGGCTGGGCCCCAGCCCCTCTCTGTCTCGTATTTTGGCTCCTGGTGTCCCTCGGTGAAAAACTAACTTTGGCTTTTGTCCCGTCCAATTCCGAGAATATTCATTTTCTGATTTTCCTAGAACCAAAAACAGCAGAAAACAAGCAGCTGACACTATGGCTCTTGTTAATAGGTTAGTCCAAGAAATCATATGAAAAGTACTGCTCGTCCTCGAGCTTAACTCAAAATAGATAAAACCAAAGAAAGTAGATAAAACCAAGCATGGAACATCAAAAATTATGGATACGTTTGCAACGTATCAACATCCCCGAGCTTAACTCCTGCTCGTCCTTGAGTAGGTAAGTGATAAAAAGAAAGAATAATTTTTGAGGTGACATGCACCATCATAAACTTGATCAAAGTATTCGTAAAACATTCATAGCTGGGATCATAATACTTCAATCATAACATGAAAGACAAAGTTCTAACAATAAGACCAAGCAACTATGTTGCAACATGAAAGGGTACAGACAAAAGGTTCATGAATAACAATACTTTGCAAGACATTTGTTTGTTTCACATAAAGAAAACATAGCATAGTAGCATTCAGCTTGTCCCTCATAGAGTAGCAAACATAAATGCATAGGACACCTTCAAAGTTCATAAGAGTGACTAGATACAAATAGTTTTAAAAAAGCAATATCAAAGTTATGCATCAATCAACAAGTCTTGGGACAATGCACATAGAACTAAGAATGGCCACTATGCTCTCAAGAAAGTGCTCATAGAATGTGTGGAGACTCAACAAGGAAATGAACAGGTTTTGAAAAGTTTGAAAGGCTTCCAAATGCTGAAAGTGTGGTACTCATTAGCTTTGAGCTCTCATTGCCCCCTATCATAAGCATCTTTAAGTGGTTAAAGTTAAAGTGACACAACTAAGAGGATATGCTTGACAAGTTATAAATCGAAGTCTCATGCCCCTTACTTATGAAGACCGAACCTCATGCTACTCAAGTTCAGTCACAAGTAAGCTCTTGTCATTGTAAGTACATATGTATCATAGAGAACCCAACGGGGTACCCCTTGCACATGATACAGGAGCTATCCCATAATCAAAATGACAAGGCAAGCAGACAATGAGCATCTCAGTGATCTTTTTATTTGCTATTTGCATAGGTTTTTATTGAGGATGCTTCATAGAATGCTCATTATAGTTATGCTGCAAGTTTCCACCCTGATTAGGCATGGCTTAGGCTAGCAGCCTAGGCATTTCTCTAACATACATACAAACTCCATGATCTTACAAGTTCCACTTTTATTTCACACCGCCGGGATCCATAAGCAAAAGAACATGATATCAACGAGGTACTAAGTACCAGTGCAATGTTGAAAGCGTTCCCCATGATACATGGTTCCGCTAACTTCAACTTATAAAGCACAATCATATCGCAGCAAAGAAGGACTCAATGGTTCAGGTTTATTAAGTGCAAGAAAATAAAGTGTGCCATCAAGTTCGTGAGAGCTTTACTAACTAACTTTCTCATAACAAGCAAACATTTTATTCGGAAGAAAACAAGGCATACTTAATATGCACAGAATAGCAGATGATGCTAATAGGTAGGTATGGTGGACACTTTTGGCAATATTGGTTTTGTGTATTTGGATGCACGAGTAAAGGTTATACTCAGCACAAGTGAAGGCTAGTAATAGAAAGGGAGCGACAAACGAGAGAGCAATAATGGCCATAATCATGAAGAGCGACAAAACATCATTGATCAAAGCATAAAGCGATACTACAAGTTGAAACATAAAGGATCATAAAGGCTTATGGTGACTTGAGATAATCATAACATGGTGTGAGCATGTGCCAAGTCAACCCAAACGAAGCTTCAAAGGAGAATACCACAATACTATGCTTTAATATGCTAAAACAACGCATGATTCATCCAAGGCACATTAAGCAATCTCAATTGTTTATAACAAGTCATGCTACATCAAAGAATACTAAGCATAAATCCAAAACAATATCAAGCATGGCATGAAAAAGCATAGGCCACAGTCAAAAACAAGCTCTCTTTACCACTTAAGCATGAACTTTCCTACTCTTTTCCAATCCAAACCAAACTATTTGAAAACCAATGTATGAAAGAGGGGGTCCAACCAATTTATTCAGCAAACTAAGAAAACAAAGAAAATGAAAAACCAAAACAAAAATGAAAAAGAAGACGCTCCAAGAACAACACAACTGTGCATGAAACAATAAAAATGAAGTGTTTGGAAGGAACCTGAAATTTATATTGATGAAGAAGGGGGTGCCTTGGGCATCCCCAAGCTTTGACGCTCGTACTTCTTGAATAGTTCTTGGGGTGACACGCGTGGCATCCCCAAGCTTGAGCTTTAGTCCATCCTTCATCTCATTACTTGTTCCTTCCATACACCTGAAAATTTTCCTTCATACAAAACTTCACACAATCTTTATTAGTAACATTAGTGCACTCAAGATAATAAGTCTTTAGGTTCAGTTCCAACACTAATAAAACTTCCATTAAAACACAAGCTACTGTAGCAATTCCCTCAAAAATATCAATTCCCCAAAAGAACTCAAAAAGGAACCAACAAGAAGCAAATGCAAATAATGGCAGAAATCTGTCAAAACAGACCAGGAGGTAAAGACGAATTTTTTTGAAGACCTTCTGTTGCTCAAATCAAAAAGTGTTGAACTAATGAAAGTTAGATAACAACCTAGGGGAGAAGCACAAAAACTCATGCCTCAAAAGGACGTACAGATATTTTACACGAATTTGTACGGTAAAGTATAGAAATCTGTTTCGGGACAACAACTTTCCCAACCATTACTTCTCTCTCATTAGAGGTTACTCTTGGCACAAAAAGCAAATAAAAAGGATAAGGAGCGGTAATGAAGTAATAACTTCCAAGAATCATCTAAAACTTTTGGGTTATCTCCCAATAAGTACTTTTCTTTAACGCCTTTAAGTTAGGCATGATAGTTTGAGAGGATGCTCACATAAGAAATATGAATTGAGTAAAAGAGAGCATCAAGAAGCAAATTCAAAAAACATTTAAGTCTAACCCGCTTCCCGTGTATAGGAATCTTGTATGCAAATAAATTCGCAAAGAACAAAGCGACAGGCATAGGAAGATAAATCAAGAGTAACTTCAAAACTTTCAGCACATAGAGAGGTGTTTCAATACCATGAAAACTTCTACAACCATATTTTCCTCTCTCATAATAATTTTCAGTAGCCTCATGAATAAACTCAGTAATATAACTATCACATAAAGCATGCTTTTCATGATCTACAAACACATAATTTTTATCAAGCTCAAAAATAGTGGGATTAAAACCTTCAAACCCACTTTTAACAATTCTATAACAAGATGGCTGATCATTCAATATAGGACCATCGTCTAGAGCTTTATCATAAACAATTCCTAAGCAAAACTCTTTAGTACCATGCATCTCGAAGTTAGGCACAAACAAAGGATTATCACATATAACATGAGCATAACATTCATCCTCCTTTGGTAAGCATGGGGGACAATCAAATAATGTAAGGGATAAAGAGTTACTCTCACTAGAAGGTAGGCATGGGTAGCTAATCCATTCTTCCTCCTTTTGTTCATCACTCTCCTCCTCTTTTTCATCTAATGAGCTTTCAGATTCATCAATTTCTTCTTTCATAGGATCCTGCAAAGCATTAGTCTCTTCTATTTGTGGAAAGCATCTATTAATATATTCAAGAATATAGCCATTTTCTTCCTTGTAATTATCAAAGGAAAATCTAAGTATATCATAAACCTCATATTTATAAGGTGAATCATCAATATTTTCAAGCAAACTAGCAAGTTCAAATGCACCCTTCCAAGCAATAAATTATTCAATTTGTTCCACATCATAAAAGTCATAATTTCCTTTAACATAAGAAGATATGGTAACATTATCATTATACTCACACTGAAAAGGGAGGTGTGTGTACCTCCTGCAGCAACAAGATTTATCAAAGCAATAAGTAACATTATAAGTAGAGCACACGTTTCTAGCAATGGTATACAATTTATCAATTTGTTCCCATAAGTGTTTCCCTTTTTGTGACAAGCGGTGTTCCTTATAATAATATTTTTGTTCTTCCGTGAACCCACCTTGCCAATAAGATTCAGTTTCAAAGAAACCAACCATTGATACAAAGCATGATAAAGCAAGACAATAATAGACCAACGGAAATAACAACTAGAGTAGGAACTATTTTTTTGTATTTTTGATAAAGAAACAAGCAAACAAGATGAAAATAAACTAAGCTTGAACAATAGTGATTCCAAGTGGACTTGATAAATAAAGCTATGCTCCCCCGCAACGGCGCCAAAAAATAGTCTTGATGACCCACAAGTATAGGGGGTGTATCGCAGTATTTTCGAGGGAAGTGAAACCCAATTTATTGATTCGACACAAGGGGAGCCAAAGAATATTTATAAGCCTTAACAACTGAGTTGTCAATTCAGCTGCACCTGGAAACAATCTTGCTCACAATAGTTTATCAGTAGCAACAATTTTGTAGTAACAATAGTAAAGTAGCAGCAGTAGTAAAGTAAAGTCAGCAGTAACAATAGCAGTAAACAGTAGGATTCGAGTGCGCTAGGCATAGGGATGGATGGACGGGCGTTGCATGGACAAGACAATTCACATAGCAATTAGAACATAGGGCAATTGCAGATAAATAAGATAAAGCATCCAAGTACTAGATAATCCTAGGCATGTGTCCCATATATAGTCATACGTGCTCGCAATGAGAACTTGCACGACATCTTTTGTCCTGCCAGCCAGTTTGCAGCGGGGCCTCAAGGGAACTACTGGAAATTACCTTTTAATAGAGCACTAGAGCAAAGCATTAACACTCTGTGAACACATGTGATCCTCACATCAAAGCCATTCCCTCCGGTTATCCCGATTTCTGTCACTTCGGGGCCATTGGTTCCGGACAACAATGTGTGTATACAAATTGCAGGTAAGACCATAAACAATACTATCATAATAAATCAATAACATGTTCAGATATGAAATCATGGCACTCGGGCCCTAGTGACAAGCATTAAGCATAACAAGTCGCAACAAAGTCATAAAGCACTAATAGAAGATACTAGGCACCATGCCCTAACATTCTGATGCCATTACATGAACGATCTCATCCAATCCCTACCATCCCCATAGCCTATAGCGGGGGATTACTCACTCATAGATGGGGGAAACATGGATGGTCGATGGAGAAGCGATGGTGATGATGATGGTGATGATCTCCTCCAATTCCCCGTCCCGACACGGTGCTAGAACGGAGTTTCTGGTGCTGATTCGTGGAATCTGGTGGTGGCGGCTAAGCGGAACTCCTTCTGGAAAAACGTCGAACCCCCCTGAGTTTTTAGGTCAGCTGGCAACTTATAGGCGAAGAGGGAGACCGAGGGGGTGTCTGGGGCGGCCAGACCAGCCCCTGGCGTGACCAGGCCCAGCCCGCGTGGACAGGTGGTGTGGCTGGGCCCCATCCCCTCTCCGTCTCGTATTCTGGCTCCTGGTGTCCCTCGGTGAAAAACTGACTTTGGCTTTTGTCCCGTCCAATTCCGAGAATATTCATTTTCTGACTTTCCTGGAACCAAAAATAGCAGAAAACGGGCAGCTAGCACTATGGCTCTTGTTAATAGGTTAGTCCAAGAAATCATATGAAAAGTACTCCAAACTGTGGACAAAACATAAGAAAGTAGATAAAACCAAGCATGGAACATCAAAAATTATGGATACGTTTGCAACGTATCACGGGCCACCCTAGGCCTCGCCACCAGGTGGTGTGGCCGCCTTGGCCCACCTTTGGCTCTCCCCTCTGGCGTACATATTCCTCCTGAAACCCTAAGAATCGGGGAGCGACCTGTAACTACCTCGGTGAATTACGCTCTTAGTTAATGCCTGGATGAACGAAAGTGGTTAAAATAGTACGGTGGGGCCCAGGGCCACTCACGGTAGACCTTTCGGCCGTCCTAACCACTTTCAGACAATGGGACAAGAACGAGAAGCGTAATCGGCAGGCGAAGGGATCAACTACATACACAAGTGAGTATGTATGCAAGCCACATACAACAGTACATCAGAGCCATTCCATCTAAAAGAAATAGAAATAGTGCAACGCCATACGGCAAGATCCAAACATCCTAGATAGATATAATAATTTAGGATAGCTCCTCATACACCACACATCAGAGTATCAGGCGGAAGCGGAAAACAAGACCCGAGTACGGATAAGAAGCAAATTGGCATAAGATGCCCCATAAATAAACACATCCCGCCCACAGATCACACGGATCCCCGTTCCCGGAATCTCTACACCGAATGATCGTTGCCAACATCATCTGTCTCTTCCACCCAGTATCCATCTTGCGGGTACACCTGTTCATCTGAATCAAACAATTTATCGTGTGAGACCCTAGGGGTACTCAGCAAGTCTTTATGCCACTAAAGGGGACACAACCTGGGGTGACGCAATTGCAGCAGAAGATAATACCTAACAATTCTATAGAGACTCGCTAACCTTCCGCCTAACCAATGATAGACGGAAGTCCGTGAATTAAGAACAACAGTTATAACAGTATAATTAACAGATCCATCCTCCTCCTCGCTTACCAACGAGGAAGCGGACGAACAACCCCCATCATCCGTTGGCAGTTTTTATTAACCATTCCATGAGTAATGCACTATTTACTAGTCAAGTACTTAGTCAATTTGAAAGCGGTACTTTAGTTATACTTGTCTATGATCGAGAAACTGTGCTCCAAGTCGTCCGTAACCGCGGACATGGCTTTCAGAAAGATTTACCCTGCAGGGGTGCACGAATAGCAACACACACTCGATCAACCTCGGAAAAACCAAATCAAAACCCAACGAGGCATTCACGACAAAGCAATCACAGGATTCAGAAATATTTCAGGGGGCCACCCCATTAAGCTACCCGCAACGAAGTTGGCCGGCTCCGAGACGGACCCAAGGTTTGTGTCAATGGCTGTAAACGACTGGGAACCCGAAAATGTGACTGGGCTTGTCGATACCGTGAAAACATTCCACGATCCAAAACAGTACAGGTGCTCCACGCACAATCTTAAATAAAGCAGTAACATGGCATAAGTACAGAATAGTAATAAAGCCCCAAACTACTTGTGGCCCCAAGAAATAAGAATGAATCAAGCTCTGACTCAGGGGGGTCCATAAGGCCTCCCGGATGTGGATAGTGCGAATAGTCAAGGAACAGGAATCAAGTACTCGGGGTCCTACGGGACACAAGTGAGCATGAAAAACCAAATAGCAGATATTGCTCACCGGTGCCTCTTTCATTAGTTATACCATTACTACTCAGGTTATGTTGTTTAGGTACCTCGTTAACCTTCGGACACTCACATACCCTACTCATGCTTTTCTACGACTCGCATGGCTCAAACAACTCCTGTAGTAATGGCTCATGGGATCGGAACAGGCTTAATGTGGTTTAAAAGTAAAGGTTATGCAGTACTTGGGATTCAATTTAATGCAATCGCGACTCAATGATGCAAGATTAAGATAGAGGCAATAGGTACTGTATGTATGCAAGCATGTGGTAGTGCTTGCCTGACAGTTCAGTTGAAGCGAGAGATGGATCTGGGTAATACTCCTGTGATTCCTGGTAATTCTCCTGCTGGGCGTCTATTCGAAGAAGAACCAAACAAACAAGGGCCAACATAAATAAAGTGCGCAAGCATATAAATTGAAATGCAACAAGCAACCAAGCATGCCATGATGAATGATGCACAATTTGCATGGCATTTAAGTAGCATGGCAAAGGTGAGGTGTGGATACTATAAATAAAGCACTTTATTATTTATTTGCCCAAGTTTTATTGTCATAAACAGTTCATAATTTAAAAGTTGACATGATGCATGCTTCAATTCAGAACAAGGATTGCATAAATAGAACGGGCTCGTCGCGCTGATCGATTTAGACATATTATTTGTCAAATTTGGAGTTATAAAACAAAAGTTATTAATTAAATAAGGAAAAGGGTATTTTATTGTAATTTTAATCATCTCGAAATTTAAAGTGTTCAAAATACATTTTGGAGGGCATATTTGAATTCCTCACATTTTTCTGATTCCAAAACATATATTATTTGTATTATTTGGATTTGTATTTTAAAAATTATTTGAATCTGAAAAGAATTTGAATTTAAAATAATTTGAATAAAAACAGACTCAGGAATTACTTTTTATACCCAAGCAATTCCAGCCACAGGCACCGACAGGTGGGCCTGGTGCTGATTAGGCCACGCGCGCAGGGAAAAAATCTTTTGTCACCGCGGCTCGCCTAGCCACTGAGGCTGCGGGGTGGGCCATCTGGCGCAGGCCCGCGTGTTAGCGGAGAGCGAGACAGGGGCTGACAGGTGGGCCTGGGGTTGGAGCGCGGGTTGCGGCCGAGAAAGGCTGAGGGTTTTTCTGCAAGATGACCTGGGCGACTGACCGGTGGGGCACTAGGAGCGCGGGTTGCGAGACTCAAAAAGGTGGGGGGATTTTTGCAAGATGACCACGACCCCGGGTACTGTTTCTCTTCTCCTCGCGTCTGGCGGCAGGTGGGAGCGCGGCGCGGAGCGGGGATTCGATCCCGGGCCGCGGGAGCGCTCGCTGAGCGGGATGACCGGTGCGGTGGTGCTAGGGGAGCTGTTAGGAGGGGGTTCGGGTGCTAGGTAGGCTCTAAGCAGCGCGGGAACCGGCCAGACAACGGCGAGCTCTGGCGCGCGGCGGCTGTTCGACGAAACGTCCGCCGGCGCTAGACGTCGACGGTGAGGCGGCGCATGTTAGGGAGAGAGGGAGGCTCACCGCGGGCTCGCTGGTGTGGTCGGATCGGAGCGAGGAGCGGCGGATCGTCGATGGAGCAGGCGCTCCGGCGATTAGGGTTTCGCGTCGGGCGGCGCTGGCTCCGGTGGTTCTAGGGCTCCTCCTTTGCGACGGCGTGTACGGGGCGAAGCAGGGGGATGTCCTCGGGCTCCCAGGCCTCTTCCACGTCGAGCTCGCGGACAGGAACGACGGGGGCGCGGTGTAGCTGGCGGCGACCGGCGAGGCGGGTGGTGAGGTCAGAGGAGAAGAAGGGGAAGGAGGGGGTGCTCTGGGGCGGATCTGGGTGAGGCCAGAGACGTGAGGAGGAGGGGAAAGTGAGAGGGGAGAGAGGAGAGGCAGGTGGGCACGGCAGGTAAAAAGGTGGCTCGGGTGCCACCTTTTCCTCCTTCTCCTCGAGCACATGGGCGAGCTGGGGCTCGTCCTGGGGCAGGTAGGCATGGCAGGGGAGGCTGCCAGTGGGGCTGAGGGCGAGGGGAGGCAGGTGGGGCTAGCTCGGTCAGAGAGAGAAGAGAGAGAGGAGAGGGGGTAGCTCGGGCTAGGGTTAGGGTTTTGGGGTAGGGCTAGAGAGAGAGGTGGCTGGGGTGTGGGCCTGGGAGAGGGAGGGTGGCCAGTTGGAGAGAGGGGCTTGGCATGGAGGCCAAGCTAGAGAGAGAGAGAGAGGGTTAGTAGAAATTAGGGTTATGAGAAGAAAATAGATTAAATAGGTTTGATTATTTTTAAGTATATATGTTGTAAATTTTGTGTAAGAGGCCAATCCAAGAAGAACTAGAAAGGCTTGATCTTGCATGGACTAAAGTAGAGAAGAAACTAGAAGAAAGAAGAAGAAAACAATTAGGTGGAATAAGGCTCATGTGGTCATACATGTAGATAAAGAGAAAAATAAAAGAAAGGAATGTGGTAAGATCATCCCAAGTGGAGCATGGTGGAGGCTAGGATTATCATGGGGTGGAGGTGAAAAGAATTCCAAGAAAAAGAAAAAGAAAAAGAAAAGAATTAAGGAATAGGCCTCATGTGTTTCATGCATGAGAGAAAACTAAAATAAAAGAATTAGATATAGATGAGGATTTGGAATGGTGGGAGGACAAAGATGACCCATGAAGTAAAGATCCACTTAAAATAAAGGAAAACCAAAAGAGCAAAAAGGTGGTGAAGAATGGTGCATGGCCCAGGCAAAATAATAATGCCATGAATTATTTTGTGAAAACAATATTAATATGATGGCATTAATATTTTGCATTTCCAAGAAGTGGAATAAAACCATGCAAAAGAATTAAGGGACTAGATCCACCCTATTGCCCATGAGCTAAATGAAACCCCAAATAAAAACAAACAAGCTCATGATCTAGTAGGATGGTGGAATTATAAAGTGATAGAAAGAAAAGTGGTGGAATGGAAATAAAAGATATGCCCCCAACTCAACTTGGGCATTTAAACAATATATCAATAACCAAATACAATATCAAGAGGCAAATACAATTAATAGTGCATGTGATAGAAGAACCAAAAGAACAGGAGTTTTATATGATGCTCAAATGCAAGGTGGCATGATGACATGAGCATGATATAATTATGATGCAATAATAATATCTATGAAGTAGCCAATATCTTACTAGGACAAGTAGCATTACAATTGTTAGACAATTGGGGTGCTACAACTCTCCCCCACTAAACAGGAATCTCGCCCCGAGATTCTAGGAAGAAGAAGACTCAAAGAGGGTAGGATACTTGGCACGGAGCTCATCTTCACGTTCCCAGGTGGCTTCATCAACGGAATGGTGCGACCACTGCACCTTGCAGAACTTGATGGACTTGTTGCGAGTCCTTCTTTCTGCGACTTCAAGAATTTTTGTGGGGTGTTCTTGATAAGAAAGGTCTTCTTGGAGATTGATGAGTTCATGGTCCACGGTCCTGCCGGGATCCTTGAAGCACTTCTTGAGTTGAGAGATGTGAAAAACATCATGGACTTTGAGTTGTTCAGGGAGCTCAAGAGCATAAGCAACTTCTCCTCTTCTTCCACGAATTTTGAAAGGACCGATGTATCTAGGAGCCAGCTTTCCTTTGATACCAAAGCGGTGCGTACCTCTCATGGGAGTGACACGAAGGTAAACGAGATCACCAGGGACATACTCCATGTCTGTGTGCTTCCTGTCATAATTGCTCTTCTGGCGACTTTGAGCAATCTTCAGATTTTCAAGAATGATATGAACTTTCTCCTCCGCTTGAGTTACAATGTCGGGACGAAACAATATTCTTTCACCTGCGCCCGACCAACCAATCGGAGTTCTGCATTTGCGACCATAGAGAGCCTCAAATGGTGCCATCTTTAGACTTTTCTGAAAACTGTTGTTGTAAGAGAATTCAGCATAAGGAAGACATTCTTCCCACTTCATGCCGAAAGAGATAACGCAAGCACGGAGCATATCTTCCAGAATCTGATTGATCCTTTCAACTTGTCCTTGCGACTGAGGGTGGTAAGCTGTGCTGAAGTTTAACTTTGTTCCCAAAGCATTTTGGAAACTTCCCCAGAACTTGGAAGTGAAGATGCTTCCACGGTCTGAACTGATCTCAAGAGGAACTCCATACAGAGAGACAATTCTGTTGATATAGAGCTCAGCCAACTGAATTGCAGAAATTGTTTCCTTGACTGGAAAGAAGTGAGCTACTTTGGAAAACCTGTCAATAACAAAAAAGATTGCATTGTTGCCTTTCTGCGACCTTGGAAAACCAGTGATGAAGTCCATCTCTACTTTCTCCCATTTCCATTCCGGAGGCTTCAATGGCTGTAGAAGACCGGAAGGTTTCTGATGAACAGCTTTAACTCTGCGACAAACATCACACTCCGAGACATACTTGGCACAATATCGTTTCAAACCAGGCCACCAATATTGTGTTTTTAAGTCCATGTACATCTTAGTGCTGCCAGGGTGGATAGAAAGAACAGAATCATGCGCCTCCTTGAGAACTTGCTCCCTTAAACCCGGGTAGTTCGGAACAAACATCCGGTGTTCAAAGAAAAGAGTGCCTTGGTCATCTATGTGAAAAGACTCATACTTCGGAAGCTGAATGTTGGAGATGATCTTTTTAGTGTAAGGATCCCCAAGCTGAATGGAACGGACCTTTTATTCCAAGAGAGGTGTTGCTAGAAGATTTAGAAGATAATCTTGATCCACAATTTCAAGGTTGAGCTTGCGGAATTCCTCGCACAAGATAGGCTGTTGTTCTTCCACCATGAGATTGTTGACATAAGCTTTTCGGCTGAGAGCATCGGCCATGACATTGGCTTTGCCCGGGGTGTAGTTGATGGTCAAATCGAAATCATTGATTGTTTCAATCCACCTCCTCTGACGAAGGTTGAGATCAGGCTGTGTGAAGATATACTTCAGACTCTTGTGATCAGAAAAGATCTCACAACGGTTGCCCAGCAAGTAATGCCTCCATACTTTCAAAGCAAAGACAACTGCTGCGAGTTCGAGGTCATGTGTAGGATAGTTGATCTCATGCGTCTTCAACTGATGAGAGGCATAAGCAACAACTTGCTTTTCTTGCATCAGGACCGCACCCAATCCTTGCAATGAAGCATCACAGAAAATCTGGAAAGGCTTTGATGTATCTGGAGGAACCAAGACTGGTGTGGAAGTGAGCTTCTCTTTGAGTGTTTCAAAGCTTGCTTGACATGCAGGAGTCCAAAGATATTTCTTTCTTTTCTTGAGGAGATCGGTAAGAGGCTTCGCAATCTTTGAGAAATTTTGAACGAAGCGACGACAGTAACTGGCCAAACCAAGGAAACTCCGGACTTCTTTGACATTTATGGGTGGAAGCCAGTCCATAATTGTCTTAATAGTTTCTGGGTTGACGGCGATGCCCTTGGCAGAGATGACGTGACCAAGGTAGGTGACTTGAGGCAGCCAGAATTCACACTTGGAGAACTTTGCATACAGGCGGTTCTCACGAAGCTTGTTTAGGACACACCGAAGGTGTTCTTCATGTTCTTCTTTCGACTTAGAATAGACTAGAATGTCATCCAGATAGACCACAACGAACTTATCAAGATACTCCATGAAAACCGAGTTCATAAGCCTCGAGAAGGTGGCAGGTGCATTGGTTAGACCGAAAGACATGACCGTGTACTCATACAGGCCATAGCGAGTGGTGAAAGCTGTTTTGGGAACATCTTCCTTGCGGATCTTGATTTGATGATAACCACTTCTCAAATCAAGCTTAGAGAATACCACAGCTCCGGCTAGCTGATCGAAGAGATCATTAATCCACGGAAGGGGATATTTATTCTTGATTGTTTTAGCATTGAGTGCCCGATAGTCAACACAAAGTCTATCAGTCTTGTCTCGCTTCTTCACAAAGATGGTTGGACTACCCCAAGAAGAAGTACTGTGCTGAATGAAACCCAACTTCTCTTGTTCATCCAACTGACGCTTAAGTTCAGCCAACTCAGCAGGACCCATTTTATAAGGCCGCTTGGAAATAGGAGCGGTGCCAGGTTCAAGTTCAATGACAAACTCAACCTCACGATCCGGAGGCATACCTGGCAACTCTTCAGGAAAGACATCTGGAAACTCACAAACTACAGGAACACTCTGAATACCTTCCATAGTATCATCATTCAGAGCCACCAAAGAATAAAGCTGAATTGCAGGAGTCAGACTTGGAGAATAGACTATATGGCCTTCGGGAATTTTCAGAGAAACCGAACGTTCAGCACAATCAATCACAGCTGCATTTGCTGTCAACCAATCCATGCCCAAGATAACATCAATATCAGAATTGCCTAGAACAATTAAGGAAGCCGGAAAAGAAGAACCACCAATCTCAATTTGATTGCCATGGCTGATTTAGTAGATAACAATCTTGCCCCGGGAGAAAGAACCATTAACTTTTTATCCAGCTGGTCTATAACAAGCTCATGCTCATTTGCAAATTTGTGAGAAACGAAGGAATGTGAAGCACCAGAATCGAACAAAACTCGTGCAGGAACTGAGTTAACAGGAAGCATACCCATGACAACTCCAGGAGCATGCTCAGCTTGAGCGGCGTTGACACAGTTAGCACGAGCAACCGTAGATCCCGGCTTAGTGTTGATGTTGAGAGCCCGAGGTGGAGGTGCACGAATCATAGGAGCACTTGCCGCAGGTCTTGGAGGTGGTGGTGGAAGAGCTTTGTTGTTCATTGGACAATTCCATTGCTGATGGCCAGTGTTTCCACAAGTATAGCAAGCACCGGGTGGACGTGGGGCAACGTAGCCAGGGACTCCGCCAGGCGCTCCAGGGTAGTTGTGGTTGTAGCCCCTGGGAGCCGCAGTGAAGGAGTTTGGTGGCCTTGGTGCGTAGCTTGAAGGTCTTGGTGGAGCAGGGAGCGACGGTGGGGTGTTAGGAACCCAGACACGACGCTTAGAAGGAGCTGTCATAGCAGAAGAGCTTGCTGTATCACGGCTGTGTTTCTTTGACTCCTCAAACACTTGCCTACTTGCTTCTTCCTGTAGAGCTGTGTGCTGAAGTTCCAGGAAAGATGCTGGCCTTGCATGAGTGATTGCATATTTGATGGAAGCATTGAGGCCTTGCCGAAACCTCTTTTGCTTCTTCTTGTCATCAGAGATCTCATCGCCACCATAACGAGACAGGTTCATGAAGTTTCTGATGTAGGTGTTGACATTGTCAGTGCCCTGCTTGAGGTTGAGAAACACTTCCTTCATCCTTTCCATGACAATTTCTGACAGATATTGCTCTTTGAAAGCAGCAGTGAATCGCTCCCAAGTAGGCTGAAAACTAGAAAGATCTGCCTTGAGGTAATTTTCCCACCAGAGAGCTGCATCTCCCTTCAGAAGGTGAGTAGCACACTTGACCCATTCTTGCTCGGGAACATCCGCAGTCATGAGCAACCGTGACACTTCACGAAGCCAATCATCCGCATCAAGTGGTTGATCAGACACTTCGAATTGACGTGGGTTGAACTTGAGAAAACTCTTGATGTCTCCTCGCTTGGGAGGTGGAGGTAGCGGAGCAAACTCATTCCTCCTCACACTTTCCTCGAAGCGCTGCTGGTTCTGCTGCATAGTGCCCAAAGCATTTGCAATACTTGCCAAAGCAGCCCCGAGTTCAGGTGGTATATCCTCCTCAGAACGGCGTGGTGGTGCCATCCTGTGATTGATATAAAACACAAGTCAGTACTATAATGGAGAATGATAATAATCCAAATAGTACCAAAATGGAATTAATCAAGATTAAGGAATGCAATTCACTGAGATGATATTAAAATATCAACAAAGTTCAAGGCAATTAGAAGATATAAAGCATAACGCACACGACTGAACAAGGAGTGTGGTACACAACTAACAAAGAAAAAATTCCGAAAATTTTGGCATTAAAATACCACTATATGCGCAAAACCACTTAACGAATCAAGATTAGTAACTCTACTATTTCAATATACAAAAGCAAATGACAAAAGTAGTGGTATGGTCGCGACTCCATCCCGCACTCAAATCATTACTCCGCACATGAATCAGTAAAACACATATCCCAACAACTTCTTCTTAGATGAACCTAAAGATTGTTAACTACGGAAAAGAACACCCCAACAAGATAACGTAGGATAACAAAGAGTAAGATAGATCGCATCGGTGTACAACGAATCAGAATGGATCGCGTTGGTTTACAAAGCCTGTCGGTATGGAATGTACCAACAGTTGATAACCAAAAGGCAGATAGTGATAACATTTGGATGCAACAGATAGACAAGGAATTCACACACACACACACAAACACAACCTATGGTACTATGGAACCCAGAACACGTGAATCCTAATTTGAATTTTAGAAGAGGATTGAAAACGTTACACTTCCTTACCAGAAAAGGGTGGGTGGGTAAGAAGAAAAATGGAAGCAATCTTACTCTCACGTTTGTTTTTCCCTAATATACATAACTACCAAAATATTTGCTAGACCGACAACGACCATTTTGGCTGAGACCCTGAAGGGCGGGATGGCTCTGATACCAATTGTAACTACCTCGGTGAATTACGCTCTTAGTTAATGCCTGGATGAACGAAAGTGGTTAAAATAGTACGGTGGGGCCCAGGGCCACTCACGGTAGACCTTTCGGCCGTCCTAACCACTTTCAGACAACAGGACAAGAACGAGCAGCGTAATCGGCAGGCGAAGGGATCAACTACATACACAAGTGAGTATGTATGCAAGCCACATACAACAGTACATCAGAGCCATTCCATCTAAAAGAAATAGAAATAGTGCAACGCCATACGGCAAGATCCAAACATCCTAGATAGATATAATAATTTAGGATAGCTCCTCATACACCACACATCAGAGTATCAGGCGGAAGCGGAAAACAAGACCCGAGTACGGATAAGAAGCAAATTGGCATAAGATGCCCCATAAATAAACACATCCCGCCCACAGATCACACGGATCCCCGTTCCCGGAATCTCTACACCGAATGATCGTTGCCAACATCATCTGTCTCTTCCACCCAGTATCCATCTTGCGGGTACACCTGTTCATCTGAATCAAACAATTTATCGTGTGAGACCCTAGGGGTACTCAGCAAGTCTTTATGCCACTAAAGGGGACACAACCTGGGGTGACGCAATTGCAGCAGAAGATAATACCTAACAATTCTATAGAGACTCGCTAACCTTCCGCCTAACCAATGATAGACGGAAGTCCGTGAATTAAGAACAACAGTTATAACAGTATAATTAACAGATCCATCCTCCTCCTCGCTTACCAACGAGGAAGCGGACGAACAACCCCCATCATCCGTTGGCAGTTTTTATTAACCATTCCATTAGTATTGCACTATTTACTAGTCAAGTACTTAGTCAATTTGAAAGCGGTACTTTAGTTATACTTGTCTATGATCGAGAAACTGTGCTCCAAGTCGTCCGTAACCGCGGACATGGCTTTCAGAAAGATTTACCCTGCAGGGGTGCACGAATAGCAACACACACTCAATCAACCTCGGAAAAACCAAATCAAAACCCAACGAGGCATTCACGACAAAGCAATCACAGGATTTAGAAATATTTCAGGGGGCCACCCCATTAAGCTACCCGCAATGAAGTTGGCCGGCTCCGAGACGAACCCAAGGTTTGTGTCAATGGCTGTAAACGACTGGGAACCCGAAAATGTGACTAGGCTTGTTGATACCACGAAAACATTCCACGATCCAAAACAGTACAGGTGCTCCACGCACAATCTTAAATAAAGCAGTAACATGGCATAAGTACAGAATAGTAATAAAGCCCCAAACTACTTGTGGCCCCAAGAAATAAGAATGAATCAAGCTCTGACTCAGGGGGGTCCATAAGGCCTCCCGGATGTGGATAGTGCGAATAGTCAAGGAACAGGAATCAAGTACTCGGGGTCCTACGGGACACAAGTGAGCATGAAAAACCAAATAGCAGATATTGCTCACCGGTGCCTCTTTCATTAGTTATCCCATTACTACTCAGGTTATGTTGTTTAGGTATCTCGTTAACCTTCAGACACTCACATACCCTACTCATGCTTTTCTACGACTCGCATGGCTCAAACAACTCCTGTAGTAATGGCTCATGGGACCGGAACAGGCTTAATGTGGTTTAAAAGTAAAGGTTATGCAGTACTTGGGATTCAATTTAATGCAATCGCGACTCAATGATGCAAGATTAAGATAGAGGCAATAGGTACTGTATGTATGCAAGCATGTGGTAGTGCTTGCCTGACAGTTCAGTTGAAGCGAGAGATGGATCTGGGTAATACTCCTGTGATTCCTGGTAATTCTCCTGCTGGGCGTCTATTCGAAGAAGAACCAAACAAACAAGGGCCAACATAAATAAAGTACGCAAGCATATAAATTGAAATGCAACAAGCAACCAAGCATGCCATGATGAATGATGCACAATTTGCATGGCATTTAAGTAGCATGGCAAAGGTGAGGTGTGGATACTATAAATAAAGCACTTTATTATTTATTTGCCCAAGTTTTATTGTCATAAACAGTTCAGAATTTAAAAGTTGACATGATGCATGCTTCAATTCAGAACAAGGATTGCATAAATAGAACGGGCTCGTCGCGCTGATCGATTTAGACATATTATTTGTCAAATTTGGAGTTATAAAACAAAAGTTATTAATTAAATAAGGAAAAGGGTATTTTATTGTAATTTTAATCATCTCGAAATTTAAAGTGTTCAAAATACATTTTGGAGGGCATATTTGAATTCCTCACATTTTTCTGATTCCAAAACATATATTATTTGTATTATTTGGATTTGTATTTTAAAAATTATTTGAATCTGAAAAGAATTTGAATTTAAAATAATTTGAATAAAAACAGACTCAGGAATTACTTTTTATACCCAAGCAATTCCAGCCACAGGCACCGACAGGTGGGCCTGGTGGTGACTGGGCCACGCGCGCGGGGAAAAAATCTTTTGTCACCGCGGCTCGCCTAGCCACTGAGGCTGCGGGGTGGGCCATCTGGCGCAGGCCCGCGTGTTAGCAGAGAGCGAGACAGGGGCTGACAGGTGGGCCTGGGGTTGGAGCGCGGGTTGCGGCCGAGAAAGGCTGAGGGTTTTTCTGCAAGATGACCTGGGCGACTGACCGGTGGGGCACTAGGAGCGCGGGTTGCGAGACTCAAAAAGGTGGGGGGATATTTGCAAGATGACCACGACCCCGGGTACTGTTTCTCTTCTCCTCGCGTCTGGCGGCAGGTGGGAGCGCGGCGCGGAGCGGGGATTCGATCCCGGGCCGCGGGAGCGCGCGCTGAGCGGGATGACCGGTGCGGTGGTGCTAGGGGAGCTGTTAGGAGGGGGTTCGGGTGCTAGGTAGGCTCTAAGCAGCGCGGGAACCAGCCAGACAACGGCGAGCTCTGGCGTGCGGCGGCTGTTCGACGAAACGTCCGCCGGCGCTAGACGTCGACGGTGAGGCGGCGCATGTTAGGGAGAGAGGGAGGCTCACCGCGGGCTCGCTGGTGTGGTCGGATCGGAGCGAGGAGCGGCGGATCGTCGATGGAGCAGGCGCTCCGGCGATTAGGGTTTCGCGTCGGGCGGCGCTGGCTCCGGTGGTTCTAGGGCTCCTCCTTTGCGACGGCGTGTACGGGGTGAAGCAGGGGGATGTCCTCGGGCTCCCAGGCCTCTTCCACGTCGAGCTCGCGGACAGGAACGACGGGGGCGCGGTGTAGCTGGCGGCGACCGGCGAGGCGGGTGGTCAGGTCAGAGGAGAAGAAGGGGAAGGAGGGGGTGCTCTGGGGCGGATCTGGGTGAGGCCAGAGACGTGAGGAGGAGGGGAAAGTGAGAGGGGGAGAGAGGAGAGGCAGGTGGGCACGGCAGGTAAAAAGGTGGCTCGGGTGCCACCTTTTCCTCCTTCTCCTCGAGCACATGGGCGAGCTGGGGCTCGTCCTGGGGCAGGTAGGCATGGCAGGGGAGGCTGCCAGTGGGGCTGAGGGCGAGGGGAGGCAGGTGGGGCTAGCTCGGTCAGAGAGAGAAGAGAGAGAGGAGAGGGGGTAGCTCGGGCTAGGGTTAGGGTTTTGGGGTAGGGCTAGAGAGAGAGGTGGCTGGGGTGTGGGCCTGGGAGAGGGAGGGTGGCCAGTTGGAGAGAGGGGCTTGGCATGGAGGCCAAGCTAGAGAGAGAGAGAGAGAGAGGGTTAGTAGAAATTAGGGTTATGAGAAGAAAATAGATTAAATAGGTTTGATTATTTTTAAGTATATATGTTGTAAATTTTGTGTAAGAGGCCAATCCAATAAGAACTAGAAAGGCTTGATCTTGCATGGACTAAAGTAGAGAAGAAACTAGAAGAAAGAAGAAGAAAAGAATTAGGTGGAATAAGGCTCATGTGGTCATACATGTAGATAAAGAGAAAAATAAAAGAAAGGAATGTGGTAAGATCATCCCAAGTGGAGCATGGTGGAGGCTAGGATTATCATGGGGTGGAGGTGAAAAGAATTCCAAGAAAAAGAAAAAGAAAAAGAAAAGAATTAAGGAATAGGCCTCATGTGTTTCATGCATGAGAGAAAACTAAAATAAAAGAATTAGATATAGATGAGGATTTGGAATGGTGGGAGGACAAAGATGACCCATGAAGTAAAGATCCACTTAAAATAAAGGAAAACCAAAAGAGCAAAAAGGTGGTGAAGAATGGTGCATGGCCCAGGCAAAATAATAATGCCATGAATTATTTTGTGAAAACAATATTAATATGATGGCATTAATATTTTGCATTTCCAAGAAGTGGAATAAAACCATGCAAAAGAATTAAGGGACTAGATCCACCCTATTGCCCATGAGCTAAATGAAACCCCAAATAAAAACAAACAAGCTCATGATCTAGTAGGATGGTGGAATTATAAAGTGATAGAAAGAAAAGTGGTGGAATGGAAATAAAAGATATGCCCCCAACTCAACTTGGGCATTTAAACAATATATCAATAACCAAATACAATATCAAGAGGCAAATACAATTAATAGTGCATGTGATAGAAGAACCAAAAGAACAGGAGTTTTATATGATGCTCAAATGCAAGGTGGCATGATGACATGAGCATGATATAATTATGATGCAATAATAATATCTATGAAGTAGCCAATATCTTACTAGGACAAGTAGCATTACAATTGTTAGACAATTGGGGTGCTACACGACCACAGAAAGATTTCGCCGCCTCTGCGGGGCGAAAAACACCAAGAGAGAAAGATCTCTCCGGCATACAAATTTCTGCCGGGGGAATTCCTTCCCGGAGAGGGGAGATCGTCGCCATCAACACCACCATCAAACTGGACTTCATCGAGATCATCATCATCATCACCACCATCATCACCATCAGCACCATCATCACCATCTCCATATTGCTGTAACAATTGAGTTGAATCTTGCATTAGTTCTTAGGGGAAACTTTCCCAGTGTTGATTACTCTTTGTAGTTGATGTTATTGAGTGAACCATTGAATTATTATTTATGTTCAGATTGTTATACATCATTATTCCATCTCTGATCATGATCCATATTATGTCTTGTGAGTAGTTCGTTTTGTTCTTGAGGACATGGGAGAAGTCATGTTGTTATTAGTGGAGTTGTGTTGAGAAAGATTCAATAGTTTGATATTTAAGTTGTGGTGTACTTCTTCTAGTGGTGTCATGTGAACGTCGACTACATGACACTTCAACTATATGGGCCTAGGGGAATGCATTGTGTATTTGGCTACTAATCGTAGGGGTTGCCGGAGTGACAGAAACCTGAACCCCCGTTAGGAAACCATTGCACAAGGGACGTAAGGGTCTTAGAGTTTAAAGTTGTGGTTAGGTTTCTACCTTAATTAATTTCTTGTAATTACGGATGTTTGCAAGGGGTATAATCAAAAGTATGTATTAGTCCTAGAAAGGTCGGTACATTAGCACAGGTTCACCCACACAACACTTAGCAAGCTAAAGAAGATTAATCAACTATGTGAAGCGAAAGCACTTGACCGTCTTCCTATGTGTCCTCGAGAACGTTTGGTCATCTTAAGTAATACAACCGGCTTGTCCTTTGCTGCATAAAGGATTGGGCCACTTGCTGCATTTATTCCTACTATCTTTTATTTACTCGTACTTCGTTTACTTGCTTTATCAAAAACGCCTAAAATCCGTTTGCTAAGTATTTGCAGAGAATTTCTGATCCATACCACTAGCCAGCACCTTCTGCTCCTCGTTGGGTTCAACACTCTTACTTATCAAAAATACTGCGATACACCCCCTATACTTGTGGGTCATCAAGACTATTTTCTGGCGCCATTGCCGGGGAGTGAAGCGCTATTGGAGAGTGGAACTAGTAAAGGAAACTTCTACTATGAGTATTGTTTATTTCTGTTAGTTGCTTTATTTTCGTTATGGATAATTCGCTGAGTTTCTTATTTGGTAATGCTACTACCACTGCTAAGCTAGTAGATGAACCACCACCTACTGAGAATGATGTTTTAAAAATACCTATGAGATTTATTGATCGTGTTATGGATAACTACTATGTTGGGGATGGAACTGTCCATCCCGGTGATCATTTAATCTTTATACACGAATTATGCGGGTTGTTCAAGTGTGCAGGTATTACTTCAGATCAAGTTAAGAAGAAGTTATTCTCATTATCACTGAAAGGAAGAGCTGAGGAATGGTATAAGCTGCTGAAGAATGGTCAAGCTCTAGAATGGGAGGAAATAGTGCCTCTCTTTTATTCAAAGTTTTATCCTCCTAGTGAGATTCATAAAGATCGGAATAAAATATACAACTTTTGGCCTCTTGATGGAGAGAGTACAGCTCAAGCTTGGGGGAGATTGAAGTTACTAATGCTCAAATGTCCCATTCATGAGCTCCCCAACAATATTATTATAAAGAACTTTTATGCAAGGCTCCCTCTACATGACAAGGATTTATTGGATGCTTCTTGTGCTAGATCATTCACTCGCATGGAAGAAGAAGCTAAATGGGATCTTATGGACCGTATTCAAGACAATGTTGAAGCTTGGGAGAATGACAAAGGAAGAAAGTCAGGTATAAATTATGATTATGAATGCATTGAATCTTTTATGGGAACTGATGACTTTCAAAATATTAGTAATGCTTATGGACTTGATTTATAAGTTATTACAAATTGCTTCAAGGCTTTTGCTTCTTATTTTGAAATTCCAAAAAAGGGATGGAACAAGTACCATGCACCTTATAAAGATATTGTTGACTGTGTTCCTGTTGGGATGCTGAGTATTGCACTATTGATCACATCTTACCTGAACCTTATATCGAGAAGATTCCCTTCCCATATAAGGTAAAGGATCATCCTATGATAACTAGTGTAATCACTAAAAGTGAAAAGAGAACTATAAAACCTGATGAACAAATAAACGTTGAACCTGGGGGTAGCAATTGTGAAAGACCTTGTCACTAAAAGCATAGAAGATGGACACATAGTCTTTTGTGAGGATGCTTCTAATATTGTTTCACATCCTAATAGAACTAAAAAGGCTAGTGTCCCTGTGCTTTCCGTTAGAATTGGTGATCATTGCTATTATGGTTTATGTGATATTGGTGTAAGTTCCAGTGTTATTCCTTATGAGCTTTACAGAGAAATTATGCATGAAATCAGTCCCTGCAAATTGGAAGAGATTGATGTGGTTATTCACCTTGTTAATAGAGAGACCATCTCTCCAATTGGTATTGTACGAGATGTGGAAGTTCTTTGTGGTAAGATTAAGTATCCTGCTGATTTTCTAGTACTTGGTTCAGCTGCTAGTAAAACTTATCCTATCATTTTTGGTAGACCTTTCTTGAGTACTTGTGGAGCTATTATAGATTGCAAGAGGGAGAAAATCTTGACTAAGTTTGATGGGGAATCTTATGAGTTTAATTTTTCGAAATTTACTAAAGAACCTTGTGAACAGGAAACCCATAATGAGGATTTTAGAGTTGAACAACTTGCTTCTATTTCTCTTGCTCCTAACAATGCTTTGCAGCAATTTATGGAAAATCACGAAAGTGAGATCTTCATGGAAGAAAGGAATGAGATTGACGAGATTCTTCGTCGTCAACCCAAGATGCTTAAGCATAACTTGCATGTAGAAGACTTGGGTACCACGTTGCCACCTAAAAAGGATCTGGTCTTCGATCTAAAACCTCTCCCTGATGATCTTAAATATGCATATATTGATGATAAAAAGATATATCCTGTTATTATTAGTTCTAAACTTTCAGGGAAGGAGGAGGAACGATTATTGGAGGTTTTGAAGAAACACCGAGGGGCTATGGGCTATACTCTGGACGATTTAAAAGGGATTTCTCCTACTATATGTCAGCATGCTATCAATATAGAACCAGATGCAAAGCCAGTAGTCGAGCACCAATGGCGTTTAAATCCTAAGATGAAGGAAGTGGTAAGAAATGAGGTATTGAAACTCCTTGATGTTGGTATTATTTACCCTATTGCTGATAGTGAATGGGTTAGTCCTGTTCATTGTGTTCCTAAAAAAGAGGAATTACTGTTGTTCCTAATGATAATGATGAGCTTATTCCACAAAGAATAGTAGTGGGCTATAGGATGTGCATTGATTTTAGGAAAGTCAACAAAGTTACTAAGAAAGATCACTACCCACTTCCTTTTATTGATCAAATGTTAGAAAGGTTGTCTAAAAAGACCCATTTTTGTTTTCTTGATGGTTATTCTGGTTTCTCTCAAATTGCGGTTAAACAACAAGATCAAGAAAAAACTACTTTTACATGCCCTTACGAAACCTATGCTTATAGACGTATGCCTTTTGGTTTATGTAATGCTCCTGCTACTTTTCAAAGATGCATGTCTGCTATATTTCATGGTTTTTGTGAGGAAATTGTGGAAGTATTCATGGATGATTTCTCCGTCTATGGAACTTCTTTCGATAATTGGCTGCACAACCTTGATAAAGTTTTGCAGAGGTGTGAAGAGACCAATCTTGTTCTTAATTGGGAGAAATGCCACTTTATGGTTGATGAAGGTATTGTACTTGGACATAAGGTTTCTGAAAGAGGCATAGAAGTTGATATAGCTAAGGTTGAGGCAATTGAGAAAATGCCATGTCCAAGAGACATCAAAGGTATTCGTAGTATCCTTGGTCATGTTGGTTTCTATAGAAGGTTTTTTAAAGGTTTTTCTAGGATATCAAAACCCCTCACTAATCTTCTTCAAAAAGATGTACCCTTTGTTTTTGATGATGATTGTAAGAAAGCTTTTGAAACTCTTAAGAAGGCTTTAACTACAGCTCCTATCATTCAACCACCTGATTGGAGTTTACCCTTTGAAATAATGTGTGATGCTAGTGATTTTTATGTAGGTGCTGTCCTTGGGCAACGAATTGATAAAAAGCTAAACGTTATTAATTATGCTAGTAAGAATCTTGATGTTGCTCAAAGGAATTATGCTACTACTAAAAAAGAATTCCTAGCTGTCGTTTTTGCTTGTGATAAGTTTAGACCTTATATTGTGGACTCAAAAGTCACCATTCATACGGATCATGCTGCTATTAAGTACCTTATGATGAAGAAGGACGCTAAGCCTAGGTTTATTAGATGGGTGCTGCTTTTACAAGAGTTTGATCTACATATAGTAGATAAGAAAGGTGCTGAAAACCCTGTAGCTGATAATTTATCTCGATTGGAAAACATCTCTTTTGACCCTATGCCTGTTAATGATAGTTTCCCAAATGAACAGTTGGCCGCGGTAGGGGTAAGCTCGCGAAGGAGCCCTTGGTACGGTGATTATGCTAACTTTATTGTCTCCAAGTATTTGCCTCCAACTTTTAGAGCTCAGCAAAGAAGGAAGTTCTTTTATGATTTGAGGCATTATTTTTGGGATGACCCACACTTATATAAAGAAGGAGTAGATGGTATTATGCGAAGATGTGTTCTAGAATATGAACAAAAGGAGATATTGCGTAAATGTCATGGTAGTGCTTATGGAGGACATCATGCAGGAGATAGAACTGCGCAAAAGGTGCTACAATCAGCTACTGGCCTACCCTTTTTAAAGATGCAAGAAAATTTATTTTATCTTGTGATGAATGTCAGCGTGTTGGTAATATTTCTAGACGCAATGAAATGCCTATGAACTACTCTCTAGTTATTGAACCCTTTGATTGCTGGGGATTTGACTTTATGGGTCCTTTTCCTCCCTCGAAAGGTTATACTCATATCCTTGTTGCCGTTGATTATGTTACTAAGTGGGTAGAAGCCATTCCTACGAAGAGTGCTGATGGGGAGACTTCTCTAAAAATGCTTAAGGATGTTATCTTTCCTAGGTTTGAAGTGCCTAGGTATCTCATGACTGATGGAGGTTCTCATTTCATCCATGGTGGTTTTAGAAAGACCCTTGCTAAATATGATGTTAGCCATAGAATTGCTTCAGCTTATCACCCCCAAACTAGTGGGCAAGTAGAATTGTAAAATAGAGAAATTAAATCCATCTTGCAAAAGATTGTTAATAGATCTAGAAAAAACTGGGCTAAAAAGTTGAATGATGCTTTATGGGCTTATAGGACTGCCTACAAAAACCCTATGGGGATGTCTCCTTATAAAATGGTTTATGGAAAAGCTTGTCACCTACCCTTAGAATTAGAACACAAAGCTTACTGGCAGTTAAAGAACTCAATAGGGATTGTAAGCTCGCTGGTGAGAAAAGATTATTTGATTTAATTTCTTTAGATGAATGGAGGAGTGAAGCCTATGAGAATGCTAGGCTCTTTAAATAAAAAGTTAAAACATGGCATGACAAGCGAATACTTAAGAGAGAATTTCATGTTGGTGAGAAAGTTCTATTATATAGGTCTCGTCTCAGATTTTTTGCAGGAAAACTACTGTCAAAATGGGAAGGACCTTTTGTTATTGAAGAAGTGTACCATTCGGGAGCAATAAAAATTTCTTCTTTAAAAGATAATACTACACAAGTAGTGAATGGGCAGCGACTCAAGCACTATATTGCTGGAGATTCTTACAACGAAGATGTTGATGCCTTTCAAGTTATAACTCTGGAAAAATATATCAAAGACCAAATTCCGAGACCTATAGACTCCATTTTTGAATAGGTAACAGTTCTGGTAAGAAAAGTTCCACGAAAACACTATCCAACTATATTTTTGTAGTTTTTAGTCAAAAAGGGAATCTATGAAGAGAAAGAGGGACGGAAACGGAGCCAGGGTGGCTCACACTACCCTATGGCGCGGGCCCACCCTTGGCCGCGCCACCAGGTGGTGTGGCCACCTCAGCCTCCGTCTCCGACTCGTTTTCTCCCAGTACCTTCCTTTTGTTTTGAAACTTCGTAATATATAACCCCCCAGATCTCCCGAGGTTCGTATATCGTGTTTTCGTCGTGTTTTCATTTCGATCTGTTTCTGACAGGTAGAGTCCCAAATTTGGAGCCACAATGTCTTCCTCTGGATCAGCCAAGGGAGATTCCTTAGAAGATATCATCAACCCATACATGAGAGAGTTGAAGATTCACCTCAAGGAGTTGATTCATACTCTCACCTTCGAGATTGAGGACTTGGGAAACTGATCAAAGAGCTCATCGAGAGAACACCACCACAACCGAAGGAGTAATTCGTCATCAGGTTTGGCATCCCCTTGGTTTGTTCCAAGCTTGGGGGGAGTGTCGCGGTATCACATCACTATCTTCTATCTTTTTACCTTTTAGTAGAGTCATATCATGAATAGAGAAGTTATCATGTAGGATGGTTTGCATTATGGAAGTGTCCCCTCTCTCGTTAGATATGTATCCCTTGGTGTGAGTTGCCGTTATGGAATATTAATGAGAAGTTCTATCATTTACTCTTTTGCATATCTTACATTAGTTTTCAATTCGTGGTTATATGATTGATCTTGTTGTTAGTATTGGTATCACTTTGGGATCATTGAGTTAATTTAGTTGGTTTTGGCAAACCTGGCTCGGTCAGTAGCAACACTATTTTTGAGGGTTGAATGAAAACATAAAAGTACTCTAAAGAAAAATAATTTCATCATCTTTCTTTCTTGATTTGCTCATAAGTTTAGTATTCTCTAGTTAAGATCTTTTGTGCTTCCAAGGAAGATTGCATGTTTGTTTTTATCACTTGTATATTTGTTTGTTTCCTTCAACTCTTATACTTGCTACCCATCCTTGCTAGCCAAAACCTGTACTGAGAGGGAATACTTCTCGTGCATCCACTTCCTTAAGCCAAAAACCATGCCATTTGTGTCCACCATACCTACCAATTAGCATTATTGCTATTCCAAGTAAATTCTTGTTTTTATCTACCTTCCAAATTAAACTTGTTATGTGAAAATTAGTGATTAAAGATCTCACAAACTTGATGGCACACTTTACTTTCTTGCATTTAATAAACTTGAACCATTGTGCTCACCTATGTTGCATATATGCTTGCTCTTTGTAAGTTGTGAATTAGCAGAACCATGCTGTCATGGGGAACACTTTCAACATTGCACTGGTACTTTGTACCTAGTTGATATCATGTTCTTTTGTCTATGGATGTCGTCGGTGTGAAATGAAAGGGGAGCTTGTAAGTCCATGGAGTTATGCATGTGTGTTAGAGAAACGCCTGGGCCGCTGGTCTAATCCATGTTGTCATGGTGGAAACCTGCAACGTAACCATAATGAGCATCTATGAAGCATTCTTCTTATAAAAAAGAGATTTGAGATTGAGAAAAAGAGAAAAATAAAAAAAGAGATTATGAAAAGAGGAAAGAGAGAAAAAAGCACCATATTCCCATGGTAAATAAGAAGATTGCTGAGATGCTTGTTGTCTGCTTGCCTTGTCATTTTGATATGGGGATTCTTCCGTATCATCGGGCAAGGGGTACCCCTTTGGCGGTTCTCTATGATACACATATGCTTACGATGACAAGAACTTACTCGTGACTGAACTTGAGTAGCATGAGGAGCGGCCCTCGTATTTAAGGGACATGAGATTCTCAATTTACAACTTGTCAAGCATATCCTCATATTTGATCACTTTAACCTTAATCACCTAAATATGCCTATGATAGGGGCAATGAGAGCTGAAAGCTAGTAAGTATCATAATTTTTGGGAGCTCTTTATGAAACTTGAAATCCCTACTTCCCTCTGCGAAGGGCCTTTCTTTTACTTTGTAGTTGAGTCAGTAAACCTATTCCTCTCTATCTCATCAAGTATTTTGAGTTGTTGTGTTTCATTCATTCATATGATGATTTATTCAATCATGTTTCTTATGTTCCTTATTTTGCATATTGCTCTTATCTTAGTGTTTACTTCTTTGAAAGCTATCATTGAAACACCAGTTATTTGTGAACTCCAGCAAATTGTTAACTATTCTTCGACCGAGAGCTAAGTTTGCCATTACCAATTATGATTTACCTTATGTATCTTTATTGTGTTTCCTTTACTTATTGCAATTTAAGTTATATAATAGTGAGTTGTCTTCTATTATGACCTATGTATTGATGAATGTGATGCTTCTTGTCCGTATTCTTTTATCGACTCTTCACTCAATAAACCTGAGGCCATGTTTATTGAGCTCAGTTTTGCCTGGGGACAAGCGAAGTCTAAGCTTGGGGGAGTTGATACGTCCATTTTGCATCACTATTCTATGTCATAATTTACTGTTATTCATCGATATATTTCATATTAAGTGATGATACTTATGTAATTTCATCTGTTTTTGCATGGTTGATGACTTTTGGAGCATGGACCGCTGCAGTCAGGATTCTGATGGAAAAGGTGCTGTTTGGAGGCAAAATTTGCGAAGATCAGAAAATCCGGGAAAATATACGGAAAATCCTATTTTTCTAGAAGACGAAGGAAGCCAGAAGAGGAGGCAGAGATGGGCCACAGGGGGGCCCACACCACCCCCTGGCGCGGGCCACCCTAGGCCACGCCACCAGGTGGTGTAGCCGCCCTGGCCCACCTCTGGCTCTCTGCTCTAGCGTACATATTCCTCCCGAAACCCTAAGACTCGGGGAGCAACCACAGAAAGATTCTGCCGCCTCTGCAGGGCAGAAAACATCGAGAGAGAAAGATCTCTCCGGCAGACAGATTTCTGCCGGGGGAATTCCTTCCTGGAGTGGGGAGATCGTCGCCATCAACACCACCATCAAGCTGGACTTCATCGGGATCATCATCAGCAGCAACATCACCACCACCATCATCACCATCATCACCATCTCCATATTGATGTAACAATTGAGTTGAATCTTGCATTAGTTCTTAGGGGAAACTTTTCCGGTGTTGATTACTCTTTGTAGTTGATGCTATTGAGTGAACCATTGAATTATTGTTTATGTTCAGATTGTTATACATCATTATTCCATCTCTGATCATGATCCATATGATGTCTTGTGAGTAGTTCGTTTTGTTCTTGAGGACATGAGAGAAGTCATGTTGTTAGTAGTGGAGTTGTGTTGAGAAAGATTCAATAGTTTGATATTTAAGTTGTCGTGTACTTCTTCTAGTGGTGTCATGTGAATGTATACTACGTGACACTTCACCTATATGGGCCTAGGATAATGCATTGTGTATTTGGCTACTAATCGTAGGGGTTGCCGGAGTGACAGAAACCTAAACCCCCGTTAGGAATCCATTGCACAAGGGACGTAAGGGTCTTAGAGTTTAAAGTTGTGGTTAGAGTTTAAAGTTGTGGTTAGGAATCCATTTACTCGTACTTCATTTACTTGCTTTATCAAAAAACCCTAAAAATCCGTTTGCTAAGTATTTGCAGAGAATTCCTGATCCATACCACTAGCCAGCACCTTCTGCTCCTCGTTGGGTTCGACACTCTTACTTGTCGAAAATACTGCGATACACCCCCTATACTTGTGGGTCATCAAGACTATTTTCTGAGAAAATAGCTTGATGTCTATGCACTTCTATTCTTGTAGACAGTTGTTGGGCCTCAGAGTGCAGAGGTTTGTAGAACAGCAGCAAGTTTTCCCTTAAGTGGATCACCCAAGGTTTTTCGAACTCAGGGAGTAAGTGATCAAAGGTATTCCCTCTCAAGCAACCCTGCAATCAAGATACAAGAAGTCACTTATGTCCCCAACACACCCAATACACTTGTTAGGTGTATAGGTTCACTAGTTCGGCGAAGAGATAGTGAAATACAAGTGGTATAGATAATTATAAGTGGTAACGGTGCCAGAAAATAGCTTGCTGGCGTGGAAGATACTAAAGGCAAACTGAAATAAAGATGGAAGCAAGCAAACATGTAATAGATCTAGTAGCAAACGGTGTTTCAATGCTTAGAAACAAGGCCTAGGGATCATACTTTCACTAGTGAACACTCTCATATAAATATCTTCTGTTTATGATACTACTCTTAACTACTCTCCGGTTGGACACTCTAATCCATGGTAGGGCTATAACAACACACCTCAAAGCAAGCCTTTCCCATCTAGATAACCCCACACTTTCACCTTGAGCTCTAGATGGTTCCAACAAACACCACAATTTCATAGAGACATCCAACTCCAAATATAACTCATAACAAGTATTTGTAATCTCTAGCCTAACTGCCACCATGGTGTGCATGCTGTCACTTTCACACACATGGGGAGAGCAGAGATCTATTAAAGCACTTGAGTAGCAAGGTAGATGTACTTGATTACAAAGCTCATGATCACAATATGATCATGCATAGAGAGAGAGAGATGAGCACATAGCTACCGGTAGAACCCTTAGCCTTGAGGAAGAACTACTCCCTCATCATCATGGGAATCAGCAACGGTGATGGAGATGGTGGTGGAGATCGATGGAGATGGCTCCGGGGGCACTTCCCTGTCCCGGCAGGGTGCCGGAACAGAGACTTTCTATCCCCCAAATCTCCCCTTCGGTGACGGCGGTGCTGTGGGACTTTTTGTGGATGGAGGCTGGACGATTTAGGGTTTTTGCATCAGGGGAGATATATAGGCGAAAGAGGCAAGGTCGGTGGCTGGCCAGGGGGCCCACACCATGCCCTCGCGCATCCAGGGGGACCCGCGCCTAGGGGTGGTGTGTCCATCCTGTGGCCTGATACATTGCAAATGTATCTATAATTTTTGATGTTCCATGCTTAGTTTTATCCACTTTCTTGTGTTTTGTTCCAACTTTGGAGTACTTTTCATATGATTTCTTGGACTAACCCATTAACAAGAGCCATAGTGCTAGCTGCCTGTTTTCTGCTATTTTTGGTTCCAGGAAAGTCAGAAAATGAATATTCTCGGAATTGGACGGGACAAAAGCCAAAGTGCCTATTTTTCTAGAAGGGATCAAGTGCCAGAATACGAGACGGAGAAGGGCCAGGGAGCCACCACACCACCTGGCCGCACGGCCAGCCTTGGCCCGCGCCAGGGGGTGGTGTGGCCGCTCCCGGCACCCCCTCGGCCTCTCCTTCCGCCTATAAGTTGCCCTCGGGACGAAAACCCTAAGTACCCGATCAAAAATCCACGAAAGAGTCTGTAGCCACCGTCAGCTCCATCCCTAGATCGGGATGGATCTGAAGCTCTTCCCGGCACCCTGTCGGAGAGGGGAATTCACCCTGGAGGCCTTCTTCATCACCATGCAAGCCTCCGGTGTGATGCGTGAGTAGTTCATCCTTGGACTACGGATCCATATAGTAGCTAGATGGCTGGTTTCTCCTCCTTTGTGCTTTCATGTTTAGATCTTGTGAGCTCCGTTCATGATCAAGATCATCTTTTGTAATTCTACATGTTGTGTTTGCAGGGATCCGATGGATATTGAGATGCTATTTCAGATTGTTTATTGATTCTATCATGTCTTTGTTATTTGAGATCTTGCATGCTTTCCGTTGTTAGTAGCTATCTTGGCCAAGTAGATGCTAGCAACTCCAAGAGTTAGTATTTATGCTCGATAGTGGGTTCATGCCTCTGGTAATCTGGGGAAGTGACAGAAATCTCTAAGGTACTAGATGTGTTGTTGCTACTGGGGATAAAACAACAATCCTTTGTTCATAGAACAATCGTATTGTTTACTTTACACGCAGTTCGTAAAGCAATAATCTATTGCTTGCAACTTAATACTGGAGGGGGTTCGGATGATAACCTGAAGGTGGATTATTAGTCATAGATGTAGTTGGATGGCGGTCTATGTATTATGTTGTAATGCCCAATCAAGTCTCAAAGGAGTCAAGATGATTAGTATATGCATGTATTGCTTTCTCGGTGTTTGTCAATTGCCCCGCTGTAATTTGTTCACCCAGCATGTTACCTATCTACGGAGAGCCACCTCTAGTGAACTATGGATCCCGGTCCTTTTACTTTACATACAATCTATAAACTATTTCTACTTTGTGTTTACTTTCTGCAAACTATTACTTCTTTCCATTCGATACGTTTAATCCTTTGCTTTCCGCAAAACACGGTGAGATTGACAACCTCATCGCAAGTTGGGGACAAAGTTCTGTGGTTGTGTTGTGCAGGTCACCATGTTGCTACTAGCACCGGTAGTGCGCCCTGCCAAAGCTCAGCTAGTAACACCTTTGAGGTGTTTCCTTGCTCCTACTGGTTCGATTAAACCTTGGTTTCATAACTGAGGGAAACTTGCTACTGTGATCATCATACCTTCCTCTTGGGGTTCCCAACGAGCTCTACATCAACACCTCCATCAAGCAATTTTCTAGGCGCCGTGCATTGAGCCATCAAGCATTTTTCTGGTGCCGTTGCCAGGGAGTCAAGGACATCTTATCAAGGGGAGTCCCTCATAACCAATCTCTTTACTTTGTTGTTTTTGTTTTGCTTAGTTTTCTTTTTGCTTCGTTTGCTTGTTTTGTTCTTCAAAAACACAAAAAAATTAGTTTTATTTGTTTGCTTTCTTTATCAAAAACACACAAAAAAATTAAGTCTCCTTTAGTTGTCACCTCTCCCTTAGCTCACCATGTTGATCCCTACATTCACCCTGAAAGACCTTCCAATTGGTAGTGGTTCTATAATTGGGAAAGATAACATTGAAGAATTCTTTAATCATGTTAGTAAGCATGAAGATACTGATGATAGATCCCTTGTAGAACTTGCTCCAAACTATGATATTGCTGTAGCTTCTTTAATTCACATGTTAGAAGCTGGGTTTGTTAACCTCAACCCCTTAATGCAAGTAATGTTTCTTAAGCTTAAAGAAATTGAAGACCCTGAAAAGAGGGATTTCATTCTAGAAACTTTGTTTAAGGAGTTCTATGATGTTGCCAAAGAAGCTAGAAAAGTTTTTGAACGTTTCAATATGCTAGGCCCATGTGTAGATGTGGTTGGTACACGAGAAAAGATGAACAAAACCGAACCTAATGGGGAGGAACCTAAGATACCAATACCCTTCAAACTAGTAGCAATACATGACGCCATAGAAAAGAATCTTGATTGGATTGTTCCTACAAACCCTTTTGATGAGAATAGTGAACCTAAGAGCGTTGAGAGAGGATCCTCTAGAATTTACTTGGATGATATACCTTGCCTTGTTGAAAATATTTCAGGTATTGATCTTAATGCTTCTTCATTCGAGAACACTTGATTCTTTCTTTGCTTCTTATGCCTAACTTAAAGGCGTTAAAGAAAAGTACTTGTTGGGAGATAACCCAAGAGTTTTAGTTGAGTCTTGGAAGTTATTACCTCTGTAATAAACTCTCCCTATCCTTTTTATTTGCTTTTTGTGCCAAGAGTAACCTCTAATGAGAGTGAAGTAATGATTGGGAAAGTTGATGTCCCGAAACAGATTTATGTGCTTCACCGTAACAATTCGTGTAAAATCTCCGTAGGTCCTTTTGAGGCGTGAATTTTTGTGCTTCTACCCAAGGTTGTTTTCTAACTTTCGTTAGTTCAACACTTTTTGATTTGAGCAACAGAAGGTCTTCAAAAAAATTCGTATTTACCTGCTGGTCTGTTTTGACAGATTTCTGCCATTTTCTGCATTTGCTTCTTGTTGGTTCCTTTGGGGAATTGAGCTTTTTGAGGGAAGTGCTACAGTAGCTAGTGTTCTAGTGGAAGTTTATTTGGTGTTAGAAATGAACCTTGAGACTTATTTATCTTAAGTGCACTAATGTTACTAATGAGATTGTGTGAAGTTTTGTATGAAGAAAAAAATTTAGGTGTATGGAAGGAATGAGTAATGAGATGAAGGATGGACTAAAGTTCAACCTTGGGGATGCCACGCGTGTCACCCCAAGAAATATTCAAGAAGTACAAGCGTCAAAGCTTGGGGATGCCCAAGGCATCCCCATCTTCATCAATAAAAACTCCAGGTTTCTTCCAAACGCTTCATTTTTATTATTTCATGCATAGTTGTGTTTTTCTTGGAGCGTCTTCTTTTTCGTTTTCATTTTTGTTTTTAGTTTGCTTGGTTTGCTTAGTTTTCTAAATAAGTTGGTTGGACCCCCTCTTTCATACTTTGGTTTGCAAATAGTTTGGTTTGGTTTGGAAAAGAGTAGGAAAGTCATACTTATGTGGTAAAAAGAGCTTGTTTTTGACTATGGCCTATGCTTTGTCATGCCATGCTTGATATTGTTTTGGATTTATGCTTAGTATTCTTTGCTGTACCATGACTTGTTATAAACAATTGATATTGCTTAATGTGCCTTGGATGAATCATGCGTTGTTTTAGCATATTAAAGCATAGTATAGTGGTATTCTCCTTTGATGCTTTATTTGGGTTGACTTGGCACATGCTCACACCATGTTATGAATATCCAAAGTCACCATAGCCTTTATGATCCTTTAGTTTTCAACTTGTAGTATCACTTTATGCTTTGAGCAATGATGTTTTGTCGCTCTGCATGATTATGGCATTATTGCTCTCTTAGTTTGTCGCTCCCAGTCTTTTGCTAGCCTCCACAACAAAGTATGAGTTCCACTCATGCATCCAACTCCCTAAACCAAGTTTTTCCAAAGAGTCCACCATACCTACCTATTAGCTTATGCTATTCCAAGTATATTCATAACAACGGAAAGAATGCAAGATCTCAAATAACAAAGATTGATTATTGATTCTATCATGTCTTTATAACAACGGAAAGCATGCAAGATCTCAAATAACAAAGACATGATAGAATCAATAATCAATCTGAAATAGCATCTCAATATCCATCGGATCCCCGCAAACACAACATGTAGAATTACAAAAGATGATCTTGATCATGAACGGAGCTCACAAGATCTAAACATTAAAGCACAAAGGAGGAGAAACCAGCCATCTAGCTACTACATGGATCCATAGTCCAAGGATGAACTACTCACGCATCACACCGGAGGCTTGCATGGTGATGAAGAAGGCCTCCAGGGTGAATTCCCCTCTCCGCCAGGGTGCCGGGAAGAGCTTCATATCCCTCCCGATCTAGGGATGGAGATGACGGCGGCTACAGACTCTTTCGTGGATTTTTGATCGGGTACTTAGGGTTTTCGTTCCGAGGGCAACTTATAGGCGGAAGGAGAGGCCGAGGGGGTGTCGAGAGCGGCCACACCACCCCCTGGCGCGGTCCAGGCCTGGCCGCGCGGCCAGGTGGTGTGGGGGCTCCCTGGCCCTTCTCCGTCTCGTATTCTGGTACTTGGTCCCTTCCGGAAAAATATGCACTTTGGCTTTTGTCCCGTCCAATTCCGAGAATATTCATTTTCTGACTTTCTTGGAACCAAAAACAGCAGAAAACAGGCTGCTGGCACTATGGCTCTTGTTAATGGGTTAGTCCAAGAAATCATATGAAAAGTACTCCAAAGTTGGAACAAAACACAAGAAAGTGGATAAAATTAAGCATGGAACATCAAAACTTATAGATACATTTGCAATGTATCAACATGCCCAAGCTTAACTCCTGCTCGTCCTCGAGTAGGTAAGTGATAAAAAGAAATAATTTTTGAGGTGACATGCACCATCAAAGACTTGATCAAAGTTTTTGCAAAACTTAAAGCTGGGATCATAACACTTCAATCATAACATGAAAGACAAAGTTCTAGCAATAAGCAAAGAAACTATGATTGTTGTCGGATTGAGGACAAGTACGCCATGAGGGGGTCCTCGAGGCATGCGGAAGAGAGGGGTGTGAGACGTACGGTGTTCCGGGATGGTGAGCAAACAAGTTTACCCAGGTTCGAATCCGCCGGCTTTGGACGGACCCTACTCCTGCTACCAATCCAGTAATACGGCAGAGCCGGAATATGGGTTACAAGGGTTTTGCCTGTGCGAGTTGAGATTGTAGCCTATTGTGTTGTGCCCTAAAGGCTCTCCCTAGGACGACTTATATAGATATCCGGCCTAGGGTTTACAGGAGAGATCAATCCGGCTACGACTAAGAGTTGGTTACAGAGTACATCTTGAACTACAAGTAACATTATGGGCCTAAGTCGGTAAGTCTTCTGGGCCTTCTCGTAGCCGGATGGGACTCCGTCTTCTCTCTCTAACTGGGCCGCCCGTGAAGCAAAGCTCTAACCCGAAGTGGGCCACCCTGGTCAGTGAGGAACTGTGAGGATACCTGGAAAGTATATCCCCAACAGCAGCCCTCGGAGGCCTCCAAGATCCAAAGTCGGATTTTATCATCATCTAGCTTGACCTTCGGCTTGCAGAATCTTGAAGGGTTCCTGAAACTTCACAACAAAAAATACGATCCGGGTCTTAAAAGTAAGTCGGACGTTTCAATTGGTTACTCGGATTTTCCAGCTTGCTTTTAAACTAAGCCGGAACTTGGTCTCTAACGCCACCTGACACAAGCATGGTCAAGTCACGTCATCTGACAGACGTTCCGTCAGCACGACCGTTGGTGGGTCCGCGGTTCGCGGAACCGAGGCGCCGTTTCAATGCGTGCGTGGAGATCGAGGCGACGCAATCATCACGCGGGCCCTTTCCGGTTCTTTCCACGACGCGTGGCGGTTACACTGTAGCGTTTGCACGAATCTTGGCGCGGGTAGGTGGATATAAGGGGTTTAGATTTCTTCTTCTCCTCTCCACCAGTCCTTTGCCGTTCCTTCCTTCCCAATCCTCCTGCGCGCCCAGAGCCTCCTCGTCCTCCTCCCACAGAGCTCCTAGCGCCGCCACTTTAAGGTCATCTTTTCCACCGGAGAAAAATGGCTTCCTCTTCTTCTTCCTCTGGTTTGGCGGCAGCAGCGGCGGCGGCGTCGGCGGAAGCAGCTGTGGAGAAGGAGAGCTTCCGGGGAATCTGGATCCCCTGCGCCCTCGACGAGGACGGCCTCAAGAACATGGAGAAGGAGGGGCTTCTTGCCGCCGGCGACTGGCGGACCAGCTCCGACGAAACCGTCCCTAGTCCGTGCGAGGGCGAGCATGTCCACTTCGGCACCCATCTAGACCGAGGTTTGTCCTTTCCTCCCTCGGAGTTCTTCTCCGAGGTGATAGATCACTATGGAGTTCAACTCCACAATCTTCCTCCCAATTCTCTTCTAGAAATGAGCGCATATGCTAGGCTTTGCGAGGGCTTTCTCGGCATTAGGCCGAGTTTGCTTCTCTTCCGGTACTATTTCCATGTCCAGAGAAATTCCATCACTGTCGGTGTTCCTTACATCACCGGCACCATTAGCTTTTCTGTTAGACGAGACCGGGCATATCCCAAAATTTCTGCCAGTGACTCGGTCAAACAATGGCCAGCCACTTTTTTCTACCATAGGGATATTCCAGCTCCCGGCAAAGCTACTGCTTTGCCGGCTTTTGTCGACGGAGCTGCCACGGCCCAGCCTTCCTAGGACGAGGCTTCTCCGGCTCTCACCGACGATCTGATCCTCGCTAAGAGGCGGATCAAATATCTTATCAAGCACAAGGGTCTGAAAGGATCTGACTTAGTCCATTGCTGGGTCTCACATCGGATCCAGCCACTTCAGTACCACGAGGATAGACTAATGCACTCCATCACATCTTCCAAAAAAGACTCCCTCCGCATCAGCCCCAAAGCCTACACCGCCCAGGGTTACATAAGCCAGATCCAGTGGCTGATCAAGGAGCGGATCGAGAGGAAAATTCCGGAGGTTTCTCTGGATATGCACATGGCGGAAAACCTCGTGGTAGCAGTAAGCTTCCATCAGTACACCTTTTACATGTTTCAGTCTCTAAGTTATATACTACAATGCTGATATGTTTTCTTGTTTCTAGCTTGCTGATCTCCCCGAGTCGGAGCTTGCTCCACTCGAAGGATATCCTCCTGAGTTTTCTCAGGAGACTGAAGTGGTCCCATTGCTGGATCTTGCGCTCAAGAAGCGTAAAGCTCCGATAGTGGCAGTTGGCACAAAGGAGGTGCCAGTCGTGAAGAGGTAACCTTCTTTCACAACATTTCCGCCTTTGTACTTTAATCAAGTTTCTTTCCGAGATGTAATGTTTCCGACTTCACTACTTTCTCAGAGCAAAATCAATCATCAAGGGTAAGGGGAAAGGGATTCCTTCGAAGCCCTTATGACAAACGAAGCTTACCATAGCTTCCCCTGCCACGGCTCCTCCGACTCCTGCCCCTCAATCTTCTGCAACACCGGCGATTACTCCTTCTCCGGTTGTTGCAGAAGATCTGGCTCCTCCAACGGCGCCTGTGATCCTTGGGTCACACCTGACATCACCGTGGGTGCGTCAGCTCAAGATAAGGGTGAACCCTCTTCGGGTAATGATCCCTCGGCTGAAGTCTTCGTCGACAACCTCCTCAGCAATCCCGGACTTGCCAAGTTTGGCTTATCCCGGAAATCTGCAGAGGAGATCCAGCGGCTGGCCAGGCAAGTCCTGGACAAAAGCCATCTATCCCCCGAAGAGGAAGCGCAAGAAGTAGAGGACGTCAAGTTCTCTGACCTTCTCGCTCAAGTCCGCCTTCGCGACGAGAGGATCAAGACTGGCGAGCTTCCAACAGCCCCAGTAATCCCTCTTACCCTCGCCGAGAAGGTGGCAGCTGAAGTGAACGTGGGGTTAGACAAACTCACCCGCGAGCAATATGTAAGTCGGAATTCCAACTCTTGTTTTTACATTATGTTATATCATATCCTCTAGCCCCCAAGCATGAAGTAGGATATAGAAACCCGGGTTTATGCTTTCATTAGGATGCCAAAGAATGAACTAGTGTAGCCCCCAAGGCTCGTGCTGATATTTAGCAAAAAAATATTAGCCCGAGTCTTAAGTAGCATTCTGACTTTGGGTATTCTGACTTACAGAAAGTATGTTCCTGTAACCAGGAATTATTAACCAATGTCTGTGATAAGCGGAGAGAGATCAAAGCTCTCCGGCTTAAAAATGCTGAGCTCAAGGTAGCCAAGGATGAAGCCGAAGGTAAACATTTCGAGATTCAAACCTTGTCTTTTGCTTTTTCAATGTCGAATTTTTCTGAACTGTTGTTCTTTTTGACTTACAGCGTTGGTGAAACAATCCATCACTATGATTGAAGAGGCCGAGAACCTCAAGACCCTAGTGGTGGAAAACAAGGGACTTCGCCAAGAGCTGGATAAGCTCAAGGCGGATCATGAAACAAGCATAGCTCAAGTCCTGGAATCCTCCTCCATGGCCACTGAAGAGCGCGATCGCAAGATCGCCGCTCAAGATAAAGTTATCGCGGACCTCAAGAATGAGCTTGGCAGAGAGAAGGATCCCTCCGAAGCGCTCCGGGCTAAACTCCAGAGTCTTCGAGAGGAGAAGACCAAGATTGACGACGTCATTCTTGGTACGTTCCATCTGTCTGACTTATCATTTCTTCGACTTTCAACAATGTCGGTTTTTTATTATCTTCATTTTGTGTATAGGTCCTCTGAACTTGACGGACTGTTCCTCGTCCGAGCCCCGCACCCACCGGCTTACCCAAGTCGGTGATCTTCTTCATGACTACCGCCAGTCCCTTGAGGACATTGGCGAGTCTCTCAGGATTCCGGACATGCCAAGCATGTCGGACTTCCAGGTGCGAGAGAAGGCCAAGGAGATGCCGCAGCTTGTTCGGGACTAGAACATGTCCTACGCGCGGACTGCTGCGTAGAACGCTCTCACCATGGTCATGAGCCACCATGGAAACATGGAGATATGGCAAGTGACAAGAGGGTACTGCAAGGTAGATGAAGACGGCCAGGAGCAAGACCTTCAAGCCATCATGCACTCCTACGCGGGATATGGGTGCCACGTAGCTGACCTAACCAGCTACGAGGTCCCCTTCTTCACCCGTGTGGATACTCCGCCACCTCCTCCAGAAGAAGCCGAAGAAGTTTCCGACGATGAACGGACCACCTCGGATCCGGACATCTCGGCACGATATTAAGGCGGAGTAACCAGCGAGCCGACAGCTCCTTCATCTCCTCCTGCATCATAGATCAAAAAAATATGTATTATTCCAGAAAGACATGATGCGTTTTGTAAGTATTAAGTACTATGACTTTTGCTAGTGCTAAGTTTTTTATCTATTCACCACTTTTGTCTTAGATTTTTTGCGTGCCTGAAATGTTTACATAAGCACTTGAAATTTTCCGTCTCTACTTATCGTTTATCTAGCTTTCCGCCTCGTCCCTTTCGTGAGCCGGCTAAACCTTCAGCCGGAAACTTTGCCGAGCAACGGAGCTCAATTGCTAAACCAATTTAAACTCGGAAACAAAGCCGGCTTCCAGTACCAACAATTCACTACTCGGAAAATACCCGCATCCAGCAATCAAACAAATAACCAAAGTAAAGACTAGAATTTTTAGAGTTATATCCGAAGGTAGCAGTTTTAGAATCGAAAATCTAAACCAGAACGAACATGAGCATGAAGTACTTTCAAGCATTCTGGGATTTTCGACTATAACATGATCATTAGGAAATAAGATGGTACAAACTTCTCAGAAAAACTTTGAGGTAACCAAAACTTTTATTTCTCACAGAACATGTATATATGTATGATTACAAAGAAGGATAAACTAAGAATAAAAGGGAAGTAGCTGAGCAATATTCTACGGTATGTCTAACTCATCCGGATTTGTACTGCCTCCAGCTCTCTTTCTCTTCTTAGTAGCAGGTCTTTCTTTGACTGGCCTCATGTCAGTTAAGTAGTACGATCCATTGTGCAATACTCGACTAACTAAAAAGGGCCCTTCCCATACCGGGGAAAGTTTGTGCTTTCTTTGTTGCACAAGCCGGAGAACCAAATCACCTTTATTGAAAGATATAGTTCGGACTCTCTGGCTATGATACTTGCGTAACTTCTGCTGATAGGCTGTAGATCTCATTTCAGCAACGAAGCGAACTTCTTCGACTAAGTCGAGATCATTTTGTCCAGAAATCTCGGCATCCTCTTCGATATACGCGGCCACTCTAGGAGAAGTATGAATTAAATCACTAGGAAGAACTGCTTCTGCGCCATAGACCAAGAAGAAAGGTGTATATCCTGTTGACCTGTTCGAAGTTGTTCGTAAACTCCAAATTACAGAGGGTAGTTCCTCTGCCCAAGCCCCCGCAGCACGTCTCAGTGGTGCTTCGAGTCTTGGTTTCAAGCCTTGTAGAATTAAACCATTTGCTCTTTCGACTTGTCCATTAGCCTGTGGATGTGCGACTGACGCAGTGTCAAGCCGGATACTTTGCTCGTCGCAGAATTCAGCCAATTCTCCCATGGAAAAGTTGCTCCCGTTGTCCATGATAATGCTATGCGGATAACCATACCGGATTATAACATCCTCGACAAATCTTTTGGCTATTGCTCCATCACAACTAGTGACAGGTTTAGCCTTGATCCATTTTGTGAATTTATCCACCATCACTAAGAGGTGAGTGAATCCACTTGGAGCTCGTTTAAAAGGTCCTACCATATCAAGCCCCCAGACCGCAAAAGGCCATGTTATAGGTATTGTTCGCAGCTGATCAGCCGGAACATGAGCTTGCTTGGCGTACTTTTGGCAGCCTTTGCATGTCTTGACTAATCGTTCGGCATCTGCCTGAGCTGTAAGCCAGAAAAATCCATGTCGAAAAGCTTTTGCCACTAAAGATTTGGCTACAGCGTGGTGACCACACTCGCCTATGTGGATTTCCCTTAAGATTTCCACTCCTTCTTCCGGAGATACGCAGCGCTGAAAAACCCCAAAGACACTCCATTTATGGAGCTCACCTTTAACAATGGTATAGGCTTTTGCTCGTCGGATAATCTGTCGGCTCAACACCTCGTCTTCGGATAATTTGCCATCTACCAGGTAATCGAGGTAGGGTTGAGTCCAGCTGGGAATTACAGCCAGAACTGCTATCAAAGGTGAGTCGGATTTGGTCGGATATTCCTCATCTACTCCCCTTATCGAGGGAACTTTGAGGTGCTCTAAAAATGCGCCATCCGGGACCTCTTTCCGCGCAGAGCCTATTCGAGATAGTGCATCTGCTTCCTCATTTTCTGCTCGAGGGATGTGTTGAACTTCAAACCCCTCGAACGATTTAGATAAATCATCCACGATAGCTTTATATGCTGCCATGTGCTTATTTGCATTACAAATATCTGAAACTTGCTGAGCAACAAGATCCGAATCTCCGTAACACATCACACGTCAGATGCCAGTATCCTTAGCAATCCGGATTCCATGGAGCAGTGCTTCATACTCGGCAATGTTGTTTGTCGCTGTGAAGTGGATCTGCAACACGTATAAAAGTTTATCTCCTTGGGTTGATTTGAGCACCACGCCAGCCCCCGAGCCCCCTCGAGCCTTAGACCCGTCGAAAAAGAGGGTCCAATATTCCGACTCAGGGAGGACCATGTTCTCCTTGGTCTCTGTCCAATCAGTGACAAAGTCAGCAAGGATCTGGGATTTGATTGTTGTCCGGGGTTTGTACTCAATATCGAAAGCTGCAAGCTCTATGCCCCATTTGGTGACACGTCCTGTGACATCGCTATTGTTGATTATATCTCTCATGGGAGCTTTTCTCACCATGGTAATTGGATGCTCCTGAAAATAGTGTCGTAACTTACAAGATGCTAGAAAAACACTGTAAGCCAACTTTTGATAGTGCGGATACCGCTGTTTTGATTCTGTCAGGACCTCGCTGACAAAGTATGTCGGACGCTGTACCAGGTGCTCTTGATTTTCCTCTAGTCTCTCCACCACCATAACTATACTGACAACCTTATTTTTCGTAGCAATTTAAAGCAACATCAGTTCCTGAGGTTCCGGCGCTGCAAGGATAGGAGCAGATGAGAGTACTTTCTTCAGGTCTTGTAGTGCAGCCTCAGCTTCGTCAGTCCAGACAAAATCCTTGGTCTTCTTCAGGAGTTTGTATAATGGTGTGGCTCTTTCACCAAGCCGGCTTACAAATCGACTGACCGCAGCAATGCAACCAGTTAATCTTTGTACGTCCTTCAGGCGAGTTGGCCTGGAAATATTGAGATTTGCCTTGATCTTGTCGCGGTTCACCTCTATGCCTCTTTGAGACATGATGAAACCTAAAAAATTTCCGGCTGGTATTCCAAAGAAGCATTTCTTCGGGTTAAGCATAATGTTGTATTTTCGTAAATTGGCGAACGTCTCCTCCAAGTCGCAAATTAACGTTTCCTTCTTTTTGGACATGACCGCGATATCATCCACGTATGCATGTACATTGCGTCCGAGTTGATCATGGAGGCAACGCTGCATAGTGCGCTGGTACGTAGCTCCTGCGTTCTTCAGCCCAGAGAGTATCCTAACATAACAGAAGGTTCCGAAAGGGGTTATGAATGAAGTTTTGATTTTGTCAGATTCCTTCATCCGGATTTGGTGATAACTTGAATATGCGTCGAGAAAACAGAGGTGTTTCGAGCCTGCCGTAGAATCGATAACCTGATCAATTCTAGGCAAAGCGAACGGATCTTTTGGACAAGCCTTGTTCAAGGCAGTATAATCAACACATATCCTTAAATCAGTGGTGTCCTTTTTAGGGACCATTACAGGGTTGGCCGACCAATCAGTATGGATGACCTCTTCTATGAATCCGGCTAACTCGAGCCGTGCTAGTTCCTTAGCTATTGCCTTACGCTTTTCATCACTAAACCGTCGTAAGGATTGTTTGACGGGTTTAGCGTTCGGGTTTACATTTAGAGAGTGCTTGGCAAGTCCCCTAGGTACTCCGGTCATGTCAGATGGCTGCCATGCGAAGATATCTTGATTTGCTTGGAGGAACTTGACGAGTGCGCTTTCCTATGCGCTACTTAGGCCTACGCCTATCTAGGTCACCTTGGAGGGGTCATCATCCTTCAACGGCGTCGTCTTTGTCTATTCTGATGCCTTGAACTCTGGATTTGGCTTTGTCACCTCCTTCTTCGTCGCGGGCATATCGGACGGATCTATGCTCTTCTTGATCTCCTGGTACTCCTGGGCGTGCAACACGGCTTCGGCAAAGGCGGCATTTCCATCCTCGCACTCTCATGCCTTCTTCGGGTCTCCCTTGATGGTGATCACGCCGTTGGGACATGGAATTTTCATCATATTGTAAATGTAACACGGACGAGCCATCAAAGCCCAGTAAGATGGACGTCCGAATATAGCGTGGTATGCGCTCTTGAATGGGACCACTTCGAAGGAAAGTGCCTCCGTCCGATAATTCTTTGGTGTTCCAAAAGTAACATCCAAAGTGATCTCTCCCAGGGAATTAGCTTGTCTCCCTGGGACAACTCCGTGAAAGATCACAGAGCTATGGTTCAGCTGTGTTTCCGAGATCTTCATCCGGTGTAGCGTTTCGACGTAGAGAATATTGATGCTGCTACCACCGTCCATGAGGGTCTTGGAGAAACCATAACCGTCAATAAGTGGATTAACGATTAAGGCGTATTTTCCTCGCCTATGTAGCTTAGGCGGATGATCAGCGCGGTCAAACGTTATTGCCACTTCCGACCAGTCCAGATACTGAGGGACAGCCAGAACTGTTGCATTGAGCTCGTGGAGAACTGCTTTCTTGACCTTTGCTGGTTGAGATCCGAGGAAGGTGACGTAAGTGTCCTTCTTGGCGGGAAAAGTTTTCTTCCCTTCTGACTTGGGATTTGAAGCATCGGCTTCCTCCATGTCGGAATCTTCCTTGGTCTCTTTGTCCTTTTCGGGATTTTTCTTTACCTTCTTCCGCTTAGCTTTGTAGCCCGCGGTATCATCTCTTTTGATGTCGTCGTTAAAATGACACTCAGCGTTGGTGTGGGACGAGCCCCCATTGGCGTCCAAGTGATGCACACATGGGTTATTGGCGATGTCGGCCCAAGTGTAGGTTTTACCTAGTTGTTGCTCTTCTCTACCTTGGACCCTTGATGTCCCACGGCCACGCCCACGGCCTCCGCCACGTCCTCCTCGTCCTCCAGACCCGGAAACAGTAGTGACTACTGTTGTCTCCACATTGGGTTTTTCTTCCAAGGTATTTTTGCGCTTCTGAGCTTGTTGCTTTGGTTGTTTTGCCGACTGAGGCATAGCCAGGACATTAAGTAATCTCTCTGCATCATCGTCAGCATCTGCATACTTGCTCGCTATTTCTATCATCTCTCCCAGGTCAGTAACCTTGTCACACTTCAAGCGATGGCGCAGTAAACCAATTGGGAGACCTGCGATGAAAGCTTCAATCACAGTTTTATCATTTATTCCTTCGCAGGAGTTCTTGGTGTCAATCAATCGTCCGAGATAATACCGGCAAGTTTCTCCGGCTTTCTGGGTGCAACGCTGTAGGTCTCCAACCGTACAGGGCCTCCGATATGTGCCTTCGAAATTCTGAAAGAACGCACTTTGTAAGTCATACCAGTTGTGGATGGTGTTCGCCGGAAGTTCATTGAGCCATGATCGTGTCGTCTTCCGCAACATAAGTGGGAGATATCGGGTTGCGACCAGGCTGTTTCCGCCTTTGGCGATGCAGCAAGCTTGGAAGAAATCCTGTAACCAGGTGTCTAGCCGAGCAATGCCGTCGTAGGCTTGGATATGTCTTGAGATAGTGAATCCTTCCGGGAATTTTGTAGCTCTGATGCGTGGTCCGAAGCACTTTGGGCCCATGTACACGTCATCGTTTTCGTAGCGCCGAGCCTCTGTGTTGGAGTTGATCCTGTGCCTTGCGTCGTTCGGGGATAGGGATCGTCCCGAATGTCGGCTGTGGCTGCGGTGCCTTGGAGCCGGACTTTGGCTTCTGCCACCACCTCCTCCGCCATGTCGTCCTCCTTGACCTCCCTGGGGGCCGTTGTGATAACTGTGTTGTGGGGAGGGTGGTGCAGCTGGGTTGTTTCCGGCTGATCGCCGGCCTCCGTCCGGAGCATCATTATTCCGGTTCCGGGGAGGTTCTTGACTATGACGAGCCCCCTGGCGGCTTGTGCCAGCGTGGTTTCCGTCGTTCCTTCGTCCGTCGATCCCACCATGGTGAGGCTCAGCCGGACGGTTTTCATGTCTAGGAGGTGGCATTCTCTGATGATCCTCCTCCCGACGTTTTTCTTTATCTTCTCCTTTTCGGGGAGGATTCCTCGGATTCAGTGCAGCGATCGTGACTTTCTCGGCTACTGGAGTGACGTTGCTCCAGTTATGTGTAGCTCTACGGTGCTGCCCCGACGATCCGGTTCTTGAATAATTGTCTTCCCTACGTTCGGGGTGACGATATTGCGCCTGATCGTAGTGGGATCTCACGTCAGCCCATGCCGGATTTGTGCGACATTGGTTGGAATCCGAGACCAGCTTTTGACTTCCAGACAGGGCGACCTTTTGCTGCTCCAGTCCCTTATTGAGTAGCTTGATACCCAAACGTATCTCCTCTGGTCCTGGATTAGCCGATAGAATTTCGCGAGCTGCCACGGTATTTTGCACTGGTGTTGGGTAAACCCAATATCTATTGCTATCCTTCCGTGGCTTCCCCATCTCATCTCCAAAGAGGACGGCACGGACACGTGGGAATTGGTTGTCATCTATGTGACGCTTCCGTATCTTCTGATATAGACGGGACATGTACTCCTTGTTTAACATGCGCTTCTTCTCCACCTCGATGTTTTTGGCTTCATCAAGGAGTTGTTGACGACGCGCTTCTAGGGCCTGGGCCCTTTCGTCCAGCTCATCTGCAGTAAGTTCTGCAGCTGTAGGGATAGGTGTGGTTAATGCGGCATCGATGAGTTTACGCGCACCTTCAGTGATCACGTGTCCATCCACCGACGCTTCTTTTTTCGGCTCGTCTGGGATTAGTGCTCCATCCGAGTCTTCTTCGTATTCCTCGGCAATCACCTCCTCTGCCAGAGGGTCTTTTGCCGAGGTCTTGTTCTTCTTCTTTGCCTTCTTGGCAGCGCCGGTAGCAAAGACGGCTTTGGGTCCATTTCCCGGAGTCAAGCTCTGATTGGTACTTTCGGACATCTGGACCTCGGGATTGTCTCCGACGTCCATGTCATCCTGCGCTTTGGTAGAGTGTTCCTCGGATCCTTCATCCATGGTTTCTCCTTCCTCTGTAGCTTTGGAGTTGTACTCCTCTTCATATTCCGCGGAGAACTTTTGGAAATCTGCCGATGTCATGGATTCATCCGAGGATGCGGGAACGTCGGCGTTTGTTCCAATTGCCTCCAGCACCGAGTCGGTGTTTTCTCCAGCATCGGCAGAGTCGGATCCGGATCCAACATATCCGACGAAGTGCGATGCGTGCTTCCTGAGGTACCTGCGGCTTTCGCGATCAGCCATATCAAAACTTTTAATGGTTTCGAGGATTGCATCTGCGCTAGCGCCTTGCAGTATCATACACCTTAGTGTGTACCTGAGGAAAGGCCTGTCTGTCCCAGCATCGTCGGAGCCGGAATCAGTGTCGTTGATATGCTCCTCCTGGATTTTGACTTCCACGGGTGGGTCGATCTGGGATCCGGCTTCTCCAGGGAGATCCACTCCATATTCGACTTGGACCGTGAGGTCTTCTTCAGGCTCGGATTTCTCCACTATCTCCGCAATTGGTGCGGGTTGGGTGGGATTAGGGTTTTCTGAGATCCGGAATTCTGCCGCCTCCATGGACAAAGGGGGCCCAGAAGATTCTTCTGCCTCTATCATCACCGTTGAGGTGGGTTGGGTAGGTTCAGCGAAACCGATGTAAACATCGATCTCGCCAAAAGACATGATAGTATAGGCAGTCACGGCCTCCCTAGCCGGAATCCAAGTCTCGTCGAGAACGATGAGAGGGACGTCGCTGGCGTAGAGGATGTGACCGACGGCGATGGTCTCGCCGATTCTGATTCTTGTAGATTCCGCTCGGAACGCAGATCCGAAGCTCACTGGCCCCATAGTGGGCGCCAACTGTCATCGGATTGAGGACAAGTACGCCCTGAGGGGGTCCTCGAGGCGTGCGGAAGAGAGGGGTGTGAGACGTACGGTGTTCCGGTACGGTGAGCACACAAGTTTACCCAGGTTCGAATCCGCCGGCTTTGGACGGACTGTACTCCTGCTAGCAATCTAGTAATACGGCAGAGCTGGAATATGGGTTACAAGGGTTTCGCCTGTGCGAGTTCAGATTGTAGACTATTGTGTTGTGCCCTAAAGGCTCTCCCTAGGACGGCTTATATAGATATCCGGCCTAGGGTTTACAGGATAGATCAATCCGGCTATAACTAAGAGTTGGCTACAGAGTACATCTTGAACTACAAGTAACATTATCGGCCTAAGTCGGTAAGTCTTCTGGGCCTTCCCGTAGCCGGATGGGACTCCGTCTTCTCTCTCTAACTAGGCCGCCCATGAAGCAAAGCTCTAACCCGAAGTGGGCCACCCTGGTCAGTGAGGAACTGTGAGGATACCCGGAAAGTATATCCCCAACAATGATGCAACATGAAAAGGCACAAACAAAAGATTCATGAATAACAATGCTTTGCAAGACGTTTGTTTGTTTCACATAAAGAAAACATAGCATAGTAGTATTCAGCTTGTCCCTCAATAGAGTAGCAAATATAAATGCATAGGACACCTTCAAAGTTCATAAGAGTGACTAGATACAATAGTTTCAAACAAGCAATAACAAGTTATGCATCAATCAACTAGTCTTGGAACAATGCACATAGAACTAAGAATGGCCACTATGCTCTCAAAGTAAGTGCATAAAGATAGAAGGTGGAGACTCAATATAATGGTGGAAGAAAAGCCTTTTGTAAAAAGGAAGTAGGGATTCAAGTCTCATAAAGAGCTTCAAAAAATTATGGTACTTATAGCTTTCATATCTCATTGCCCCTATCATAAGCATCTTGAAGTGATTAAGGTTAAAGTGAACAAACTGTGGTGTATATGCTTGACGAAGTATAAGTTGGAAATCTCATGTCCCTTGAATACGAGGGCCACTCCTCATGCTACTCAAGTTTAGTCACCGGTAAGTTCTTGTCATTGTAAGTACATGTGTATCATAGAGAACCGCCAATGGGGTACCCCTTGCCCGATGATATGGAAGAATCCCCATATAAAAATGACAAGGCAAGCAGACAACGAGCATCTCATCAATCTTCTTATTTACCATGGGAATATGGTGCTTTTTTCTCTCTTTCCTCTTTTCATAATCTCTTTTTTTCTTTTTCTCTTTTTTCTCAATATCGGACTCTTTTTTATAAGAAAAATGCTTCATAGATAGCTCATTATGGTTACGCTGCAGGTTTCCACCATGTCAGCATGGATTAGACTAGCGGCCCAAGCATTTCTCTAACACATATACATAACTCCATGGACTTACAAGCTCCCCTTTCATTTCACATCGACGACATCCATAGACAAAAGAGCATGATATCAACTAGGTACAAAGTACAAGTGCAATGTTGAAAGCGTTCCCCATGACAACATGGTTCTGCTAATCCCCAACAAATAAGTGCAAGCATATACAACATAGACGACACAATGGTTCAAGTTTATTAAGGGCAAGAAAAGTAAAGTGTGCCATCAAGTTCGTGAGAGCTTTAATCACTAGTTTTCTCATAACAAGTTTAATTTGGAAGGTAGATAAAAACATGAATATACTTGGAATAGCATAAGCTAATAGGTAGGTATGGTGGACTCTTTGGAATAACTTGGTTTAAGGAGTTGGATGCATGGGTGGAACTCATACTTGGTTGTGGAGCCTAGCAAAAGACTGGGAGCGATAACCTAAGAGAGCAATAATGGCCATAATCATGCAGAGCGACAAAACATCATTGATCAAAGCATAAAGTGATACTACAAGTTGAAAACTAAAGGATCATAAAGGCTAATGGTGACTTGGGATAGTCATAACATGGTGTGAGCATGTGCCAAGTCAACCCAAATAAAGCATCAAAGGAGAATACCACTACACTATGCTTTAAGATGCTAAAACAATGCATGATTCTTTCAAGGCACATTAAGAAATCTCCATTGTTTATAACAAGTCATGCTACAGCAATAATCACTAAGCATAAAGCTTAAAACAATATCAAGCATGACATGACAAAGCATAGGCCACAGTCAAAAACAAGCTCCTTATTTACCACTTAAGCATGAACTTTCCTACTCTTTTCCAATCCAAACCAATCCTATTTGAAAACTAATGTATGAATGAGGGGGTCAACCAATTTATTCAGAAAACTAAGAAAACCAAGCAAACGAAAAACCAAAATGAAAACGAAAAAGAAGACGCTCCAAGAACAACACAATTGTGCATGAAACAATAAAAATAAAGCGTTTGGAAGAAACCTAGGATTTTTATTGATGAAGAAGGGGATGCCTTGGGCATCCCCAAGCTTTGACGCTTGTACTTCTTGAATATTTCTTGGGGTGAAACGCGTGGCATCCCCAAGCTTGAGCTTTATTCCATCATTCATCTCATTACTCGTTCCTTCCATACACCTGAAAGTTTTCCTTCATACAAAACTTCACACAATCTTTATTAGCAACATTAGTGCACTCAAGATAATAAGTCTTTAGGTTCAGTTACAACACCAATAAAACTTCCATTAAAACACTAGCTACTGTATCACTTCCCTCAAAAATCTCAATTCCCCAAAAGAACTAAAAAAGGAACCAACAAGAAGCAAATGCAAATAATGGCAGAAATCTGTCAAAACAGACCAGCAGGTAAAGACGGTTTTTTTCGAAGACCTTATGTTGCTCATATCGAAAAGTGTTGAACTAACGAAAGTTAGATAACAACATGGGGCAGAAGCACAAATATTCACGCCTCAAAAGGACGTACAAAGATTTTACACAAATTTTTACGGTAAAGCACAGAAATATGTTTCGCGACAGCAACTTTCCCAATCATTACTTCTCTCTCATTAGAGGTTACTCTTGCCACAAAAAGCAAATAAAAAGGATAAGGAGCGGTTATTACAGAAGTAATAACTTCCAATACGCATCTAAAAATTTTGGGTTATCTCCCAATAAGTACTTTTTTAACGCCTTTAAGTTAGGCATGATAGTTTGAGAAGATGCTCACATAAGAAATATGAATTGAAGTAAAAGAGAGCATCAAGAAGCAAATTCAAAGCATATTTAAGTCTAACCCACTTCCTATGCATAGGAATCTTGTAAATAAACAAGTCATGAAAACACAAAGCAACAAGCATAGGAAAGCAAAACAAGTGCAACTTCAAGACTTTCAACATAAAGAGGGGAAACTTAATATTGTTTAGATACATAAAACCACGTTTCCCTCTGTCATAATAACTTTCAGTAGCATCATGAATGAAATTAACAATATAACTATCACATGAAACATTCTTATCATGAGCCACATGCATAAAAACATTAATACTCCCCACATAAACATAGTCACTATTATTAATTGTAGTGGGAGCAAATTCAACAAAATAGCTATCATTATTATTCTCATCACCATAATCATCAAACATAGGAGGCATATTGTAATCATAATTAATTGTCTTCTCAATAGTAGGTGGACTGAAAATATCATATTCATCATTGTAATCATCATATATTGGAGGCATAGTATCATCAAAGTAAATTTTCTCCTCCATGCTTGGGGGACTAAAAAGATCATCTTCATAAAAAAAAGCTTCCCCGAGCTTAGACTTTTCCATAGCATTAGCAATAATGGTGTTCAAAGAATTCATACTAATAACATTGCTATTAGCACGCAAATAAAGTTCCATAGGTTTTTTAATTTTCTCTTCAAACACTTCATATCCTAACTCAAGATAAATACTATAAAGCTCTCTAATTTTGTTGTTGTTTTCCATTAAGCCTAACTAGTAAAAACAAGAAACAAAAAGACAAAATTGCAGAATCTAGAGGAAATAACTTCGAGCACTCACACCGGAGGATGTGAGTACCTTTTACCTTACCTCCCCGGCCACGGCGCCAGAAAATAGTTTGATGTCTACGCAAAGGTTTGTAGAACAGCAGCAAGTTTTCCCTTAAGTGGATCACCCATGGTTTATCGAACTCAGGGAGGAAGTGGTCAAAGGTATCCCCTCTCAAGAAATCCTGCAATCAAGATACAAGAAGTCTCTTGTGTCCCAAACACACCCAATACACTTTTCAGGTGTATAGGTGCACTAGTTCGGCGAAGAGATAGTGAAATACAAGTGGTATAGATAATTATAAGTGGTAACGGTGCCAGAAAATAGCTTGCTGGCGTGGAAGAGACTAAAAGCAAACTGAAATAAACATGGAAGCAAGCAAACATGTAACAGATCTAGTAGCAAACGGTGTTTCAATGCTTAGAAACAAGGCCTAGGGATCATACTTTCACTAGTGAACACTCTCATATAAATATCTTATCTTTATGATACTACTCTTAACTACTCTCCGGTTGGACACTCTAATCCATGGTAGGGCTATAACAGCACACCTCAAAGTAAGCCTTTCCCATCTAGATAACCCCACACTGTCACCTTGAGCTCTAGATGGTTCCAACAAACACCACAATTTCATAGAGACATCCAACTCCAAATATAACTCATAACAAGTATTTGTAATCTCTAGCCTAAGTGCCACCATGGTGTGCACGCTGTCACTTTCACACACATGGGGAGAGCAGAGATCTATTAAAGCACTTGAGTAGCAAGGTAGATCTACTTGATTACAAAGCTCATGATCACAATATGATCATGCATAGAGAGAGATGAGCACATAGCTACCGGTAGAACCCTTAGCCTCGAGGAAGAACTACTCCCTCATCATCATGGGAATCAGCAATGGTGATGAAGATGGTGGTGGAGATCGATGGAGATGGCTCCGGGGGCACTTCCCCGTCCCGGTACGGTGCCGGAACAGAGACTTTCTGTCCCCCGAAACTCCCCTTCGGTGGCGGCGGTGCTGCAGGACTTTTCGTGGATGGAGGCTGGACGAGTTAGGGTTTTTGCATCGGGGGAGATATATAGGCAAAAGAAGCAAGGTCGATGGCCGGCCAGGGGGCCCACACCATGCCCTAGCACGGCCAGGAGGACCCACGCCTAGGGGTGGTGTGGCCACCCTGTGGCCCCTCTCCATCTCGTCTTCTGGCTCCATGAGTCTTCCGGTAAAATATCAACTTAGGCTTTTGTCCCGTCCAATTCCGAGAATATTCATTTTCAGACTTCCTGGAACCAAAAACAGCAGAAAACAGGCAGCTGGCACTATAGCTCTTTGTTAATAGGTTAGTCCAAGAAATCATATGAAAAGTACTCCAAAGTGTGGACAAAACATAAGAAAGTAGATAAAACCAAGCATGGAACATCAAAAATTATGGATACGTTAGCAACGTATCACACACCTAGTTCCGTTATGAACTCCTTCATCCAAACCGCTTCCTACGCCGCTTCTGAAGTAGAAACATATTCCGCCTCCATCGTTGATCTAGCCACCACAGGTTGTTTGGAACTCCTCCAACTAACTGCTGCCCCGTTCAAGAGAAATACATATCCGGATTGAGACTTAGAGTCATCCGGATCGGTGTCAAAGCTAGCATCGACATAACACTTAGTGACTAGCTCTTCTTCACCTCCGTATATAAGAAACATATCCTTAGTTCTTCTTAAGTACTTAAGGATATTCTTGACCGCTATCCAGTGTTCCGAACCTGGATCGGATTGGTACCTACTAGTCAAACTAATAACATGTGCCACATCCGGTCTTGTACATAGCATGGCGTACATTATAGAGCCTATGACTGAGGCATAGGGGATCGTATCCATTATCTCTCTTTCTTCCGCCGTAGACGGACTTTGAGTCTTACTCAATGTATTGCCTTGCAACATAGGTAAGAACCTCTTCTTAGTTCCGTCCATATTAAACTTCTTTAATATCTTATCAAGGTATGCACTTTGCGATAGCCGAATTAGGCGCCTTGATCTATCTCTATAGATTTTAATGCCTAATATATATGAAGCTTCACCAAGGTCCTTCATCGAAAATTTGTTGTTTAGATAACTTTTAACACTTTTTAAAAGATCTATATCATTTCCAATCAATAATATGTCATCCACATATAATATCAGAAATGCCACATTGCTCCCACTCACTTTCTTGTAAATACAAGCCTCTCCATAAGTTTGGACAAATCCAAACTCTTTTATCACCTCATCAAAGCGAAGATTCCAACTCCGGGATGCTTGCTTCAGTCCATAGATGGATCACTGAAGCTTGCATACCTTATCAGCATCCTTAGGATCGACAAAACCCTTAGGTTGTATCATATACAACTCTTCTTCAATATTACCATTAAGGAACACAGTTTTGACATCCATCTGCCATATTTCATAATCGAAATATGCAGCAATTGCTAACATAATCCTAACCGACTTTAGCATCGCTACGGGAGAGAATGTCTCATCGTAGTCAACTCCTTGAATTTGTCGAAACCCCTTTGTGACAAGTCGAGCTTTATAGATGGTCACATTACCATCAGCATCAATTTTTCTTTTGAAAATCCATTTATTCTCAACGGCCTTTCGATCGTGAGGTAAGTCCACCAAGGTCCAAACCTGGTTTTCATCCATGGATGCCATCTCGGATTTCATGGCTTCTAGCCATTTGTTGGAATCCGGGCTCATCATAGCTTCTTCATACGTCGCAGGGTCATCCATTTCATCAATCATGAAATTCATAACAGGATTGCCGTATATTTCAGGAGCTGCACGTGTCCTGCTTGACCTGCGAGGTTCGGTAGTATCCTCTTTCGGAGTTTCATGATCATTATCATTAGCTCTCTCTTCATCAGGTGAAGTCAACTCCGAAACAACTTCCGGTATGCGCCACTCGCCATTTCATGAAGAGAAGGTTCAATAACCTCTTCGAGTTCTACCTTCCGACTACTCACATCTTTCGTGAGAAACTCCTTCTCAAGAAAGGATCCATTCTTGGCAAGAAAAACCTTGCCCTCAGATCTGTGATAGAAGGTATACCCAATCGTTTCCTTAGGGTATCCTATGAAGACGCATTTTTCCGCTTTGGGTTCGAGTTTATCCGGCTGAAGTTTCTTCACATAAACATTGCATCCCCAAACTTTAACAAATGACAGCTTAGGTTTGTTTCCAAACCATAATTCATATGGTGTCATTTCAACAGATTTAGATGGTGCCCGATTTAAAGTGAATGCAGCGGTTTCCAGTGCATAACCCAAAAATGAAAGTTGTAAGTCATTCAGAGACATCATAGATCGAACCATATCCAATGAAGTATGATTACAACATTCCAACACACCATTACGTTGTGGTGTTCCGGCAGGCGTGAGTTGTGAAACTATTTCACGGTCTTTCATATGTGTGCTAAACTCGTAACAAAGATACTCTCCTCCACGGTCGGACCGCAGAAATTTGATCTTTCTATTACGATGATTTTCCACTTCATTCTGAAATTCCTTGAACTTTTCAAAGGTTTCAGACTTATGTTTCATCAAATAGATATACCCGTATCTACTCAAATCATCCGTGAAAGTAACAAAATAACGATATCCACCTCGCGCCGACATACTCATTGGTCCACACACATTAGTATGTATGATTTCCAATAAATCTATCGCTCGTTCCATTTAATCGAAAAACGGCGTTCTAGTCATCTTGCCCATAAGGCATGGCTCACATGTATCAAATGATTCAAAATCAACTGATTCCAAAAGTCCATCAGAATGGAGTTTCTTCATGCGTTTAACACCAATATGACCTAGACGGCAGTGCCACATATATGCAGATATATCATTATCAAGTTTAATCCTTTTAGCATCAATATTATGAATATGCGTAATACTATCGAGATCCAACAGAAATAAACCATTCATCACAGGTGCATGACCATAAAAGATATCATTCATATAAATCGAACAACCATTGTTTTCAGATTTAAATGAATAACCACTCCGCATCAAACACGATCCGGATACAATGTTCATGCTCAGTGCAGGCACCAAATAATAATTATTTAGATTTATCACTAATCCCGACGGCATATGGAGAGGCAGCATTCTGACGGCGATCACATCAACTCTTGATCCATTGTCGACCCGCATCATGACCTCATCCCTTGCTAGTTGTCGCTTGTTCCGCAGCCCCTGAATCGAGTTACATATATTAGCAACCGATCACGTATCAATAACCAGGTGCTACTGCGAGTACTAGTCAAGTACACATCATAACATGTATATCACATATACCTTTGTTTGCCTTGCTGGCCTTCTTGTCCGCCAAATACTTGGGGCAGTTGCGCTTCCAATGACCAGTCCCCTTGCAATAGTAGCACTCGGAATCAGACTTGGGGCCAACTTGGGATTTCTTTTCAGGTGCGGCAACAGATTTGCCGCCCTTCTTTCCCTTCTGCTTGCCTTTCTTGTCCTTCTTGAAACCAGTGGTCTTATTGATCATCAACACTTGATGTTCTTTCTTAATCTCCACTTCTGCAGTCTTAAGCATTGACAGAAGCTCGGGAAGAGACTTCTTCATGCCCTGCATGTTATAGTTCATCACGAAGCTCTTGTAGCTAGGTGGTAGAGATTGGAGAACATGATGTATGCCTAGGTCAATGGGAATCGTTATTACCAAGGACACAAGCTTATCAGCGTACCCAGACATTTTGAGTACGTGCTCACTAACGGAGCCATTCTCCTCCGTCATGCAGCTAAAGAACTTTTTAGAAGCATTATAACTCTCTACGGCAGCATGGGTATCAAAAATCATTTTCAATTCTCCCATGGTATCAAAGGCATTGCCATTTTCAAAACGCTTTCGAAGTTCTGGCTCTAGCCCATACAGTATGCCGCAATGAACTAAGTTGTGGTCCTCTTGACGAGTTATATAGACAGTCTTTTCCTCGTCATGGGCATCAGGGGCTAGTGGGAGGCCTAGCGGCTCCTCTAGCACATATTGATTTTGTGCAGCCGTGAGGAGAACCCTCAAATTCATAGCCCAGTTGGTGAAGTTGCTACCATTCGCAGTAAGTTTCTCTTTCTCCATGAACACATTGAAATTAAAATCAGGTGGTGCCATCTACAACAGAATTTGTAAAGTTTAAAGAACTAATCCAAATTACTAATGAACTCCCACTCAAAAACGACATCCCTCGTGTCTTTTTGGTGATTACATGAACCAAATCCACTACACCAAGTCTGATCATCACGTGAGTCGGTGTAGCTTCAAAGGCGAGCATCTATATGGGCATCATATCAACTATATGACTCATGCTTAACCTTTCGGTCCGTGTTCCGAGGCCATGTATGTACATGCTTGGCTCGCCAAGTAAGAACCTTAGTATTCGCGTCTGTAAAAATGTCGTATACCCGCTGTATGAAAGCGTAGAGTCGAGTACACCTGATCATCACGTGATGTCTCGAAACACGATCCATAGAACGGTGCATACTTAAGGAAGAACATATTTTATCTTGATATTTAAATGAGGGATCATCTTACAATGCTACTAAAAGCGCCAAACTAGCAATATAAGATGCAAACATCTAATGTGTGAAGTGGGATGATATATTCCATGCATTTGATATCTATCATATGCATCATGGTATGATCTTTATCATTCCTTTGTGTGTAAGGCCAAGGTCTATGGAACTTACACGTTAAGTGTGTTGTAAGAGTATCTATCATACATCTACTTACAACAATACCATATCAAGGCACTAGCCCAACAACGATCTAAACTAGATGCCTCTAATTTATCCATTGCAAGTTTTACGTGGCGTAGGGCTTTCGAAGATAGAACTGGTCTTACCTACGAACATGGAACCACAACAAAGATAACCAAGTTATTAGCAACTCGTTGTACATCAGATATTGACTATAGTAGGAGAGACAGACACCCGCCAGCCACTTATGCAAAACTAGTTGCATGTCAGTCGTGGAACTGGTCTCATGTGCGATGACATGTAAGGTTGGTCCAGGCCGCTTCATCCCACTATGCCACCAATATCACAAAAGTACCTAGAAGATGCAATAACATGATCATCATCGCCCACATATAAACATATGTGTACTACCCGTGCAAAGCACCTACGCATAGATCAGGCTCTGATACCACTGTTGGGTTCGCAGCATAGAAAACAAAAAAAATCCTATGATGAGAACTATACGCCAAGATCTATCTACTAGATACAAGCAACGGGTGGATATACATCCATAGAGAACTTACCCTCGAAGACAACAGAGTTTTGTTAACGAGTTAGAACTCGTGGATGATGTAGTCGTACGCTTGCCGATCTCAAGATCGTGTGTAAGTCCTAGCGCCGCAAATCAGCAGCGCATCCGTCCTCGCACACACGTTCAGGCCACCGAACAACCTCCACCTCCTCGCTCCAGCGAATCAACGGAAGCATCAACTCCTTCTAGACACAAGGCCACCGGGAACATGTATCTCGCTAATCCGAGACCATGGGGGAATATATCTAGAGGGGGAGAGAGATTTTTCACGAGGATGTGTGCTTTGTGAGGGAGGAGAGGGGGCCTTTTATAGGAGAGGGGGGGCTCCTCCCCTCCCATGGCCGGTGGCCAAGGGGGTGCCCCCACCTCTTCCTCATTCATGTGGTGGAAGCACCACTCACATCAATTTAGCCTCCACCCAAAGTTCCACTCACATGCATTAAATTTCCACCAAATTTAATGCAACTATCATTTAATAAAACTCTTTTATTTATTTTATTCAGAATTTTGTTAATTACTTTAATTAACAAACATTCACATAAAACCCCTTGCAATATTTCAATATCACATGCAGAACCAGTTTTTGCAATTTCACCCGAAACAATTCCGGTTTCCATTGAAATAATTCCAGCGCTTTGCAATTCGTTCGTCTGAAACATATGTGCTCCAAAATGGTGTTAGGCAACCCTTAAGTGTTTCACCCTATGGTTCGCAAATAATGCAGACATGATTGAGACCCCTCTCAAATCAATAATCAGAAGCGGGACCTGGAGATCCATACTGACTCCTACACATTCAACGATGACTTCTGTGATCATGAGAACCTTTAACGTTAGTAACTTAATCCCTTTGTCTCATGATATAATACATGTCCGAGATTTGATCATCAGTATACAAATACTTAGTTTGATCTCATTACCTACATGCACTCTTTTCTCGTTCCTGTGATATAACATTCTAGTGATCACATCACTTGCTTGCAAGCTATCTTAATGTGATATCACTGAGAGGGCCCAGAGTATATCTATCCGTCATCGGGATTGACAAATTCCACTATTGATCCATGATCCTCAACATAACACCTTTGTTAGCACTGAACCCACCTTTATAGTCAGCCTGTTACGGTGTGACGTTTGATGTTATCAAGATACTCTTCGGTGTTAGCAATTAACATGATCTCATGGTCTAAGGACTAAGATTACTTCGTATGATGTTATAGAGATATAAACATAATGACTTTGATCGTAATGCTATACTTCGGATGAATGTTCATCACATCATTTCACAAATGTTGTGACCTCGTTATTAACAACATCCAATGTCCATGATCAGGAAACTTTGATCATCTTGTTAATCAACGAGCTAGTATATAAGAGAGGCATAACTAGGAACCTTTTATTTGTTTATTAAACACACATGTATTGACGTTTCCTATCAATACAATTATAGCATGCAAAATAAACATCTATAATATACAAGGAATACATAATAACAACTTTATTATTGCCTCTCAGGGCATATTTCCTTCAAAACATGCCAAGAAAAGTAGAGGCGTCTAACTTTGTTTTGCAGGGGCGTTGCTTTGTGATATGGTTGTGGAAAAGGTAAAGTGATTACCTTATGTTACGTAGTAGTAGATAGTCATGGAGGTGACGGACTACCACGCCAGAAAGACACCGGTACCCTGGTGTCTACGGCGCCGGAACCCTAGCGCCGGAATCCGGTGACGACGGATGGAGATCACGACGTGAAGGACCATATCACATCGCATTTACATTCAATGTTATTGTTTGTATATCTTATTGTGTGCTAGTATTAGATACTCGGCGGTAGCCTAATAAGATGATCCCTGGTTAAAATTACCAATGATTGTGTTCCCCCTTAGTGTGCACCACCAAGAAAGTTCTTCGGTATGAGGCAGGCCATGATGAGCGGTGTCAGACATATCTATGTTCGCATACAGTGGGTGTAAGCCATGTTGCACCACAAATACACTAAGGTTGAGTTGGCGACCCTAGCACGTTACAGAGACATGGCCTCAGAACGCGGATGGTCGAAAGATTGAGCACGAGTCGCATGAATGATGTGACCGACATTTAGCGTCCACCCTAGAACCCACATTGATGGCCGTGATGATCGGGGGAGATGTGGGGAAAAGGGGTCGTGTTATCACTAGAACCCTTTAGGGGATAGGAGTTTCTGAGTGGAGTTATTATTAACTCATTTAGTTATAAACTTAGTCTAAATTTATTTTGCAATTATAAATGTAGAAAATGGTTCTCCCTGATGCTACCTTTCCTGTTGATGATTGGTTAGAAGGAGAGAAGCTCAGGCTAGACGGATCAAACTTCTTTATATGGGTTGCGCGTGTCCACGTTCTCCTTAGCGAGAATAACGTGGTCGACTATATACTCGACGAGATGGATTTGGAGCAGCACTGTTTCTATGAGACCCCAGAACAACGGGAGGACCGCTATTATCGTCGTGAGATGTCCAGCTTCATATCAGTTACAATGTGCTACGGGATTGTGGATGAGCTATGGCCAGTCGTGGGCAATCTTGACTCTTGTACAGTAATGCTACAGCTTAGGACACATTTCGTGGAACAAGCACGCATATGGGAGCATGAGCTGATGGGAGACTTCCTCTCCACTAAGATGGAGGAGAACTCATCACTTGACGACCACTTGGAGCGCATGCATGATGCGTACATGAGGCCTGCATGCTTCCTGGCTAGCTAGATGACGGCCTCTTTTGCAAATGGCGTTGTGCTGCGGTCGCTGCCACCAAGCTATCGAGCACATGGCAGGACTTGCATCATGAGAGGCGATGCGGAAACACAGTATTTCCACAAGTTCATTTCACATCTCAGGAATCTGGATGTTGAATCCATTGCCGGAGAGGTCATTAATGACAAAGGTATATATTTGATATAAAATTTTATAAATGTTATAATCTTGCAACACTTTTGCAGTGTTAAGTATATTTGATACTTGTTCTGTTTTACTGAAAACAGGTCCTTCTGCATAGAGGTGCTTGCTGGAGAGGAGGTGACGTTGCGTGTTGATGGCGAGCATGATGATGATGGCCAACGACACTCTTCCTCGACATTTATCACTTAGTTTATATTTTGGATAGTTATTGTAATCGATAGATTGTGAACTTATTTAGTGTGTCTCACACTTTGTGAGACGATTATTCATATGCGCTTGTAACAAACAGTTGTTCCAGTTTTATGAATGATCTCTGTTTGTGTTCATATCTTGTTCGATTATGTGTGAGTTATCCTTGTTTTGAAACTAATTGATAATACATGAACACTTGTAAAATATTGAAATGCCTTAAAATACTCAACTTAATGATATATTTATTACTGAATGAAACCATTGTTTAAATTCAAAGTTATGTGATAATATGTGAAAGTCATTTGATTACTTATCACATATGAATCATGCCTAAGTTCAGCAAAATAACTTAAACACCATGTATTACATGAATACAAAGTGTTTTAATGAATTGTTAAAAGTAAATACATATTCGATGTATTGTGTTTTGACAAAATGGTGATTATCATTATATGATTGTTTAAATGTGTAAAGAAATTTACCAAAGGAAACATAAGTATGAAATTATTTGATATGATCAAAGTGTTCCATCCAACAAAGGGTATTAAAGATAAATGAGAATCTAATTACTATGATTTGATCAATAGTAATGAAAATTCGATTTTATAAGAATGGCATAAAAGAGAATTGTGGAATGCAAAGCGTTTTGAAACTCAAAATGCAAAGCATCACAATGTGATATTAGGTATCAAAATGGGTGAATAGAAGGCGCCAAATAAATCATTGTAGTGTAGATGTAGAGACCATTAGTTAGAAATAGTTAGCACTCAATTAGAACATATAGTGAACCATCTGGATTCATGAAATCGGCACCATATCTGGTATGGATCGTCGTAAAAAAATTGGGGTTATTCGATATAACCAAAACAATAGCGAATAAGTCATTATAGAGTATTCATTGGAAACTTTGAATACGAAATCCATAGCTGAAACCAAAAGGAAAGAAAAACTTGTATTGCTTGGATTTTGGTGCATTCTTGAGAAAGTTCACTTTTAGTGACATTTCTCGATTATGGAGCAAATGGAAGATAGTGTGAAACACGATGAGGATTCATAACCCTGCATCAGAGTGTTGAGAAGCGCAACAGAAAGTGTTCCTGAATGATTCTCTTCACAAAGGAAAGAATCAATGATAATGATCATTGTGTTTTCCCCACTGGTGTTTTCACTACATGAAGTAGGATTCAAAATGTAGCCCATATCTTGTATGGAGACATTTGCGAATCATTTGTCATGATTATCAGAATATGACATACCTACGAACTACTAAGGAAATAATGGTAAACTAAAACTATGAAAAATCCTAGAAGAAAATTCCCTTGAGATTAGAAAGCAATTCGTTGCTGAATCTTACAAGTAAAGGGGTTACTTGAATTTTCCCAAATGACTGCAAATCCATAGTGGAAAAGGGGGTGAATGACAAAAGCACAATTTTTCAAGTATTGGACGAATTCAAATGAATTTGATTCAAGTGTGCTGAATGTCTAGTGGATTTAAAACTAGTAAAAGTACTAGTATCTCATAGTAAATCTCCAAGTTTGATATTTGATCAAAGGATTTTGAAGTTGTTCAAAATAGTGAGAGGATATGCAATTTGCATGAAATTGAGTGAGAGCTATGAAAGTCCTCCTAAAACAATATGTGAATGACATATTTTTGAGTGGGAGCAATATAAGTCTCAAATTCAAATATGTAGGAACATAGTTTGAGTAAGAGTAGTGACTCATACCCAAATATGTGGGAACATATTTTGAGTGGCAGCTTAAAGGAGTGATTCCTAAGTGTGTATTCGACACATTAAGAATAAAAGCGCAAGTACCAATAAATAGTGATTTATATGGGGTAGAAGTTGATAATAAGTGTATTATGATATTATGTAGTATTCCTTAAAGGATTCTGAAAAGGGTTTCAGAATAGAAGTTAATTAAGGAATTGGTCCTTAATAACTCAAGTTAGGAATAGTATTAAGTTTAACATCAATGGTTAAAAGAAAGAAAAGGATGATCATCATCCACTATGTTGAGACATAGGTTCTATCTTAGAAAACCATGATAGTAACTTAATATAATATATGATCCAAGAAGGAATGTTTGAAAAGTGATTAAGTTTGAATCACAGAACATTGAGCTAAGTTTGTCCACAATATCTAATAGAGAACTATAAACATGTTTTCCAAATCCATAAAGGATGGCATATCTTAAAGCATAAATAGTTATGTTGTAAGGGAATATGTTGGAAACTCCTGTAATACACACTAAAGTCAAGTAGGAAGCGAGGTGAACAAAACATCGAAAGTTGCACAAAGTGCACTCAAGTTTCGATAATTACATTTATAATAATAGATAATGATACCATCTAAAGTGTTGTATAATGTTATGGCGGGGCTAGTTCGCTTTTAACGTAGAATGATGTGTCCCAGGGGACAGTGCCCATGAGAAAGCCCTCGAGGTTGATCTAAAGTCACTATAGGCTCTTGGAATTCGGCCTCGTTTTGCTGCCATAGCGACGGTGCATACACAAAGATGTTATCATGTGATGATAAAGTATTAATGTCAATCAAGGTGACACTAGTAAGTTGCAAAGGATTTGGGACTGTAAAGTACATGCCCAAGACTCAACCTCTTCCATGAGCAAGCATGTTCAGGGTACCAGGATATATGGTGCCAATGTTTAAGAACAAATGCAGCTAGTTTATTTGTACTCTAGTGCAAGTGGGAGACTGTTGGAAATATGCCCTAGAGAAAAATAATAATAATGATTATTATCATATTTCATAAAGTTTATAATTAAGTTTTATATCATGCTATAAGTGTATTGAGAGGAAACATCAATACACGTGTGATATACAAACAACCAGGGGTTCCCAGTGAAACTCTAGTCACTGGTTCATTGGTTAACAGATGATCAAGGTTTCCTGATCATGTGACATTTATGCCAGTTGGAAATAGGGTCAACTCATTTTGGGAATGAGATGATGAACCAATACCCAACCTAAACATCGTGACCCGATCATGTCACGAAGTTCAAGTTACGATGATTAGAAATGGATCCTCGTAGACTATTCCTTAGACCGTCAGGCTATATCAATCACTGTCTCCCGAGAATGCTTAGATAGCATCAAATGTCACTTGGTAATACAGTGACAATAAAGGTGTGTTCAGGTATTCGGAGGAACCGTAGAGGCAATATATGCCAAGAGCGGGATTTGTCTGTCCACGTGATGTAAAGATACTCAAGGGCCCACTCGGAGAAGTTATATCCAATAGCTGCGCATCGTGTGATTTGATCATAGGGATATCACTTGTCGGAACGAGTCAAGTAGCGTTGTTCGGTAACGATATTGAACACAACATGGTGATGTCATTAATTAGATCTCGGGCAATGCGAGTGTCGAGAGACAAAGGGAATAAGACACGACTGTCCCGGTTCAAACGACGAAAGATCTTCGTGGAATGCACCGGGGTCACATGGCCATCCAGGTCCCTCTGTCTATCATTGGTCCGGGAGTGTCCTGACCATCTATGGAGTGTTCCCGAACCGTGGGGTATCACGCTTAAGGGTTTGATGATGCTTAGAGAGTGTTTATAGGATCGATAGAATCGCCGAAGAAGAGTAGAGAGAAAATCGGAAGGGTTTCGGTAAGTCTAGAGGATGTTCGGAGTGGAGGTGGAAGGTGTTCCATAGCCATGGAGATTGAATAATATGTGAATGAATGTTAAATATTGATTTAATCATTTATTCATAATCATTTAATAAAAGAGAAAATCAATTTAAAGGTAAAGGCTGAATGGGCCAATTTCGGAGGGAAGAGGGCCCATTAGGGAAAGGCAAGAGGGGAGAAGGGGCAAGGGGTGGCCGACTGGGCCAAGCCCCCTGCACGGGTCCCATTAGGGTTGGCCGGCAGCACCCCCCTAACCCTCTCCTTTAGTCCCACGCCGGGACTTTGAGGGAGGTAGTACCCCCCCTATATATAGTGGGGGTATTTGGCCAGATAAATACACACAATATTCAATAAAAGGTTTCCTCTCTTTTGGGGAGACCTCCAATTGATATTCTCTCTCTCTCTCTCTCTCTCTCTCTCTCTCTCTCTCTCTCTCTCTCGTGACCGTGGTCCCAAGTTCGGACTGCGCGAACGAGAGACATCTTCACCACGGAGCGCCGTCGCGTTGCGGGATTCGGATCCAGGAGCTCTACTTTCGCAACTGCTGCTGGATCGGGGAAGCGGGAGTCATTGCCAGGCACCGGACGTGTGTAACTCCCCACGAGGTGTCACACTTGAGGCACTCAAGTCGCTGGAGCCACAGGAGCGCAAGGACTTCATCACGACCTTGAGGTTGGCTTCGGCTCGTCTACATCAACCATGCTCTCCTGAGCGTTGACAGTGCTTTTCGGTCTTCAAGGGTAAGTTCGTGAAAAGCCCCTCCCGTTACTGTATTACTAATAGATAGGTCCTGGCAACATCAGGGGTTCAGGGGCGTAGGGTAAAAAATTATTGTTTTCATACGCGGAACCCCTACAATTACATCCCCATGACCTAGTCACATATTTGAAAACTTGTAGATGCAATCTCACCGAGTGGGCCCAAGGTATCTATCTGTCACTCAGATAGGAAAGTCCCAATCTTGATGCATACGACTCAATATACCCCTCTAGAATACCCAATATGACCTTTATGATCACCGTGTTGTGGTGTGACGGTTGATGCAATCTAAGGACCCTCGGGTGGTAGTGATTAAATATGATCTCACGGTCAAAGAAGTGAGTACCACGCCTTGCTAGATATCGCAATGTTGAACTTTGTGACTGGATCATATTGCAATACTACGGTTGGGTTTGTGTCCATCATATCATTCATCCAATGAAGTGACTCGTTGTCAATTGACATAAATGTTCCATGATCGGGAGACCTCCGTCGTTGATTGACCAACGAGCTAGTCGTCTAGATGATACTATGGACTTGGTTTTTTTACATACCACATGTGTATTGATATTTTCGTTTAATACAGTTATAGCATGGTATAAAACTATTATGAACTAATGAGATATGACAATAAAACATCATTACTATTTACCTTTAGGTCATATCTCCTTCACTAAAATGCAGCACACGACCTACACCAGTTTTCTCGGTGTACTAAAATAGGGCACAAAAATGCGTTCCTTTCTACATATGCGCACGAAACTAGATCAAACACATACAAATAAAATGAAAACAAATGGAACACATTGACAAAAATACAATTGAATACTAGATAAATGACAATAGTTCAACACATACTAGTTCGACTCTAGATGGACGACAGTTTCATTAACATCAAAACAAACAATGATGAACTAGATAACACAACACCACAATTTGACTCTAGATAGATGACAGTTTCATTGGCATCGAAACAAACAATGACGAACTAGATAACACAGCACTATATAACTGACACTATAATTCTAATCTAGATAACCATGAAATAGATCAACTACTCATCATCACTATTCTCATCGCTAGTGAGGAAGAGGTCAAGCCACCTATCATCATTGTTGTTAATTGTTCAGGGGCCGACTAACTGGCCTCTATCTCGAGATTCTTCCTCCTCTTCTCCTTTCTCTTCGCCTTCCTCTGTGCATCCCTCTAGGCATAGAAGTCAAAATTGGCATGCACATCTTCTGAATGTGTGATGGATGATGGCTGCAAGATCATAAAAAGTGTGTAGCTAGTTTTGAAATAAGAGTATCAAATACACGAAGAGCTATTGGTAAGGTCTTAATGCCCCTCGCCAGTATTTACAAAAGAGTTCTTGGAAGTTGTCTTTGATTTCAAGTAGAGGGTGTTTAAGTGTGTGTGAACAAAACAATAGTAAGTAATGAAAGTAAATAGAGAGAGGTTAGCGATGCAAGATATTTGGAACCGCAATAGGACTAAAGCATTCTCAAGGAGTGTTGGATCCAGTACTAGAAATTATGTTTAATCATGATTAGGATATATCTATATTGTCATTAATGTATATGTATAGGAGAAGCTCCAAAGTAGATGATCAAAGACAAGCCATCTTATATTTCACCCCTCATAACCACATTAGCAATCTTACAAAAGCCACCAGTGATTCCCTACTATTAAGGATTGCCCCATGATTATGGATTAGAATCTGTGAGTCCCCTCTTAATTCCCCTTGAACACATTATTAACGATCCAATGCAATATGTCACTTAGCACCTTCACACCATCACATTCCCAAGGGTAGTTTCCTCCCTTGTACCAAAGGCAAATGTTGCATGGTCGATTTCACACAACATCAAGAAATAAAACTAATACATATTCATGAACAAAATTATGGATTATCTTTATTTCAATTCATCGCCATGCTAGGGTTTCTCCATATCCCCAAGAACAAAGTAAACTACTCACACATGGAGGAAATCGACATCATCATATTAATATGGACGGAGTACAAATGGATTTGTAAATACTCGTACATATCCACAACAAAGTCTAAAAATACAACAAGATGAATATAATGAAAATGAGAGGGTCGATGGTGATGGTGGAATTAGAGCGGTTGATGGAGATAGTGATGGAGATGATGCCTAAGCCTTCAAGGATCTTTGTACTAGTGAGGATCGAAATTCCAATGCGAATCCCCCCTCTAGATCCTTGTGGAGGTGAGGTTTATGTGAACTATGGTGTATCAGATTCGTCTACATGGGGTGAAAGTATTTCAAGAGGCGGCTCTAATGCCGCATCCTACGGGTGGATTCTGCCCATATAGATGGTCGTTAAATCCTTGACTTCTCCAATTGATTTATTCATCCACACCTTCGATTCCGAGATCCTGGTGAAATAAGCATAAAAGGGATGCATGGACACGGTAAAATACCAAAATCCTATCACTGTTCATGCAAAAACACAAGGTAAACATGCTACAAAAATGCACTTATCAATGGCCCACTGCACCATGGACATCTTGTCCGCCTCGGTGATGTCAAGCCGCTATTGTGCCCAGCGGTGACGCCGCTTGTCCTCGCGCGTCAGATGTAGGGTGAGCATTTCGGCGTTGACCCGAGTCTCGATCTCGGGGAAGTTCATGTCCTGGCGGCAGCCGAACCTGCATGCTGCGGTGTCGAACGCACGGGTGGCCTCGTCCTGGCCGCCACCTGCATGGTATCAGCCATTTTTTGGCCGCGTAGTTTCTTGACGGTTGCACGTGCATGTCGTGGAAGCTGGTGGAGCTCGAGGGGCGCGGAGTGGATGCATACCGACAACGACAACGGCGAGGGTTCGCTGGAGGCGGCTGAAATCAGTGGGGAAATGACACGACGGGGCTCATTGGCGGTAGGGATAGATCGGATACGTGCGTATGGCGGCGAAAATTGGTGACGGCGCGACGCGGTTGCAGGTGGCAAGGGCGCAACTCGATTTTACAGCGCGCATCAGCCAACGTTGCAAACATAACAAGTGCAATGGGCCTTTTTGGCCATGCACTAAAATTTAGGACGCCGTTTTATTTTAGTGCATCTGTTAGAACTTTTTTGCATGGCGCATAAAAAACAGTTTTCTGGACGCCACCCAATTATAGTGCATCCTTGGAGATGCTTTAAAACCCACAGCAAATTTCAACAATATATTCTCTTGTATCAACGAAATAGAACTTCCAAATCGACATATCGATGAGGAAGGGGGTTGTCCGATATGTGCCCAGGGACCGGAAGATGTGAGGCATTTGCTATTCTTGTACCCAACTGCTATTGACATGTGGCAGTCCCAGTCCCTAGGCCTATATGATCGGATTACTGAAGTTATGACGAACGAATTATCGGGCTCGGTCATTTTGGAGTGCTTGCTACGGCAAGAAAATATCGACCATATGTTAAAAGTTGCACAACGCGAGTTGATTGCTGTAACAGCCTGGTACTTCTTGTCTATGAGACGGAGGAGGACACATGGTGAATGGGTCCCTTCATTATTCTCCTGTAAGTTTTCTGTATTATCTATTGTTGCCAATAACTCAAAAGTAGCCATGCCAACCAGCGTTGCAATAGATGTTTCCTCGAAGTGCCCTAAAATAAGGTACGTCAAAGTTAATATTGATGCATCATTTCATGTGGACTCTTGTTCGGGCGCGGTTGGTGCTGTGATACAGGACTATCAAGGAAAATTTATAGCCGCTTCCTGCAAATATATTCCTAATATTTCGTCAGCCTCAATGACGGGAGCGGTAGCGATGAACGAAGGTATTAGTTTGGCAAACAGGTTGGGCTGTCATAATCTAATTGTTGAGGGTGATTCAACGGAGGTAACCGAAGCTTATTCTTCTCAAGATATTTGGTGGACGGGATCGACGGCTATTTACGCGGATTGCCTTGACATCTGCTCATCAATAGGCAATATCATTTTCCGTTACTGTTCGAGGGAGGCGAATAAGGTGGCACATGAGATAACTAGCTTTTGCTTCAATGCCAAAATTATTTGTAATTGGGACGATGAGCCCTCTAGCTTTCTCTTAGACAAACTCGTAAACAATGTAATTATTATTTGAAAGGCTGCAAGTTTTAGACCCATGTTTTTTTCTTACCATGGTACCTACGGGGACTGAAAGATTTTAATGAGAAGACTTGTACGCTTAATGTATGATGTTTTTAAAAAAACTTCCAAATCATTGGTATGTAGCAACTTGTTTTGGGCTACTTATCCAATTGTGTTTGAATCAGTGAATGTAGTGCTTGTTGCTCCGTCGAGTCATCGTCATCCATTCATCACCATGGTAGACAGACTAGAGACGCCGGCCACGGCAAAAGACAAATCTGAAGGACCCACGTGGAAGTGAAAACAAACCTACCTCCCCTCCTCCGCCGCACCGTTAACCCCCTTTCTCGCCGCTCGCCGGCCGTCGTATTAAACCCCATTCCCCCCCTTTCCGAACTAGCCGTTACGCTCTCTCCCCCTCTCACGAACCTCATCTCCCCCTAAAAATCCATCTCATTACGCCTCAACGGCTACTTCCCCTTCACCTCTGCTCCGATCCGATACCCTCCTCCCATGGCCGCCGCCGCCGCCTCTACCTCCGCGTCGGCGCATCCGGCGGCCTCTGCCGACTTCCCCCCGCCCCCGCCGCCGCTCCACACCACAGCGCCTCGCCCGCGCCGTCGCGCGAGGGAGGTCAGCTCCAGATACCTCTCCACCCCCGCCCCCCTCCCCTCCTCCTCCCCGCGCCTCTCCACCTCCTCCTCGCGCGCCTCCTCCCCGACCCCGTCCCCGCGCGCTCACACCCGCGTCGCCACCCCCTTCGCCAACGAGAACCAGCCCCCGATTCCCCCGCCCACCCTCTCCCGCAGGCGCGCGGTACAGAAGCTGTTCGGCGAAATCGGTGCGGGCGCCAACCCTCGAGCCTCCGTCTCCTCCTCCGCCGCCGGCACCGCGACTCCCAGGTTCCTGCCCCGCTCCACCAGCGGGCCGACCCCGGCCACGGCGCGGAGGGGCTACCCGCGCCCCCCGACGCCCGCGCGCGCCTCCTCCTGCCCTTCCGCCACGGACGACGCCGCGTCCTGCTGCTCCTCGGATTCGTCCTCCACCCTGACCGACTTCTCCGAGCCAGATGGGATCCCGGTGTCAGCCTCGCCCTGCGAGAGCCCGCCGCTGCTCGGTCCAGCGTCCTGCCGCGGCGGCGGCCGCCTCTCATCGGAGCTCCGGTCGTCGGTACCGGAGCCGGGCGGGTCCACACGGGGGGCGATCCCGCTCTGCCACCGGTCACTTAATTCAGCTCTGACGGGTTGCCAGGCTCCGCCGGTGAAGATGCAGGCGCCACCAAGGCCACCGCAGCCACATGGGGCCAGAGTACCAGAGCTGAAGAAGGCAGTGCTCATTGGGGGCAGAAAGCTTGCCGGGAAGCAGGAGGACGTGCACCAGCTGCGGATGCTGGACAACCGCCACGTTCAGTACAGGTTCCTGAACGCCCGGGCTGAAGCGGTGGCCAAAGCCAAGGCTGCGGCGGCGGAGGTGAGTGATTTGTTATTGTGACAGGCGGCAAAGTCATTGGCTGTAGTTTGGTCTCCAGAATGTGAATTGAGATGCTGATGTTGTCATTGTTTTGCATGTGAAGAACTCCCTGTTCGGACTGGCGGAGAGAATTACGGGGTTGCGAGAATCAGTTGCTGATAAGAGGGCAGAGGCGGAGAAGATCAAGAGAGACCAGAGATTGTTCTCCATTGTCCGTAATCAGGTACGAAAACCTGGATGCATTTTTGCTTGCTTTCTGAATTTTTTGAACCGTCGTGTTGGGTATGGCTTCATAAGTGAATTGAGCTATGGAAGTGCTCGAATTGGGTAGGTCACGTGAATAAATTTATTTCCTCACTCACGTGAGATGGAGCCATCAAGGGGCATGGCTCAGCATCACAAGCTTTCTGTGTTCTCATTTCAACTTGTCCAACTATGAACCAGTTGAAGTATGCCACTGGATTTCTATGTTAGCTATAATCAACTGTAAATTGAATCTACCTTTTACATTCAGTGTGTGTCCAATGGATGTTACCTTGTGCACTAGCATCAGCACACTTAGGATGATTTATATGTGAGTAGGTGGTTCAAATTAAAGACTTCGGTGCAGCTTAATTGATGAATGTATTGGTGTACTTACAAAAATATCAGGTTCCATATCTGGATCTATGGAGTGACATTGAGGAGGATTATTCCAGCTGTCTGACAGGGGCAACATCAGCGCTGCATAACGCCTCACTAAGGCTACCAATTGTTGGGGGTGTTAGGGTAAGCCTTTGATTTAATTTCACATTATGGGCATAATTCCACCAGATCTGTTCATGATGCAGATCAAATTTTATGTTTTATAAGACTGCTTCTAATAATGCTTGCAGGTAAATTGCGAGGAAATCTCAGAAATTCTTAACTCTGCTGTGCAACTACTGGAACCAGCGTCACCTTGTGTTCGAAATTTATTACCTAAGGTGAGAGAACTGTTGCCTAGAAAAGTAGAAATGTTATCTCTTTAAGCCGATTATTTTAAATTGTGTTCACAAAAATTTCACATAGAAGGTCGATTGTTTCTAAAATAGCGGGAATATAGACCTATCAAATAACCTACTTAAGTGGTCATAATTTGTTTTCAAATATTGGTGGATGTAGGTTGTGAAGTCCATTACCATTCAAAAATTCAATTCTAACTCTAAGCACAGTATGAAGCTTTATTCGAGAATACGTAGGACAGTAAATTGGTTAAAGCCTACAAATACATGCTAATCTGATTGCCATTAGAAAGTTCACACTAAGATATGTCCATACTCCATAGTGTGGCATTTATAAGAAATACCAAGGGCTGGACCAGGCTGGTCTCAGTTTTTGATAAGTCTGTATTTGTAAGAAATATCCAATTGTTTGTTATTATCGCAACAGTCTTGTATGTTTGGAACCTTGAATGCTGGTAGTATCTAATTTGTGCATTAAAACAGTATACTTCATGATATATCGATCGATTGTCTTCGATGCTAGTTATTGTTATGTATTTATAGATTTATAGTCAAACTTAAAAATGTATGACTGGTACAAATACCAAGGGCTGGACCGGGCTGGTCTCAGTTTTTTATAAGTCTGTATTTGTAAGAAATATCCAATCGTTTATTATTATCGTAACAGTCTCATGTGTTTGGAACCTTGAATGCTGGTAGTTATCTAATTTGTGCATTATAACAGTATACTTCATGATATATCAATCTAATGTTTTGGATGCTAGTTATTGTTCTGTATTCATAGATGGTCAAACTTAAAAATGTATGGCTGGTACAAATTCTACGTCTTACATTCTGGATCAGGGGTAGGTACTGGTATTTTGCATGATCTTAGTTGGTATATTGATACAATCTGATTTTGCCTTGTATAGGTTGAAGAAGTTGATTGTGTAGCCTCCAACCTTGCACAAGTAATTGCTAGTGAAAGAGCCTTGATAGAAGAGTGCGGGAATCTACTAAATCAAGCTCACCATATGCAGGTATGATTTGAAATCAATAATTATCTGCACTTTGGGCGGGTCATACATTGTAAACCCTAAAGACCCCTGTATTTACCACGAAAATATTTGGCTGATTCCTTGATATTTTTCCACTGCATTATTGCATAGATGAGGGAGTACAGCTTGAGAAGCCACATAATGGAATTGAAAAGCTGAAGCAAAAGATGAAGGAAGTGCAGAAAACAAACACGACACCAAGTCATTCTTCTGACAGTGGAGCTAATTGTGCTCACCGTTGGAAGCATTTTCCAGCAGGATGGAAGAAAACAGGCGGCCTGATGATCAAGAATTCCTGATTCTTTGTGGTATATATGGTGTTTTGTCCTTGGGCCTTTGTTTCTGTTATCCTTGTGCAGCCATGGAAAGAACAACTGATAGAAGCAACTGTCCTTTACATAATCAAAATGCGTTGATTCTTTGTACTTGTACCATATTTATGCAGCTCAGATAGTGCTGTTATTTTCTTTTGCTTCCGGAACAAATTCTCATGGATGGTTCAAGGATGATAGTTTCTCCTCTGAACATGTAGCGTTGCTGTTGTCTCTTTCAGCCCTCTTTTGGCTCTTGCCAGTGAAGTGGCCATTCAGTTACTATTTGCAACAGAGTGCGGGTGGGTGGTATGTAAAATGAACTGACCATATGTTTTATTGTTTCATGACTGACAACTGGGAGCTACGTTCATTGGTGGCTGGTATATGTAAAATACCCGGAAAAGAAGATGAATGATTACGCTGTGTATGCTTTATTTGAATCCTTGAGAAAAAGTCTAGGACTTACTATGTAAAGGAATGAAAATAGTGTAGAGTCACTCACGGGTGGAAATTAAAGGAAGCATGTAGGATAAAAATGTTGTCTCTGATCTAGTTAAAACACTTGGCAGGTAGGATTCACCCAACAAAAATTGGAGCTAGAGCGGTGTATTCAGCAAAAATAAGTTACTTTGTGCACAGTTCATGATCACTATCACTTACTTTATTGCTGTGCGTTTGTAACCACACTAGCGCTCGGCGCGGTAGTCTGAATTAGCAACCGGACCAGTTAGTAGATGATGACACAGGAAAGCATGCAACAGCATAAGTAACACCCGGTCACCTGTTTAATCAATTACGGTGACAAATGAATACAAGTTAGCCTGATCATGAAGATAAATAACCAAGGATTTTCTTTCAAAAAAAAATAACCAAGGATTTATAAATTCTTTACGGACGAAACACATGCAGTTTTACACCATGAAGTCGTCCCTACCTTGGCCAGTGCTAGCCTCAGCACAAATTGAGTGAACCCTCATACTACACAGATTACAATTAGACAAGAGCAGACAAGAACATTATGCGAGCCCACCAAATAGTTGACAACAAAATTTTGAGAGAGAAATGCTTCAGAGTGGACAATGGATCAAACTGACGTGATGAACCACAAACCTGTATGATACTAGTATATTCTTTCTGCAGCCATATCACAAAGTAAATTGGTGCTCTTCCAATCCATGGATAGGACGTTTTCTTCTCATTACACTAAGTCTCCCCCAAGCTTGAGGTAGACTTTCTCCCTTATTTTGAGCAAAATTGCTTATGTCATCAGTCATAGCGAATATATTTTTAACAGAAATGTATTTCTCAGAGAACTTAGTAAGACACTCTTCTTTATCATAGTGATTGATTTGGGTCTCAATGAATCATACCACCTCTTAGCATTTGTTGAACTTCATCTTTCGCAATTGCACTAGTTAAATCTTCCAACCCAACTAAATGTTCTGAAGTAAATTCTTCTTCTTTGCCATAAAACTTATTATCTTCAACCATTTTAATAGTATCAGGATCAACAGAAAATTGAGAAGCCTCATCTTCAATAAATATAACAGGTGCATGCTCATGACTAGTGGTAGGAAGCAATTCTTCTAGAGTTGCCTTATAGCAAGCATCAAAACTATCGGGATCATTTGCATAAAATTCAATAAAGGCCTTGGCAAGAGCAATATCTCCAGGTGATGATGATGTCCTACAACTAGTAGTAGTTGTACCAGATTTACTTGATGTTCTAGTAAGTTTTTCCATAGCGTTGGTTAGGAAATTAGATAATTCAATCATTTTCAATCCTTCCACCAGTGATCAAACCACTATCCAATAATTCATTTTTGGTAGTAGTAGACATCCTAGACAATGGTAAGCTAGGCAAAACAGTAGTTGCATTTTCAGAAGCAGCAGCGTTAACAACAGTGGGTGAAAATTGTTGCCTAGTTGACAAATTTGTTCCTCTTCTAGTAGTATAGGGTAAAACAATATTTTTTCAGAACTCTTATCCTTTCCCATGATGAGAAACAAATAAGTACAAGTAAATGAACCCAAGTGGTCTTAGCAACAAAGCAGCTATGATGCTAGAAAATATCTTGATACCCACAAGTATAGGGAATCGTTGAAATCTTCGTTGTGAAGTATTGCTCAAATTTATAGTTCAACACGATGGGAACACAAGAATGCTAATAAGACTATAGCAATTGAAACGTCACTCTGGACCACACATGTGTGTATAAATGATCTCAAGAAACAAGTGGTGAATACAACAGTTGGATCAAAGTAGTAAAAAACTACAGTAAAAAATTGCGACAGATTTCTAGTTTTCACCAGAAAGATGACAATTGTAACTTTCAGTGGCTAAAACAAACAAAATGTTCCATTTCCTGGAAACCCCGTTTCGCTCCCTCCTTCGTCCACTCCTCCTCCACGCACGAAAGAAAATCGGGAGTCCTATTCGTCCGGACCGTAGCACGATAAAACCCGAGAGAAAACCGGCAATTTTCGAGCATTGTCTCCCGCGCCCATGACTCGCGACCTCAACGCCCTGGAAAATGTCACCATGTCCCTCCTCGCATTCCTCCCGATTGTGCCTCGTGAATTGCTCCGGTATTGGCGGGTGCTCCAAATCTAAATCCTCTATAGTCGGTGGTCCATCTAGTCTCTACTACTTAAAACAAACAAAATGTTCCATTTCCTGAAAACCCCGTTTCGCTCCCTCCTTCTTCCGCTCCTCCTCCACGCACGAAAGAAAATCGGAAGTCCTATTTGTCCAAACCGCGGCACGGTAAAACCTGAGAGAAAACCGGCAGTTTCTGAGCATCGTCTCCTGCGCCCATGACTCGCGACCTCAACGCCCTAGAAAATGTCTCCATGTCCTCCCTCGCATTCCTCCCTGTCGTCGGATTGATGACAAGTACACCATGAGGGGGTCCTCGAGGCGTGCGGACGAGAGGGGTGTGAGACGTATGGTATTCCGGGACGGTGAGCACACAAGTTTACCCAGGTTCGAATCCGTCGGCTTTGGACGGATCCTACTCCTGCTAGCAATCCAGTAATACGGCAGAGCCGGAATATGGGTTACAAGGGTTTCGCCTGTGCGAGTTGAGATTGTAGACTATTGAGGTGTGCCCTAAAGGCTCTCCCTAGGACGGCTTATATAGATATCCGGCCTAGGGTTTACAGGAGAGATCTATCTGGCTACGACTAAGAGTTGGTTACAGGGTACATCTTGAACTACAAGTAACATTATGAGCCTAAGTCGGTAAGTCTTCTGGGCCTTCCTGTAGCCGGATTGGACTCCGTCTTTCTCCTTGACTGGGCCGGCCGTGAAGCAAAGCTCTAACCCGAAGTGGGCCACCCTGGTCAGTGAGGAACTGTGAGGATACTCGGAAAGTATATCCCCAACAGCAGCCCCCAGAGGCCTCCAAGATCCAAAGTCGGATTTATCATCGTCTAGCTTGATCTTCGGCTTGCAGAATCTTGAAGGATTCTTGAAACTTCATAACAAAAAATACGATCCGGGTCTTAAAAAATAAGTCGAACCTATCAACAGGTTACTCGGATTTTCCAGCTTGATTCAAACTAAGCCGGAACTTGGTCTCTAACGCCATCTGACACAAGTCATGGTCAAATCACGTCATCTGACAGGCATTCTGTCAGCACGACCATGGGTGGGTCCGCGGTTCGCGGAACCGAGGCGCCGTTTCAATGCGTGCGTGGAGATCGAGGCGACGTAATCATCGCGTGGGTCCTTCCCAGTTCCTTCCACGACGCGTGGCGGTTACAATGTAGCATTTGCACGAATCTTGGCGCAGTTAGGTGGATATAAGGGGTTAGGATTTTCTCCTTCTCCTTTCACCAGTCCTTTGCCTTTTCCTCTCCTCCCAATCTTCCTGCGCGCACAGAGATCCCCCGTTCCTCCCCCACAGAACTCCCAGCGCCGCCCATTCTAGGTCAACTGCCCGCCGGAGAAATGACTTCATCGTCCTCCTCCGGCTTGGCGGCAGCGGCGATGGCGGAAGCGGTGGTGGAGAAAGAGAGATTTCGCGGGCTCTAGATTCCCTGCGCGCTCAATGACGAGGGTCTCAAGAACGTGGAGAAGGAAGGGCTCCTCGCCCCCGGCGACTGGCGGAGCGGCTTCGAGGAAACCGTCCCCAACCCGTGCGACGGCGAGCGGGTCCACTTCGGCACCCACCTCGATAGAGGTTTGTCGTTTCCTCCCTCGGAGTTCTTCTCCGAGGTGATTGATCATTACGGAGTTCAACTCCATCATCTTCCTCCCAACTCTCTTTTAGAGATGAGCGCGTACACTTCTTTGTGTGAGGGCTTTCTCGGCATTAGGCCGAGTTTAACTCTTTTCCGGTACGATTTTCATGTCCGGAGAAACTCCATTACCGCCGGTGCTCCTTACATCACCGGTACTATTAGCTTTTCGCTTATACGCGAGCGCGCAAAATTTTAGCTAATGACTCGGTCAAACAATGGCCAGCCACGTTTTTCTATCATAGGGATATTCCGGCTCTCGGCAAAGCCACTGCTTTGCCGGCTTTCATCGACGGAGCTGCCACGGCCCAATCGTCCTGGGACGAGGCCGCTCCGGCTCTCACCGACGATCTGATCCTCGCTAAGAGGCGGATCGAATACTTGATCAAACACAAGGGATTGAAGGGATCTGACTTAGTCCAATGCTGGGTCTCACGTCGGATCCAGCCCCTTCAGTACCACGGGGATCGACTGATGCACTCCCTCACGTCATCCAAGAAAGACTCCCCCCGTATCAGCCCCAAATGCTACACCACTCAGGGCTACATAAGCCAGATCAAGTGGCTGATAAGGGAGCGGATCGAGAGGAGAATCCCGGAGGTTTCTCTGGATATGCATACGGCGGAAAACCCCGTAGTGCTGGTAAGCTTTCATCAGTACACCTTTTATGTGTTTCAATCGTTGAGTAATACTGCAATACTGATATGTTTTCTTATTTTCAGCTTGCTGACCTCCCCGAGTCGAAACTTGCTCCGCTCAAAGGATATCCTCCTGAGTTTTCTCAGGAGACAAAGCTGGTCCCATTGCCGGACCTTGTGCTCAAGAAGCGCAAAGCTCCAACAATGGCTGTTGGCACAAAGGAGGTGCCCGTCGTGAAGAGGTAACTTTCAATCACAACTTCCGCCTTTGTACTTTACTCGAATTTCTTTCCGAGATGTAATGTTTCCGACTTTACTACATTCTCAGAGCAAAACCGCTCATCAAGGGCAAGGGGAAGGGAACTTCTTCGAAGCCCCTACGACAGACGAAGCTCACCATAGCTTCTCCCGCCGTGGCTCCTCCGATTCCTGCCCCTCAACCTTCTGCAACACCGGTGACCATTCCTTCTCCGGTCGTCGCAGAAGATCCGGCTCCTTCGACGGAGCCTGCGATCCTTGAATCGCAAACTGACGTCACCATGGGTGAGTCAGATCTAGATAAGGGTGAACCCTCTTTGGGTAATGATCCCTCAGCAGAAACCTTCGCCGAAAACCTCATCAGCAATCCAGGACTTGCCAAGTTTGGCCTGTCTCGGAAATCTGCTGAAGAAATCCAGCGGCTCGCCAAGCAATGCCTGGAGAAAAGTACTTTATCTGCCGAAGAAGAAGCGCAAGAAGCAAAGGACGTCAAGCACTCCAATCTTCTTGAACAAGTGCTTCTTCGCAACGAGAGGATCAGGTCTGGGGAGCTTCCAACTGCTCCTGTGACCCCTCTGACTCTCGCTGAGAAGGTAGCCGTTGAGGTGAACGCGAGTTTCGATAAACTCACTCGCGAACAATATGTAAGTCGGAATTCCAACTCCTATTTTTCCTTTATTTCATATCATATCCTCTAGCCCCCAAGCATGAAGTAGGATATATAATCTGGGTTTATGCTTCATTAGGATGCCAAAGAACGAACTAGTGTAGCCCCCAAGGCTCGTGCTGATATTAGCAAAAATATTAGCCCGAGTCTTAAGTAGCTTTCTGACTTTGGGTATTCTGACTTACAGAAAGTATATTCCTATAACCAGGATTTATTGAAGAATGTCTGTGATAAGCGGAGAGAGATCAAGGCTCTCTGTCTTAAAAATGATGAACTTAAAGTTGCCAAGGATGAAGTCGAAGGTAAACATTCCGAGATTCAAAACCTTGTCTTTGTTTTTCCAATGTCGAATTTTTCTAAACTGTTGTTCTTTTTGACTTACAGCGCTGGTGAAACAATCCTGCGTCATGACTGAAGAGGCCAAGAACCACAAGACCTTGGTGGTGGAGAACAAGGAGCTTCGCCAAGAGCTGGACCAGCTCAAGGCAAATCATGAAAAGAGCATAACTCAAGTCCTTGAATCCTCCTCCATGGCTATTGAAGAGCGTGATCGTAAGATCGCCGCTCAAGATAAAACAATCTCGGACCTCAAGAATGAGCTTAGCAGAGAGAGGGACCTTTCCCAGGCGCTCCGGGCTGAACTCCAGAGTCTCCGGGAGGAGAGGACCAAAATTGACGACGTCATTTTCGGTACGTTCCATCTGTCTGACTTGTCTTTTTCTTTGACTTCTATCAATGTCGAATTTTTCTTAACTTGTTTTGTGTATAGGTCCTCTGAACTTGACAGACTCTTCTTCCACCGAGCCCCGCACCCACCGGCTTACCCAAATCGGTGACCTGCTTCATGACTTCCGCCAATCCCTAGAGGACATCGGCGAAGCTCTCAAGATTTCAGACATGCACAGCATGTCGGATTTTCAAGTGCGGGACAAGGCAAAGGAGATCCCGCAACTTGTTCGGGACTCGAACATGTCCTACGCGTGGACTGCGGCGCAGAACGCTCTCACCATGGTCATGAGCCACCATGGAAATATGGAAATATGGCAAGTGACCAGAGGGTACTGCAAAGTAAATGAAGACGGCCAGGAGCAGGACCTTCAAGCCATCATGCACTCCTGCGCTGGATATGGGTGTCACGTGGCTGACCTGACCAGCTACGAGACCCCTTTCTTCACCCGCGTAGATACTCCGCCTCCTCCTCCAGAAGAATCAGCAGAAGTTTCCGACGATGAACGCACCAACTCAGACATGGACATCTCGGAACGATACCAAGGCGGCGTCTCCAGCGAGCCGGCAGCTCCTTCATCTCCTCCTGCATCATAGATTACCAGAAACTTTTTGTATTATCTGAAAAAACATGATGCGTTTGTAAATATGAAGTACTATTATTTTGCTAGTGCTAAGTTTTTGATCTATTCAGCACTTTTGGCTTTTAAACTTTTTGCGTGCCTTAAATGTTCACATAAGCACTTGTATTTTTTCGTCTATACTTATCGTTTATCTGGCTTTCCGCCTCGTCCCTTTCGTGAGCCGGCTAAACCTTCTGCCGGAAACTTTGCCGAGCAACGGAGCTCAATTGCTAAACCAGTTTAAACTCGAAAACAAAGCCGACTTCTAGTACCAACAATTCACTACTCGGAAAATGCCCGCATCCAGCAATCAGACAAATAACCAAAGTAAAGACTAGAAATTTTAGAGTTATACCCGAAGGTAGCAATTTTAGAATCGGAAATCTAGACCAGAACGAACATGAGAATAAAGTACTTTCAAGCTTTCTGGGATTTTCGACTATGACATGATCATTCGGAAATAAGATGGTAAAAACTTCTCAGAAAAACTTGAGGCAACCAAAACTTTTATTTCTCACAGAACATGTACATATATATGATTACAAAGAAGGATAAACTAAGAATAAAAGGGACGTATCTGAGCAATATTCCACGGTTTGTCTAACTCATCCAGATTTGTACTGCCTCCAGCTCTCTTTCTCTTCTTAGTAGCAGGTCTTTTTTTGACTGGCCTCATGTCAGTTAAGTAGTATGATCTATTGTGCAATACTCGACTAACTAAAAAGGGCTCTTCCCATACTAGGGAAAGTTTGTGCTTTCTTTGTTGCACAAGCCGGAGAACCAAATCACCTTTATTGAAAGATCTATTTTGGACTCTCTGGCTATGATACTTGCGTAACTTCTGCTGATGGGCTGTAGATCTCATTTCAGCAACGACGCGAACTTCTTCGACTAAGTCAAGATCATTTTGTCGAGAAATCTCAGCATCCTCTTCGATATACACGGCCACTCTAGGAGAAGTATGAATCAAATCACTAGGAAGAACTGCTTCTGCGCCATAGACCAAGAAGAAAGGTGTGTATCATGTTGACTTGTTTGGAGTTGTTCGTAAAGTCCAAATTACAGAGGGTAGTTCCTCTGCCCAAGCCCCCGCAGCACGTTGTAGTGGTGCTTCGAGTCTCAGTTTTAGCCCTTGTAGGAGTAAACCATTTGCTCTTTCGACTTGTTCGTTAGCCTGCGGATGTGCGACTGACGCAATGTCAAGCCGGATATTTTGCTCGTTGCAGAATTCAGCCAATTCTCCCATAGAAAAGTTACTCCCGTTGTCTATGATAATACTATGCGGATAACCATACCGGATTATAACATCCTCGACAAATCTTTTGGCTGTTGCTCCATCACAACTAGTGATAGGTTTAGCCTCAATCCATTTTGTGAATTTATCCACCATCACTAGGAGGTGAGTAAATCCGCTTGGAGCTTATTTAAATGGTCCTACCATATCAAGCCCCTACACCGTAAAGAGCCATGTTATAGGTATTGTTTGCAGCTGATCAGCCGGAACATGAGCCTGTTTACTTTTGGCAGCCTTTGCACGTCTTGACTAATCGTTCGGCATCTGCCTGAGCTGTAAGCCAGAAAAATCCGTGTCTAAAAGCTTTTGCCACTAAAGATTTGGCTGCAGCGTGGTGACCACACTCGCCTTCGTGGATTTATCTTAAGATTTCCATTCCTTCTTCCGGAGATACACAGCGCTGAAAACCCCCAGAAATACTCCGTTTATGGATCTCACCTTTAATAATAGTATAGGATTTTGCTCGTCGGATAATCTGTCGGCTCAGAACCTCGTCTTCGGGTAATTTGCCATCTACCTGATAATCTAGGTAGGGTTGAGCCTAGCTGGGAATTACAGCCAGAACTGCTATCAAAGGTGAGTCAGATTTGGTCGGATATTCCTCATCTACTCCCTTTATTGAGGGAACTTTGAGGTGCTCTAAAAAAGCGCCATCCGGGACCTCTTTCCGCGCAGAACCTATCAGTTGATAGTGCGTCTGCTTCCTCATTTTCTGCTCGAGGGATGTGTTGAACTTCAAACCCTTCGAACGATTTAGATAGATCATCCACGACAGCTTTATATGCTGCCATGTGTTTATTTGCATTACAAATATCCGACACTTGTTGAGCAACAAGATCCGAATCTCCGTAACACATCAAACGTCGGATGCCAATATCCTTAGCAATCCGGATTCCATGTAGCAGTGCTTCATACTCGGCAATATTGTTTGTCGCTATGAAGTGGATCTGCAATACGTATAAAAGTTTATCTCCTTGGGGTGATTTGAGCACCACGCCAGCCCCCGAGCCCCCTCGAGCCTTAGACCCATCGAAGAAAAGGGTCCAATATTCCAACTCAGGGAGGATCATGTTCTCCTTCGTCTCTGTCCAATCAGCGACAAAGTCAGCAAGGATCTAGGATTTGATTGATGTCCGGGGTTTATACTCAATATCGAAAGCTGAAAGCTCTATACCCCATTTGACGACGCGTCCTGTGGCGTCACTGTTGTTGATTATATCTCTCATGGGAGTTGTGCTCACCACGGTAATTGGATGATCCTAAAAGTAGTGTCGTAACTTACGAGATGCTAGAAAAACACCGTAAGCCAACTTTTGATAGTGCGGATACCGCTGTTTTGATTCTGTCAGGACCTCGCTGACAAAGTAAGTCGGACGCTGCACCAGGTGTTCCTGATTTTCCTCTAGTCTCTCCACCACCATGACGATACTAACGACCTTATTTGTTGCAGCTAGATAGAGTAACATTGGTTCCTTAGGCTCCGGCGCTGCAAGGATAGGAGCAGATGAGAGTACTTTCTTCAGGTCTTGTAGTGCAACTTCAGCTTCGTTAGTCCAAACAAAATCCTTGGTCTTTTTCAGGAGTTTGTATAATGGTGCGGCTCTTTCACCAAGCCAGCTTACAAATCGACTGACCGCGGCGATGCAACCAGTCAATCTTTGTACGTCCTTCAGGCGAGTTGGCCTGGAAATATTGAGTATAGCCTTGATTTTATCTCGGTTCACCTCTATGCCTCTATGAGACACGATGAAACCTAACAATTTTCCGGCTGGCATTCCAAAGAAGCACTTCTTGGGTTAAGCATCATGGTGTATTTTTGTAGGTTGGCAAATGTTTCCTTCAAGTCGGAAATCAGTGTTTCCTTCTTTTTGGACATTACCGCGATATCATCCATGTATGCATGTACATTGCGTCCGAGTTGGTCATGGAGGCAATACTGCATCGTGCGTTGGTACGTAGCTCCTGCGTTCTTCAGCCCAAAGGGCATCGTAACAAAACAGAAGGTTCCGAAAGTGGTTATGAATGAAGTTTTGACTTTGTCAGATTCCTTCATCCGAATTTGGTGATAACCGGAATATGCATCGAGAAAACAGAGGAGTTCCGAGCCTGCCGTAGAATCGATAACTTGATCAATTCTAGGCAGAGCGAACGGATCTTTTGGACAAGCCTTATTCAAGGCAGTATAATCAACACACATCCTTAAATCCGTGGTGTCCTTTTTAGGGACCATTACAGGATTGGCCGACCACTCAGTGTGGATGACCTCTTCTATGAATCCGGCTAACTCGAGTCGTGCTAGTTCCTTAGCTATTGCCTTACGCTTTTCATCGCCAAACCGTCGTAGGGACTGTTTGATGGGTTTAGCGTTCGGGTTTACATTTAGAGAGTGCTCGGCGAAGATATGGTACTTCGGTCATGTCAAATGGCTGCCATGCGAAGATACCTTGATTTGCTTGGAGGAACTTGACGAGCGTGCTTTCCTATGCGCTACCTAGGCCTACGCCTATCTGGGTCACCTTGGAGGGGTCATCATCCTTCAACGGCGTCTTCTTCGTCTCTTCTGATGCCTTGAATTCCAGATTTGGCTTTGTCACCTCCTTCTTCGTTGTGGGCATCTCGGACGAATCTATGCTCTTCTTGATCTCCTGGTACTCCTGGGTGTGCAGCACGGCTTCAGCAAAGGCGGCATTTCCATCCTCGCACTCTCGCGCTTTCTTCAGGTCTCCCCTGATGGTGATCACGCCGTTGGGACCTGGAATTTTCATCATATTGTAAATATAACACGGACGAGCCATAAAAGCCCAGTAAGTCGGACGTCCGAATATAGCGTGATATGCGCTCTTGAACAGGACCACTTCGAAGGAAAGTGCCTCCGTCCGATAATTCTTTGGAGTTCCAAAGGTAACATCCAAAGTAATCTCTCCCTGGGAATTAGCTTGTCTTCCTGGGACAACTCCGTGAAAGATCACAGAGCTATGGTTCAGTGGGTTTCCGAGATCTTCATCCGGCGTAGCGTTTCGACATAGAGGATATTGATGTTTCTACCACCGTCCATGAGGGTCTTGGAGAAACCATAACCGTCAATAAGTGGATTGACGATTAAGGCGTATTTTCCTCGCATGTGCAACTTAGGCGGATGATCAGCGCGGTCAAATGTGATTGCCACTTCCGACCAGTCCAGATATTGAGGGACAACCGGAACTATTGCGTTGAGCTCGTGTAGAACTGCTTTCTTGACCTTTGCTGATTGAGATCCGAGGAAGGTGACGTAAGTGTCCTTCTTGGTGGGAAAAGTTTTCTTCCCTTCCGGCTTGCAATTTGAAGCATCAGCTTCCTCCATGTCAGAATCTTCCTTGGTCTCTTTGTCTTTCTCGGGATTCTTCTTTCCCTTCTTCCGCTTAGCTTTGTAGCCCGCGGTGTCATCTCTTTTGATGTCGTCGTTGAAACGACATTCAGCGTTGGTGTGGGACGAGCCCCCATTGGCGTCTAGGTGATGCACACATGGGTTATTGGCAATGTCGGCCCAAGAGTAGGTTTTGCCTGGTTGCTGTTCTCCTCTACCTTGGACCCTTGAAGTCCCACGGCTACGCCTGTGGCCTCCGCCGCGTCCTCCTCGTCCTCCAGACCCGGAAACAGTAGTAACCACCATTGTTTCCACGTTAGGTTTTTCTTCCGAGGTATTTTTGCGCTTCTGAGCTTGTTGTTTTGGTTGTCTTGCCGACTGAGGCACAACTAGGACATTGAGTAATCCCTCTATATTGTCGTCAGTATCTGCATACTTGCTCGCTGTTTCTATCATCTCTCCCAAATCAGTGACCTTGTCACACTTCAAACGGTGACGTAATAGACCAATTGGGAGCCCTGCAATGAAAGCTTCAATCGCGGTTTGATCGTTTACTCCTTCACAGGAGTTCTTGGTGTCGATCCATCGTCCGAGGTAATCCCGGTAAGTTTCTTCGGCTTTCTGGGTGCAACGTTGTAGGTCTCTGACCGAACAGGGCCTCCGATATGTGCCTTCGAAATTCCGAAAGAACGCACTTTGCATGTCATACAAGTTATGGATGGTGTTCTCCGGAAGTTCATTGAGCCATGATCGCGCCATCTTCTGCCACATAAGTGGGAGATATCGGGTTGCGACCAGGCTGTTTCCGCCTTTGGCGATGCAGCAAGCTTGGAAAAAATCCTGTAGCCAAGTATCTGGCCGAGCAATGCCGTCGTAGGCTTGGATATGTCTTGAGATGGCAAATCCTTCCGGGAATCTTGTAGCTTTGATGCGTGGTCCAAAGCACTTTGGGCCCACGTAGATATCATCCTTTTCGTAGCACCGCACCTCTATGTTGGAGTTGATCCTGTGCCTTGCGTCGTTCGGGGATAGAGATCGTCCCGAATGCCGGCTGTGGCTGCGGTGCCATGGAGCCGGACTTCGGCTTCTGCCACCACCTCCTCCGCCACGTCGTCCTCCTTGTCCCCCTTGGGAGCCGTTGTGATGACTGCTTGGTGGAGAGGGTGGAGCAGCTGAATTGTTTCCGGCTGATCGCCGGCCTCCGTCCGGAACGTCATTATTCTGATTCCGGGGAGGGTCTTGACTACGACGAGCCCCCTGCCGGCTTGTCCCAGCATGGTTTCCGTCATTCCTTCGTCTGTTGTTCCCACCTTGGTGAGGCTCAGCTAGACAGCTTGCATGTCTAGGAGGTGGCATTTTTTGACGATCCTCCTCCCGACGTTTCTCTTTATCTTCTCCCCTTTGATCGTTAGACTCTCGTCAGGGAGGGTTCCTCGGATTCAGTGCAGCAATGGCCTCTTTTTCGGCCGCTGGAGCGACGTTGCTCCAGTTACGCATAGTTCTGTAATGTTGTCCTGACGATCCGGTTCTTGAATAATTGTCTTCCCGGCGTTCGGGGCGATGATACTGCTCCCGGACGTGATGGGGTCTTACGTCAGCCCGTGCCGGATCTGTGCGACATTGGTCGGAATCCGAGACCAGTTTTTGATTTCCGGACAGGGCGACCTTTTGCTGCTCCAGTCCCTTGTTGAGTAGTTTGATACCCAAACGGATCTCCTCCGGTCCTGGATTAGCCGATAAAATTTCTCGGGCCGCCACGGTATTCTGTACTGGGGTTGGGTATACCCAATCTCCTTTGCTATCTTTCCGTGGCTTCCCCATCTCATCCCTGAAAAGGACGGCACAGACATGTGGGAATTGGTCGTCATTGGTGTGATGCTTCTGTGTCTTCTAATGCAACTGTGACATGTAGTCCTTAGTTGCCATGTGTTTCTTCTCCTCCTCGATGTTTTTGGCTTCATCTAGGAGTTGTTGACGACGCGCTTCTAGGGCTTGGGCCCTTTCATCTAGTTCTTCAGCAGTAAGTTCTGTGGCTGTAGGGATGGGTATGGTTAATGCAGCATCGATGAGTTTACGCGCACCTTCGGTGATCACGTGTCCATCCACCGATTCTTCTTTTTTCGGCTCTTCTGGGATAAGTGCTCCATCCGAGTCTTCTTCGTATTCCTCGGCAATCACCTCATCTGTCAGAGGGTCTTTTGCCGGGGTCTTGTTCTTCTTCTTTGCCTTCTTGGCAGCGCCGGTAGCAAAGATGGCTTTGGGTCCGTTTCCTGGAGTCAAGCTCTGATCGGTACTTTCGGACATCTGGACTTCGGGATTATCTCCGACGTCCATGTCATCCTGCGCTTCGGGAGAGTGTTCCCCGGATCCTTCATCCATGGCTTCTCCTTCTTCTGCAGCTTTGGAGTTATACTCCTCTTCATATTCCGCGGAGAACTTTCGGAAATCTGCTGACGTCATCGATTCATCCGAGGATGCGGGTACGTCGGTGTTTGTTCCAATTGCCTCCAGCACAGAGTCGGTGTTTTCTCTAGCATCGGCAGAGACGGATCCGGATCCCATGTATCCGACGAAGTGCGACGCGTGCTTCCTGAGGTACCTGCGGCTTTCGCGATCAGCCATGTCGAAACTTTTGATGGTCTCGAGGATTGCATCTACGCTTTCACCTTGTAGTATCATACATCTCAGTGTGTACTTCAGGAAAGGCCTGTCTGTCCCGGCGTTATCAGAGCCGGAATCAGTGTCGTTGTTATGCTCCTCCTGAATTTCGACTTCCACTTGTGGGTCGATCTGGGATCCGGCTTCTCCAAAGAGATCCACTCCAGATTCGACTCGGACCGTTAGGTCTTCTTCAGGCTCGGATTTCTCTACTATCTCCGTCACTGGTGCGGGCTGGGTGGGATTAGGGATTTCTGAGATCTGGAATTCTGCCGCCTCCGCGGACAAAGGGGACCCAGAAGATTCTTCTGCCTCTATCATCACCGTTGGGGTGGGTGGGGCAGGTTCAGCGAAACCGATGTAAACATCGATCTCACCAAAAGACATGATTGTGTAGGCAGTCACGGTCTCCCTAGCCGGAATCCAAGTCTCGTCGAGAACGATGAGAGGGACGTCGCTGGCGTAGAGGATGCGACCGACGGCGATAGTCTCGCCGATTCTGATTCTTGCAGATTCCGCTCGAAACGCAGATCCGAAGCACACTTGCCCCACGGTGGGTGCCAACTGTCGTCGGATTGATGACAAGTACGCCATGAGGGGGTCCTCGAGGCGTGTGGAAGAGAGGGGTGTGAGACGTACGGTATTCCGGGACGGTGAGCACACAAGTTTACCCAGGTTCGAATCCGCCGCTTTGGACGGATCCTACTCCTGCTAGCAATCCAGTAATACGGCAGAGCCGGAATATGAGTTACAAGGGTTTCGTCTGTGCGAGTTGAGATTGTAGACTATTGAGGTGTGCCCTAAAAGCTCTCCCTAGGATAGCTTATATAGATATCCGGCCTAGGGTTTACGGGAGAGATCTATCCGGCTACGACTAAGAGTTGGTTACAGAGTACATCTTAAACTACAAGTAACATTATGGGGCTAAGTCGGTAAGTCTTCTGGGCCTTTCCGTAGCCGGATTGGACTCCGACTTTCTCCCTGACTGGGCCGCATGTGAAGCAAAGCTCTAACCCGAAGTGGGTCACCCTGGTCAGTGAGGAACTATGAGGATACCTGGAAAGTATATCCCAACACTCCCGACTGTGCCTCGAGAATTGCTCTAGTAATGGCGGGCGCGCCAGATCTAAATCCTCTATAGTCGGTGATCCATCTAGACTACAACACCTGACCTCGACGGCGCACCTGTGCTTCAGGCGTGCAATTTCACATGCAGAAAAGCGGCGGACGGGATTGGGAGGGAGGCCGTGGAGTCCACCGGCAGGAAGGGAGGTGGTGGCACCTCGCCTACACATGAGAGATCAGGCCTTGGATGATTCGGATACTCCTTGAACCGGATATGGCGGATGGTGGCGGCCTCGCCAATGGATGCTGGGAGCTGCGCCAATTTATTCCTCTCACTCACAAATATGGCGTGCTTTTTGTCCATAGGCACGGTCGTCGTGGCCGATCTGCCGATGACGACACGCGTAACTGGCCATCTTCCTCTATACCTTTGGAATCACACGCGGCCGAGCTTCTGCCCTGCACGTCACCGAGATCCGGTCGTCGAATATTGTTTTTCCAGGTACAAGTCAAGTCATTGCTACACCTGATGAAATGTCAGCTTGCTATTTTTTTTGTTCACAATTATTCTCGAGTGGTCTTTCTTCACGTTCATATCTAGGGCATACCATCGGTTCTTCACCCATCGCAATCTTAATATATGTTCATGGTGTAATTCAATTTTACGTTCCGCATCATATATGTATCTTTTGTTTTAATTAAATAGAAAATAATTCTATACTTTTCAGCTGAATTTGTCATGCTATTGAGAACATCTCTGAAGAATGGCTGAATGCAGCACAACCAGGTACCCAAACAAAATAATGTCTTTTTTTTTGGTTTGGCAAGATAATTCTCTAGATTGTAATCTTAATTACTGGTACTCTGTTAGCCCCTCAAAGCTACATGAAGGCTTCAGATTACTTGCATTCTCTATTCCAAATCAGAGGTGATTTAAACTTGAGAGGAGGAAGCAATCAGTCCAGTGCAGCAATGTAAGCCAAACAACAAGCTTTTCTCTAGATTTTCTGGTCCATGTGCAACAGCTGATAGATGAACCTGTTTCTAACAATCTCCCTGCAAATTTGGAGAAGGTAGGAAGGTATGTAACATATGTTATTAACTGAATTTTCTATACAGTAGGTTCTAGAATACGTTTAAAATCGGGAACTGCTACTGGTTTTGTTAGTAAATAAAGCCTTTTTAACAGAGCAAATCGACTTACATATCATAGCAAAACTCTGGTTGAATGCCCGTCGGCCGATATCGAAGCTCTGAACGAAGTCCGGCATGGGTGTCGCTAGGGTCGTGGACGACCGCGACGCTACGTCCATCGTCGCCTACTCTCCCTATAATGGGTTAGTCCCCTACTCGCCTCTCATCCTGCTGCCTAATGATAATGGTATCTTTGTATGGTTCTTGATCTGACGGTAGTTGTGCGTCCACAGATTTTGATCCTGCTGGCTGGTTGGAAGACACTTTCTCCGTGAGGAATATACCATATCAGATTATGCTCGGCAGAAAGATTGTGGTACGTATGGTCTTAACTTTTAAAGATAAATTTTGACATCTCATTATGCAGCATAGTTCATCTTAACTTGCAAATGCTTAGAGACCTGTTGTACTAATTTATGTACTTCTAATTTTTTGGTACAAACCACTGTTTTTATGGCCTCATCAACAACTTGATAGGTTCAACACGCTTGGAGTAGCTGGTCCAGACACCATTACAACATCAAGGGCCGAGTGCGAGAGGATCTCGTCGACAAGGTGCCAGCAGTTGACTGAATTATACTACTCCCTATGTTCGAAAATATAAGACGTTTTAGTTTTGTGAATCGAATGTATCTAGATATCTTTTAGTGTATAGATTCGTAGAGGTTTTGAGTGAACCTATACACTAAAAAGTGTCTAGATACACTCATTGCACAAAGCTAAAACGTCTTATATTACCGAACGGAGGGAGTATATGAGAAGAAATAACAACTTAGCACCCTTATTATTTTCTCATTTTGCTTCATCGATTGTTTATCTACAATGCACATATAAAACAGTTCATGATCTGATCTGCACTTCTCTTTTCAGATATTTGTTCTTTATGATCCTTTTAGAGTACGATTACTTGATTCAATCCAAATAATATCTGCATAAATTACACACAATTTTACCACCCCGCTTGTTCCTGATGTTACCAGCTCTAGGATCTAATGCAGTTCAGTACCTTGGATATTGGAGTGGATGCATTGGCGTGCAGTTCTGTTGAGATTTTAGTGGTCACATGCAAGTGATCTATGGATTATGGATCTAATCAAGCGTGTTCTGAACCATTTTTCCTTGCTATACCTTCAAAAGTTGTTTATTTAATATTTTAAGCATCGGGCGACTGGTCACCACTGTGCGAACGTCCGAACACTGAACGAGCTTATCGTCTCCCCTCACGGAGGTAGTACCAACTTCTTTGTTAACCCTCCGTTCAGGGTGCCCTTTATCCCTTTTTTTTTCGAAACCCAGTACAAACGCAGATGCTCACAAATACGCATATACACTCATCCATATAAACGTACGCACGCATATCCTATCCCTATAAGAACCTCCGAAAGTCTAAGTTTTAAGACTGATCCGACGGGTCTTGAACTTGACGAAGTCACCACGGACGTCTCGCTATCGACGGGAATATCGTCTCCCACGGAAGAATATTCCGCATCAAAGTATCAAATCTGGTGTTTGAACTCTGATGGGCTGGGGGTGCCACTGCCCTCTAACCATCCAACCACGGATTAATTCTCAGGGTGTCCTTTATCCCTACTGCTGCTATTGGGAAATGTGTTGAAACTTTCTCTACCTTCTACCTTCTACCCACCACAACCATAGGGTCTGCATCAAAGTTATATTAAAGGGTATTGTCTTTGGGGCTTCTAATCACCTGTTTGTCTCGCATGAGTTACAGCGAAGCAAGGATCGAGAATCTCTCATGAATCACAAAGAAGCAAGGATCGAGACCTCTATCAGAACGACCTTTATTTTGTGGGCCTATCTTTGTTAGTTGTAGTTATTTCCTCATCCGCACATTGGTCTATCTTTATTAATTGTAGCTGTTTTCTATTTGAATCACTTCATTATTTTCTTGATTTATTAGTGCACTAACGTATTGGACAATATGGCCGCTTGGGAGGTGATCTTTCACGTATACAATAGCAATTGGTGATCGCAACATAAGTGTTATGGGTTCAGGTATAAAACTAGGGTAGGTTCTAAGTTTTGGCGTAATTAATTATTTGCTTGATTTATTAGTGCACTTTTACACAGACGTATTGGACAATGTGGCCGTCTGGGAGGTGATCTTTAAGATTGGAAAAATGATGTAAATGGCCACAACAAACACCGGTACATATGTATTTCAGGTGGTAACCAAAGCTGCCATTACCTTATCCAGTGGCGGAACGTCAGCCAAAACTAAGACAGACCGGTAGTTTAAGGCTGGAAGCGCAAACAAACACATGCAAATAACAAAGCGCTTCCGACAAGCGCGGCAACGAAATGAACTACGAGCAGAAAGCTGGTCGCGAGCTGCTTCGCCCCGCTTCCTGAGTTGGACCGGCCCAAACTATCCCATACAGTTCCCACTATTAACAACAAAACTGCCACCCGTCCAGGCCGGCCCTTCCTCCACCCATTGATTTCCCCTAAAAGGACGTCGTCGCCGGTTGACCCCATCGTCGGCCTGCGCCGCGCTCGCGCCACCACAGCAAGCACCGCCGACCGGATCCACGCCAGCGCCGCCTCCCGGCGCTTCCTCGCCGGCTCGGGGGTTCCTCCTCCCGCGGTAGCGTCCGTTGCGGAGGGCGTGGAAACGGCGAAGCTACTGGCACCGGAGCCTCCGCCGACGCGGCCCTCGACTTCCACCTCGTCGTCGATGCCGGCCGGACGTTCTTCCTGCGCGCTGAGCGGCGATCGGTGTTTTCCCGACCTCCTCCAACTCGGGCCGTCCCCGAATCAACTGGGCGTACGACGGTCGAGCTCGTACCCGTCGGCCACCGGAGACGGGAGAGTCGCCACCGCTTTGCCTTTTCTCATCGGCCCCGACGTTGGTGTCCCTGGAGTGCGGATGTGTGGGCTCGCCGGCCGTCCCCTGGAGCACGCAGGTTCCTGGGCGTGGGGCGGCGGCGGCTGGTTCCTGGGTGTGGGGTGGGGCGACGGTGCCGGAGCGTGAAGCGGAGGCGGCTGGTTCCTGGACATGGGGTGGCGGCGATTTCTAGGCGTCGAGATAAGGTGCTGCTGGTGAGAAGGAGCTCGTCCCGGTTGGGCATCGAGAGAATTCAGTTCTGTAACAACATACACGTCGTGGATTTTTTTTAAACGATAGATATGTCGTGGATTTTTTTGAACAATAGATACGTCGTGGATGGATGTAAAGACACGTGAGCCTGCTGTCCAAATAATCTAGACCAAATTCCAAAATAAAGCCTAACCAATAACTTCAAACTTATTCCGCTCCAAAGCGTGTTCAGAAATATTTTAACAAAAAAACATGTACTTTCTTCGGTCCATATTATTGTTCTTAACTTTGTCTAGATTCGTACAAATCTAGTTAATTATGTATCTAGACAAAGTTAAAATAATATGGACCGGAGGGAATAAATGTAGATAATTCATCTCCTAAGCATGTGGCTCTTAAGCATGTCGAACATCATATTTAAGTAAAAACGATCAGAAACAGCTAATTCATTTCAAAACGATATTTATGTAACATCTTCTCAACTTAGGGTCATTTCAGACATTTCAGTTCCAAAACCAGCCACAACAGCTATCAGAAGCATTTTGCCAAACACCAAATCTCTGATTCCAACAGCTGCTTCCTACAGCTGATTTTCCACAACTGATTTTCAAAAGCTACAGCCCAAACAAACATACCCTAACAATGGGCCAAAGCAATTACATGGTCTAAAATTAAGCAGGAATTCTTTGCACTTTCAAGACCGGGCCAGGGCCCTGTATGGTCCTGCTGACGGTCCGCCAATGACCTTGTCGTGGATGAACTGTCTCTTCTAACAGTGTCTCTTCTAACACAGTCAACGTGATTCTCTAGCTTATTGGTGTATGCTCAAGATATTGGCTAGGAATTGTATGATCAAGATCCTCTCATGGTTGCATACATGGGTTATAATTTTTTCTACTATTGGTAACCTGAACAAGGCTATTCTAATAGCATCCAGATATCAATATTCACGTGTAAAGTGGCAAATGGTGATCGAAACAGAAGTGTTATGGGTTCCGGTATGAAACTAGGGTGGGTTCTAAGTTTTGGCTGAATTAATTTTTAGAATGGACTAATGGAAAAAAATAATAGTACAGACTAATGGAAAAATATATATAACCAATGATTGGAGGTTACCGTTGCTTGCTATAGTATGGACTAACGGAAAAAAATATTCATTTACAGCTTGTGTTCTTTGTCAATGTAAAGGTCCTTGAATATGGATAATGGTCGATTAACTATTTTGCATTTTTAGTCTTATATTTTTTTGGTAATGAGGGCGATTTAAGTAAAGATAATAGTTAGCCAGATTTAAGGCCCTATTTTGCAATTCACTCCGGGGGCCCCAATTTCTGGAGATGATCCTGCCTGGGACGATAGGTTTTTCGGTTATATAAAGACGAATGCACGAAGGAGGAGGCGAGGCAGCGCTCGAGGAGGAGATGCCCCCCACACAGCTAGGGAATCTTCCGCGTGGGCCCCCCTCTTCGGCGACTCGCCGCCCTTCTGGCCCACTTCTTCGGTCTGTTTTGCTTTTTTCCATAAAAACTCCGTGTGTATTTTTCCCCGAATTTAATTCCTTCATTTCCTGCATGACAAAGACAAGAAGGTGTTTTTGCTAAAAACAACATTAGTACTGACATTTTTTATCCAAGTTTGGTGAGATTCCAGATTAAAATCATGAGCAGAGTAGGTACATTTGAGATGTATAAGTGACTCGCAATGACTGGCAGGGCCGAGTCACGAGCGACTATGATGCAGATGGTCCACAACATGTGATGACAGTGGTGAATTTGAGAGTGACCGAGGAAGAGCATGATATGACACTTGGATCCCGCTGTCGGTGAGAGTAGGATGTAATCCTGATCGAGATTGTTGTTTCCGGGCGCACCAAATAGGTATATGTTTAAGATTGGTCAAGATTCACAAGTTTAGAGTGTACATCTTTGGGATTCGAAGTTCAAGGTTTGATTTATATTTTGTCTACAAATTCAAGGTTTCTTTTAGAATTTTTCTTTCTTAGCGATCTATCCTAAATATTTTATTATGTGGCATTATATTGAATGATAAAAGAGGTTTGTGTTGTATTATACCTAAGGTTAGCCATAGTGGTAATATCATAAATGGTATAATATATGCCACCTTGCAAAATGTTGATGTGCACACTAGTTGGTGAAGAGAGAGTTGCTAGTGGTATCATAATATGATACCGTATCATAGCCAATGTAACAAAAAAATTAATATCAAATAACATCTTGTACATAACATTGTACAAACAACTAAATACAATAATACCTTGACACAACTAGATGATACTAAGCACTGTATGTATGATACTAGTATATGATACTTTCCACTATGAATAGTCTAAGATACAACTCTTGCACGAGTTCATAGGCCAAGAAGTTTCCAGCACAATTGCATACATGAACATAAAATCATTAAATACAAGCTTATTGGATACAATCCTTAAAAGATAATGCATTGGAATAGTAGTCTTTTGAGTTTTAATATCTCATAGCATGCTAAAAATACACCGCATTGTGAAAGACCCGATAGGGTGAACACAAACACATCAAAGGTAGGGGAGGAGGATGGCGGGATCGAAACCCAAACAGATACGGTTTGTCCTCTCTCGTCTTAGTGAGCTCTTAAATGCCTATAACTTAGAAAATATGGCGCACTAATATACGTGCAAATGTTTCTAGAAAATACCATTTCACCATGAGAAGCATAGAAATATAAATGTTACATTACTCATTTATTTACATATAAATAAAAAAAACTAGGCACAAACATGAATAAAAATAGCGAAGAACTAAGGGAGACACAAAAAAATGGTTTTAGATATAAAAACATTCTGCACCTCAAACTATCTGTCCAATTCGAATAAGCTTTTGCCATTGGCTTATTCAAAACTAGATTTTAAATTGCAATGTTGTAACATATAAGTAATCAACACTTTTCTAGCAAATTATCACATTGTAACTTCATCCAATATCACGTCAACCGCATTAATCTTTGAGCCGTGACTTTGAAGTCCGAAAACTCATCCAAACATGACACCACGTGGTCTAGTGACCGGCTCTGACCTATGGCCACCATTGGTGACACACTAGGGCCCATGCTTTCGGGTCATGGTTCCATACTCCATTGTACTCATGTACATATTTATGTTGGGTTATAGAAAAATAGGCAGCAACCTAGCATACCAACATAGGTCGAACAATCAGGAACATGAAACACATAGTTGAAAGGCTAGCCCTTGGGAAACATGAGAGATCGAGTTGGTTTGTTTCAGCAACTACTATGATCATTAGAGTTTGATGATTTATTGGATAAAGTGTCTTGATTTTTCCTGGTTTGCTGTAAGTTACAATATTTATTCAGTGGTCATTGGTCACGTGGTGAATTAGCCTTCAAATAATCTACCGTCCATAGCAACATATAAGTAAGAATAATTTCATCAATAGGATCGAGTGGTATGCATTTTATTACTACATATTTTCTTGCTAATTTTGCAGGTTGTAAAGATAATATAGATCTCTTTCTAAATAAATTTAAGAAGACAATCCCTCCTTATTCGGGTGAAGGTCCATCGAACATTAAATGTACCTATACTACTCGTCCATCTCGAGGAAGGTATATTTAGACGTTATATGTCATAGACCCCTTTTTGAAACATGAAATATTGGAGAGTCCAAGAAAAATAGAGGTGATTACTTTGTAATCTTTATTTGATTTATTGTGATAAATTGGGAATTATCACTTCTAGTTATGCTAGTTTCTACAATATACATTATACATAGTTAATATGCGCTACCAATTAGTGCTACTTGTGTTTTGACCCACCGAGCATTTTTCCTAGCTCGGCCCTTTGACGACATATATATATATCATCCTTAGGGTCCCATATCGTCAAATTCGCCCTAGGGTCCCACAAGATATAGTGTTGTCATGGACATTATCGACAATGAAGAAAATTGTAAACGGAGTACATGCTTCGGAAGTAAAACAATGTTAAGTTTGCAAAATACAGCGATGATGTCATATGTTTTTCTTTACCGGTGGGTGTCGCGACATGGTGATATAATGTAATGTTCGCGCCATATTTATGTTCCATAACTGAAATCTCGAAATCTAAGATGTATGGATAAATGAAGTTGAGAGGTAACCCTTAAATACTCTATATGCTTGAATTATTTTCCGTAAACTTCTGTGGAGTATCAGTATCGTCTCGACGACTAGTTCACAATAAAATGAAGGTTTTGCTTAAAGTTCAAAAAAGAGGAATATATTTCAACACGAGAAAAATGACATGCTAAAAAACCACTCTACAAATAGATAACGAAACAATTCGATTGACAACAAAATTATAAAGTTGCCTCCGATTATACGAGTACAAATACGTAAGCATAGACGGTATACACTCTTTCCGTACGTCTACGTACGCCTACGCCGAGACCATCGGGGTCGAGCCCAACCTCCTTCCTTCCCTCGCGACGTCCCTTCCTTCTTCCTCCTCTCCTTCCCTCCCTTTCACCTCCTTTCAAACCCTAGAAACCAGTTCCCCAACCAAAACCCTAACCCTAGCTCCTTCCACCGTCTCCACCTCCCCACCGCCCCTCGCGGCTCCGGCCGCCGCGCCCCCCCGCGCCCTGTGCCGTCACCTCTCGGCCCTCGCGGACCTAGGGTTTGCGCGTCCACGAGGCGGAGCCCGAACCCGAGCCCCGGCGAGGGTGTGCGTGGTTTGCGACTAGGAGGTAGGAGGCGGAGATGAGATAAGGGTGCGCGGTGGTGGTGGCGGCCATGAGTAGGCTCTCGTTCAGGCCGCGGCCGCTCGACATCCACAAGAAGCTCCCAATCCTCAAGTCAGCGCGGGACTTCGAGGACGATGACCCCACGGCGGCAGCGGTCGCCGCGGCAAGGGTAGGGGTCCTGCTGCGGCACTCCGGTTCGGAGCACACTGCCACTGCCACTGACGGCGAGGTAATTTAATGAACTGTCACTAACTGATAACATTTCAGTCGATGGTGTAATTCTATAAACTGCCACTGTGTGGTAGCTCGCAGAGTTTGCTTCTAGCAGGTTCAATTCAACTGTATTGCATAACTGCATATATTTTTGTCTGAATATTTAATTTGTCTGTTCACCAATGGTAAGCCCAAAAACGTTTATACATATTAGTTTGTTGGCGGGTTGTGATGTTCGATGGAATGATTCGCAGGGAAATACAGCTCCCAGTAAGAAGAATGCTCAAGAAATACCAACACCACAGTTTGATGATGTGGAAACCTATGAAAGGGATTACACTCGTACCTTTGCACAACCATCATGTTATATACGAGGAAGAGGAGGTTTATTTCTCATTACTCCTCTGGAATTGCCCTTCTTAAATTTACAATATTTTGTTTATGGACTGTTTCTAAGAATGATTACCTGTTGCAGCAAGAGCTGATATCGGTGAATTTGTTGAGTATGACCTTGACAATGAAGATGAAGAATGGCTTGAAGACTTCAACAATGAGCGGAAAAATCTCAACCCTGAAAAGTAAGAAAATGCTAAGATATTTGCGTTTTCGTTACAGTCATGTACATTTTGTAATCTAGAATGAAAGATCAAGAGTTCAGAATCCTGTTCAGAGTCATCTTCTAGTAAAGGAAGTTTCTAGTTACCTAGAATTACATATTGACAACAACTTTGAACATTTTATTGTTTTGCCTTATGGAGCTGCATGTTTTTCTACATTTAAAGTGTTTTCTTTTGGCAAAGCTATATTTGAGTGAAATCGTATATTACAGGTTGGAGGTCCTCTTATTCAAGTTCGAAATTTTGGATCACAAAGCTCGAGAAAGAGCAGGAGCCATAACACCAACTTTCATAGGACCTGTTCCAGTCCTCTTGCAGCTTGATGTTGCTATGGAGGTAAACCAGCTTGCTAAATGGAAACCTTACACAATGGTCATAGGATGTTATGCTAAAAGGGGAGCAAGGGAATCATATAGTTGATGCACTGACCTATGCCATCACATTTCTCAATGGAGATTGTACTGGTTATAACATAATGTAACTGCATAGCTTTATTAATCTACGCAAGACCTTCCCTATCTTTTACTGTCATTATCAACTCTGAAATCACGCATATTCATTTTGTCGTATTTTATGGCACAAATGCCATCAGGTCAATTAGACCATTTATATAAGGACTCCTCTTGCTAGCTTTAACACATGTCGAATCCTTTTGTTTAATGTAAAATATGACTTGAATTAAGGAAGTTGCTGCGATACATGTTAGATACACCTACAGAGCCCTGGTAATTTCCATCTGTTCTGCATGTTGCGGACCCCTGTAGGCCATCTTGCTGGTGGCAGCAGGGTACTTGGTGGGGGGTAATCCACATTTGTTTTGGGTTCTCTGTCATGTTCTCCCAAAAAACATGACATTTGTAATCACTTCAATTTTCTCTATGTTGACTGCCACATTTTTTGTCCTTGGTTGGCAAAAGTAGATAATACCTCTGATCCAAATTAGTTGTCGTTGGTTCATTGAACCTAGACAGATTTAGGTAACATTTTGCCTAAATCTGCGACAATTAATTTTGATAGGAGGGAGTATCATAATTTCAGTATTCATACATGTCCATCTCTGTTGTCTTAATGTTGGCACTGATGATAAATGTTATACTGCATGTCTGCATCTCTTAGTTGGCATGAACTTGGCCTAAAAGGCTAGGATATCATCTGGGAATGCAATTAACTAGTGCAATTAACTTAAGACTCACATTCCATAGTTCAAAGGTCCGATGGGCCAGAGAGATCAAGGTCACACTGCCATGCTATTCAATGATTATCAATGGCATTAGTTCAGAAATTTTATATGTATTTTCTGTGTCTTGCTCCATATAGATTAATATATTCTTCAGAATTGACTCGTGATTGCTCAAACCTGCTCGTGTGCAGATCGCACATGTTATATGTTTGGAAGGATTTTAAGCTTTGCCATTAAATATCGATCAAGTTATTAATGGGGGATATTCACGTAAACTTTTGTAATTTTTTGTTATTAATTGTAGATTATATGGTTGGCGTTTTGTCTTTTGAAGATGCCTGGAGTGGGACCGATTTTATTTTTCATTAGTTTTGCAGTCTCGTAGTACATTTGTTTCCTACCTAGTGTTTGCTTACCAAGTTCTTCTCTGTACAGGCTTTGCAATATTTATCTGTTCGGTATGCCGTTTTCCAAGCTGTATATAACTTTTGGAAAGCAAAGGTATTCTCCACTGCTAGAATGCAGTACATTGTCTTTAGTACACAACTACAACCTCTGTTCCAAAATATAAGGCATATTTTAGCCTACCAAAACATCTTATATTTTGAAACGGAGGTAGTACAAGCATAATCTTACGGTCTTATCTTTTAAAAGATGTAATATAGCTTTATCCCATTGGCTGTCACCTAGTTTTCTCATAGTTTATTTATTTTGCATTCTTGGGAATTTCTTGTTCTACTTTATTTAGATTTCTCAATCTTGCAGAAAATGATATTGTGACAGTTATGTCTGCTGCATTTCTTATGTTTACTGCTTCTTTCTTTTATCAGAGGGAACGCTGGCAAAAGCCTATTCTGCGGCGTTTGCAGGTTAGCTTACTTTATTTATGTCTTTGACTGTGATGCTTAAGTATTGTTTTAAAATCCTGTGTGTCGGTAGATGTTCTTTTGTACGTGGATGCTGTTTCTACTGACTGATGTGATATATCCGAGACTCTGGAAATGAAATTTTCTTTTTTTATGTTTGTGTGGGCTACCACAGGAAGTTCTGACTGCTTTGTAAATCATGTCACCAGACAAGGCAGTAATCATGTTAGAACTATTTCAATGACTATATATAGATAGTTGCTAAAAGAGGTAACAAGTTAAATTAGATACTTCACTGGAAACCAGCTGGAGATCCTTAAACATTGGTTCTTAGTGCAGTAGCATGTGCCTATTGTTTGAAGTAAGATACGTTTTGCTAAGATGTCAGGACCCAACAGCATTACAGTTCCATCTGAGGCTATATGTACTACATCCATATACTTCAAAATGAAGCTCTCCATCGAACTTGGGGAAATTAAGGCTATACAACTTTCTTAATGAATTTACAACTTGTAACTCTGTAGCACCAATGCCGACGTATGATTGGAATTTAAGTGATGTGATGGAACCAGGGTGAATAAGGAAGGCTAGATATAGGTCCTTGCACACCAAAGCTAAAGAGCCTGGTGTTTTCCTCATGTAATTTATTAGTCCAGTGGGATTTTCCCAAAGTAGCTTTAAAGGCTCATATAATAAGTGCTAACTAGGTATCATAAATAAATGGGCCCTGTTTGATGATTAGACTTCTAAGCTTCCGGCCAACAAGTGTGCTTATCGTGAAATTTTAGTCAAAGCTAGTTTCATTGGGAAAACTGTTAAGCTGCCATAATATGGTTCTGTTGCATTACCGTTGACTAATTTACTTTTGGTTTTCTGAAGCCTCCTCCACCGGTGAATGATACAAACCCATATAATGTATTCAGACCAAGAGAAAAGGCCCATCGTCTTCATACAAGAAGGGTGAGTGGCTTTAGGCCAGAGTTTGTTTGAACCACCTACCTTCTGGGAGCTGCATTACTGGAGAAACTTTTTCTTGGATAACATCTGCCTGCAATCATGTTTCTCTTGCGTATACATAATGTTTGCTTCATTCTCCAGATGCAAAGACGGGAAAATAATATCCAGTCGTTTGAAAAACTTCGCCTGGTAAGTTTAATTTAGTGTTTTTTGTTCATATTGTGTTCCTTGTTCCTGTACATCTTAGCTGATATAAATGCATTGGAATTTCGGTTATATAACTGAAAGCTCCACTACTATAATGATCAACTGGTTATTCTTTTGCATGATAAGGGTCTGTATGAGCATGCCAAAGAAACTGCTAATTCTACTTTAATACTTCAACAATGGAAGAAGTTTATATTTGTCAAATGTTTTCACTTCAGACCATGTCCTGTCTAATTACACTATCCAAACTATGATAATATCAAATGACATCATGTAATTCCCTTTCATGATCCAAAGTACTATTTATCTCTTCATCATTTCTCATTCAAAGTACAAATTTAATAGTAAAGCTCTAATAATTTCTGTGATTTTTTTTGTCGGTACTATGTCAATATTTGTCGTTAATGATTATGGGAATCTTGCACCAAACTGTTTAAAGGAGACAGATTAAAGAAATCTATGTTCTCTGTAAACAATCAGTTAATGCAAACAGTACTGTGGTTTTGTGCCTGGTTTTTGGAGAAATACTCTTAGCTTGCTCGAAATGATGGGATGGTTGGTTAACCGTTTTCTTTTGCATGTTCTGTAGTTTTCTTTGGATTTGGGTAGCTGCAGTGCTTCTCATGGTCTTAAATGATTCTCCCTCCATCTCTTTATATAAGGCGTATTTTAATCAAGCAGGGGAATTGAAGTATATAACCAAAGAACAGTAGAAAGAAATTGTCTGGTACATAGTTAGTATGCATGTTTACCCTTAAATGTTCTGCATACATCCCATTTATTTTGAACAAGAGATCCAGAACTAATATGCCTTATATTTGAAACAGGGGAGTAAAATAGTTCTAGAGTCTGGCAACACATAACATTGTGCAACATAAACTCAAATTTGAAATTGCATTCCTTTTGCCGACTTAATCCACTGAAATATGATTTGCTAGCTGTAGCTTTCTGAAATGTTGGATTATAAATTTTTTCTGTGTGCTTTTTCATTGTTTGTTTTCCTGCTTACCACTCTAGCTTGGATTTATTAGGTACGCCGCAACTTGGACCAAGCAAAGGCACTAATGGGGGCTCTGATTAAGGTAGTTTCATCCATGAACTAATCTTACAGCAAGATCTTCAGCATTCCCAAATTCAACCTCTGATTGATAATATATATGCTTTAGAGGGAAGAGACAAAGCGGGAGTTCATGGAATGCGAGGTCAACCTTCAGCGCATTCAGATGCAGTATAAGGTACGTACATATATATAATTTGTATACGAACCAAATGCTACTTGCACCTATGTACCCACGTGATGTTATTCTGGGCATTATGTGATAGATAATATTGGCCAAATTGCATAGATATTTATCATTAACTGATGTTATGGCACAGTTTGTTTGATGCTTTGGTCTGTTAACCTTGCTTGCTCCAGATTCCTTTGATTCTTCTTAGCCTCCTAATATACTTTTGTTTCCTCTTCCTCTCCTTCAGCATGAGGCCCAGCTTGTTGATGATGGGACTACATTGTCAGGGTTCCAGCAAGTCTCTAGCAGATATGGGTCAAGTGATGATGATTATGCGGATTCGGATGACACCACAACTGAACAGCCATATTATCGGCCACCTGTTCTCCATCCTCGGTACACTGATAACAAGCTACCAGTAATCCCTACATTGCGTATAAAGCGTGAGCCCGGACTAAAAAGGAGACCTCAGCATAATGGCTGGTTATTTAAAAGGGTATACTATCTTCCTATCACTGCCTCTTTTTCCTTATCAGCCACGAGAGTTGAGGAAACTGGTAGCAAGCAGTTTCTTTCCTGCTAGTTGCTGGCACTCCCAAAGCAACAGTGTAGTTTTAAGCCAGATATTTAGAGTTGTTAAGTTTGCTTTGGATGCTATGAGAAGCTAGGATGACAACTTGGAAATGATTCTTGTTCACCGAGTAACCAGTGAGAAGCATTTCCTTAATCTTCTATAGTAGGTTTCAGCTTTTATAATTTGTTGGGCAATACGTTTGAGTGCTCTTTTGTCTTTAGTCTCTTTCTAGAGTTCTATGTTGGATTTTATGAACTTAAGTCACTTACAAGTATGAATCTGTAAACGTACTAATTGTCCTGATCATACATTTGTCTAGTCTATTTAACAGTTTCCGATTACAGGATCCTGAGGAGCCAGTATTGTTATTCACAAGACCACTGGATCCTGGGAAGTTGGTGGCAGCGGGTATCAAGTTGCCACCAGATCCTCCCATTGAGAATGGTGACACCATGCCACCATTTCGGTGCCGAGGTAGAATTGGGCGAGGTGGGCGCATCATCTTTGATAGATGGACCCCTTTTGTCCGACCACCAACATCAATTGGCCAGGAAACCTCCAATTATGTACCTTATGGTCGTAGGCCACCCTCGCCGGAAGGTTGAAGCAACTGTTTGTCTGCACTCACGACTTATTTGACCGATGCAGCTAGTGTGAAGCGCTCGAGCAATTGTTTATGCCTAGGTGCCAAATTGGCCCTTGGACTACAATTCTCGTGGCTGAGTTATGAGCTGTGTGGATCTGATGGAAAGGTCAGAAAGCTCATGGAAAAGCTGCACACTCGGTGAAAACTGGGGAGGTTTGAGCTATCTTGCGGCTTACATTTTATCTTCAGATCCATCTCGGTCATCTTTCGCAGCTGTTGTAAAATTGTTACAGTCTAGGTGAAGGGGTAGGGCATTTTTGTCTAATCTTGGCATGTAGGGTCAGTATGTAGTGCGTTGCTCTCTTATTGATTATTCATTTGGAGAAGCGGCGATCCTTCTCATTGCTAAATTAACCTTTTGCATAATCTTTTGACACTTCGGTGCATTGTATTAACCAATGTGCACGCGTGTGTATATACTGAAATCCTATGTCCATGGGCATGTGATGGCAAATGTCAGTAGGTTAGATAGAAGTAGAACATGGATATAGGTGAAAAGACATTGTTGCTGGATCTGTCATTAAAGTGTTTGTATCTGCTCTATTTCTCTAATAACTGTTCCAAAAAATTCTTCCGCGGACATAGGCCGAAATGTTACAAGCCAACCTGTTCTTCAGAGGCATGTTTGTTTCTGTTTCACCTGGATTGTGTGGGCCGCTGCTTCAAATAATATTCTTCAGCATAGACACAGATCTGAGGAAGAACAGCAAAAGGGACATTTCATACACCATGTAACTGAAAATCTATTTCATGTTGCAATAGCAAATTTGACCTAGAAGTTATTGTTTTGATAGTCCATGGTACTGGAAGTGGGTGAATACATGCCTGGTTAGTAGTCTTTGTGTTGACAAACTGTGCAACTCTTGTCCAGTCCTGACCGAACCTGCACATATCATATTATTATCCTCCAAACACATGTACTCTCTTGTTTTGGCAACTCAAAGGTTTTAACACACTTAAAATATATACTTCACCATTGTAAAACGCAGTGCACAATTTTATAATTTAGAATAAGTAAAAGTGCATCTAAATCTCTCTGGATTGCTGGTTATGTGCATTTGAGCATTTGTATCATATTTGTTATACCTGCCTATGGCAATCTTGAAGTTGACGCTTTCCCTAGTGCTCCAGCTTTCCTGCGGAGGCCGTGCAGTGATGCACAGCAGCTCCATGCCATGCTTCCTCTGCACTTTCTTTTTTATCGATGAGTGCTGTTTCCTCATTGTTGCACCTTGACTATTACGACCACAACCACAATGTTAGTTTCAGGGGCATAGATCCCTAGTTCATATAGTGGTTGCAGTTGAGAGCAGAAATGAATGAGTTGTCACACAAAAGGTTCGGTTACCAGTGGAAAAAAAAATCGAAGCATCAGAAGTTGCATGAGAAGATAGATAGCTGCATTTTGCATGCTGGAGCCATCTGTTAATTTCATACGGAAGTAGTTGGATAAAAAAGGCATATGCTTCATACAAATAGTGACAGAACTAAATAATTTCTCACATTTCACCCTCACCTGTGAATTTACTTGATGTGGAAGTACTCCTAGGTAGTTGAAGGCTTGAAGCACAATAATTTCTTTTTGCGGTGTCAGGGAACCTGTAGCAGCTAGTCGATAGGCAAAGTAGACTAAGAGGTAGGTCTGGTGAGAAGCATGGATTTCAAGTCGACGGGTCGTTCTGGACAGCGACTCAGAGACTAGTCCAGCAAAGTTGTTTCTTTATTTCTATTTGCCCTTTAGTTAATAATTTCAATTTCATTAAGAAAAACTAACCAAATAAATGGAAAATGCAAATTAATAGAATTTTTTTCTTCAAATCCAAAAAAATTCTCTTTTTTTATAGATAGGATAGGTCGTCGATTCGGCATTGGATAAAAAAAAGCGGGTTGACCCCCGCGCTTCTCTCATGGTACAATCCTCTTCCTGCTGAGCCCCCTTTCTCCTCATTCCACAGAGAACAAAAATGTAGAACTGGTGCCGACAAGCAAGCAAGAGGCGGAATACCATGAAGAGAAAGTGTACCTCATAAAAAAGTGGATTTTGTAATTGGAATATATTTTCTTAAACCGCCCATAAGAACCATATTCTGACTTTTATCTGGTGAATATCCAACAAGAGGTTCCATTGAATGAATAATTGATCCGGATCCCAAGAACAATAAAGCTTTTGAATAAGCATGAGTGATTAAATGAAATAAAGCAGCTTGATAAGAACCTATACCTAAAAAGACTAGGGGTCGAAAATTCGGTCTTTGTATTTCGGTCTATTTTAATATCGATCTTTAAAAAATGAAGACTAGGAGTTTTATTTTTACTAACCGACAAATTCGGGTACCCGATAATTCGGGTTCGGTCATGACCGAATTGTGTGGTAGATATTATCAAATATAAAAGTTGGATGATATTTCATAAAAAATGGTACAATTTCAGTTGTAATTTGAAAATAATGCACTTTGTCAATTCATATCAATTGGCGGGAATTAATAGCCAACAATACTATATTTGGCTCAGTCGAGGAAGATAAATCTATAGTGATGGGCAACTTAGTTTTCGGGATTAGTCCACTCTCACGTAACTTTCGGTCAGTTCGGTCCATTCGGGTAGCGGGAACTAATGACTAAATTAACCAAACTAAATTCGGTCTTTAAAATTTGCTACCCAATTTTTTGATCGGTCTTTTTGGTCTCGGTCTATTCGGTTTCGGGTTCGGTTATCGATTTTTCTGCCCACCCCTAGTCAAGACTAGTCTTGACTTAGCAAGACTCATGGTTAATACTAAATTACTAATATGTATAATGTAGGATATAAATATAAGGCTGGGGACAGGGGAGTTGGGGAAAACCTGGACAATTCCTTTCAATGGCAAAGGGAAGTAGAGGGATTGTTACCTGCAACAACCGTGGAGGAGCAGACCATCAGCAGCCGGCGGTGGAGGAGCTCGTGGAATAAAGAAACGTGTGGCGGAGGAGGAGCTCGTGGGGGAGGTGGCACCAGCGCCGGCTGGTTCTTGCAGAGGAGGCAGCCAAGGAGAGAAGGCCCAGATGTGTTTTGGCTTTTGGGGTCGAGCGGGGGAAATTGTCTCTGGATCTAGGTTTCACGGGGGAAAATAGGTAGGGAAGGAAAGAATGGAAAAAATATGACATGTGGGGTCATTTTTTAAGTCGACACCGTGAAGGAGAGGGGGTTGTGTCGCCACCGTGCCTAGGATTAGCAGCCACGCCACAGATATGACTGCAACGTATGGGGGAAAGAGGATGGAGGTCATCGATGTACAAAGAAGGGGGGAGGGGCGTCGATGTGACATAAATTGGTATTCATGTTGTTTCGGTAATCTTCTAGTAAGGAGATAACAGTTGAAAGTATCTATCTTGATATTGTACAGCTGCCACTATGCGAAGAAACCTATACATGGCATTTTAAGCATGCGCAAAAATGATAGTAAGGAAGGAGAGTAATAAAAATAGCAAATAATTAAGCTAATGAACTAATTACCAACCTGTGCCAGAAGTAAGTATGGCGTAGACATTATTTGGTACGAAATAGCCTCACCATAATAGCATGTATGCCATCTCTCTCGCGATTAATTGTGTGACAATCATGCTTAGAACCTCCATGGTGTTGAACATTCACCTCTTCTTCCTCCTTGTGTGACTATAGAAGAATGAGTTCCTATTTGCGACGAGGATGACCATGACGATAAATTGATAAACATCTCCCAAGCAAAGTCACTATCACTCACTGCAGTGTGGGAGAGGAGACATAGATATTCATGAGAGAGAGAGGGAGGGAGAGGTGACAAAGATATTCAGCAGATGGATGGAGGGAGGGATGAGTGGAGACACAACCTGGAATGTTAGGGAAGTGGGTTTGGAGGAGAGCAATATATAGAACAGAAAATATAGCCGTTGGGAAAATAGCAATTGAAAAGGTAGCCATTTTGTCGTTCAGAATTATAGCCGTTGCAAGGCAGTTATGAGATATTTATTAGAATATAAGAGGGAACATCGAGAATGAAATTTAGACTCTCAGCCGAAGATGGGAAGATATAGATGATGAGATCCTTTTAAAGCATATTCTATAGGGATATAACAGATGGGACATGTACTATATGGTAGAGATGCCCTTATGGAGTAGTTCTTAGTTCTATACTCTTAATAGGTTTTCAACATAACAACATACAATTAACAAAATATAGTAGTGTCCAAAATGTAAAACTGTGAAGCATACATAATGGAAATTATCATAATTTATTTACTTTTGGTCCCTCCTTTTGATACAATTTATATCTTCATCTAAATACCATATAATCTGCAACCTCACCAACCAAATCTGTTGATCAGTCAAAATTCAAAGGCTTTTAAGCGACGTGACGAGGCCATATTATTTAAAGCCATCTCACCCGAGAAAAGCGTCGACGTGGGACATGAAAAAAAAAGGAGAAATAGCCGCCAGGTTGAGGTGTGAAAAGAGAGGGAGAATGTGAATTTTTCTTAGAACTAATACCTAGGCGAACATTACTTTACCAAGTGGAGTATTCTTCGACGAAATGTACGGACAAATGTGTCACTACACCATAGAGAGCACTAGTATAGCAAATTTGACTTGAACAATCTAATAAATTATGATGTAAAAAGCTTAAACTTTCTAAATTTGAAGTGTTCATTAAAAACAATAGATTCTAGGTAGCGGTGCAATGGCCATGTGCACTACCACACCTGTCATGATCTCATCTTCATAGCATCCTTACACTGAACAGGAGAAAAGGATAATTTGTTTGGCGTGTCAACGAGTAGCTGAAAATGGTAAATTTGGCCCTTTCTTCCGAAGAGCGGATAACCCCAACCGCTTAAACCCTTAAACCCCTTCTTCTTGGACAAGAAGTCGATAGCATCAACTGGCCTTCTACAATGACACAAACACCCCTACCAACCTGAACCGCGTCCGGCAATGCCACCATGGGCACAATAGTCATTTGCGTCCCCAAAAAGGACCCTCCCTAGTCCGCCCCTTCTCGCAGGGTTTCCCTTCCAGATTTTTCGATCCCTCTCTGGTTCTCTCCCCCTCCCTCCCCCCCTGTTCGCCTCGCACATCCGAAATCCCATCGCCGCTCCCGATTCTAGCGCAGCCTAGAGATGGTAGCCGCCCGCCTCCTCGCGCGGGTGTCCAGGCAAGGCACCGCCGCGGTGGCGGCGTCCGCTGCGAGGCGGCAGCTCTGCGGTGTGGCGGCGGCCGCCGCTAAGCAGCCGTTCGCATCTTCCCGCTGCTCGGCCAGGGTGAGATTTTCTCGGCCTTTTCTATGGAGGGTTTCAATCCTAAGAGCATCTCTAGTGGATTCCCTATTATAGGGCAGCTCAAAAAGGTTATCGGTCAGCAGTTTTAGCCAGATAGGGCACGAAATTCCTTTTTTGGTTTTCAGATGATATTACTATAGGGCAGCAACTAGTTTAGCAGATGATGAAAACATACGAAACACACATTCAAACTTTAATTTCAAACAGAGTTCAAACTTGATCAAACCCAACTAGACTGCATACCTACATAGTTCGATCAAACACCACTACACTGCGAGCTACCAGTACACTGCAACCTGCTCCACCATTTGATGAGGGACAATAGTGAGAATAAAACAGAAATAAAACTCAGTACTAGCTTCTACACACTTCTACTATATTCTAGGTAATTTGGTCCTTTAGTCATATGTGTTGTAGTAGTTTCTAGAGTGTCCTAGTGTGAGTTGCAACCATGTTGTTTGTGTTTGCTTTCCTAGTTTTAAGTAGCGTTCTCTAGAACCTTCTAGCTATAAGTAGAACTAAGTAGTGGAGGCTCATGAGGCCTATAAATAGAGGTCCTCACCTCTAGCTATGGAACCCGTACTATGTACCCACTACCTATCAAATAAATGGAACCTTGTGTTCTTGTTTTAGATCTTGGATTAGATCTAGTATGTTGAGAGTTTTGGATTGAACTCTTGACAGCCCCGCCCCTAGAGCGATATCTAGCTCAGGCCCCTAGAGCGACATCTAGCCCAACACGTTGGAGTGGTTCCTTCAACATTTGTGCTGTCTTTATTATAGCAGGAAGGTGGAGTTGTTCCTCCACAACCTTTGTGCTGCTTCACCATTCGTCCTCGTTGATGCTGCCTGTGAAATCCGAATAGCCGGAGTACTCCTCCTTCTCTGCCACCGTCGAAGGGCCCGCGTTGTCCGCACCGGTCTTCTTCGGCTCGATTGGGTGGGGGGAACGGCAGAGCAGAGGTCGCGGCGGCCGGATCTGGTGGCTAATCGAGGCGGCGGCGGTGGAATCGACTGGATGTGGCAGGGCGGCGGCACGTCGAGGTTGCTGGATGGATGCGGGAGGGGAAAATGAAGACTTCAGCATGGCGGTTGGGGAACTTGCGCACGTGGTGGCTGTTTTGCGGCAGCGTGTGGCTGCCGCATATTTACACCATGAAGCGGGGGATTTTTAGGGCATGCCCAAAAATTATAGGGCAGTGGGCATCTGTCGGACCTTTTTTTTTTTTTTGCCTCATCTGCCCTATAAAACGGTTTTTAGGGCAGCAGGCTAATTTGCATCATCCATTAGAGATGCTCTAATGTCGTTTTACTATTTTGGGTTATAGCTGGTCAAAATCCTGATTGGTGGGCTACTCATGGTGCAATGGTTTTATTCTCCGACTTCTTGTTGGACTATGTAGCATGTGTATAATTTACTGATGGACTGGACTGTCTGTAGACACATGATCTCTTTATTTCATTTATTATTGCATTGCAGATTCGACTTAATGGAAACGTTAAGTTCGTTTAGGATAGGCCTGGAGTTTTAATAATAGTCTTTTCTGTCTTTGGGCTGTTTCTGCTTCTGCTATCATTTTGCTTATACGAGTATGTACACTTCTCTTATAAGCAGGTTCCATACACGTTGAATCAGCCGTTGAGATACTCAACAACCATCTTTCAAAGGTTTGGCTTCTCGTCTTCTACCCCTCAAGAAAATGATAAGGAGGTAAACCAACCGAAAGGGGAATCGAACGGTGAAGCTTCAAAGGAAGCTGGAGGTAGGTTTGGAAGACTTCAATCCCAGTCTATCAGGAGGTGGTGCACTAAATAACCTGCATTTTCTGAATCAGGTGCAGAAGACCTTGATCTATCAAAGGAGGAACTAGTGAAGCTAGTCCTTGAGAAGGATGAATTACTGACCTCGAAAGATGAAGAAATCAAAGATATGAAGGACAAGGTTTTGCGCAGCTATGCAGAAATGGAGAATGTCATCGCACGGACAAAGCGTGAGTCTGAGAACTCAAAAAAATTTGCAATACAGGTTTGTTATTAAATCTGATCTCAGGTTTGGAATTTCAATGATGCAAATGTGGTTTACAAGCATTTTGATCAATTATTATGTTAAATTTCTTGCTTATAGTGTCTTAATCGTGTATGCAGAACTTCTCTAAGAGTTTGTTAGATGTCGCTGACAATTTGGCTAGAGCATCATCTGCTGTCAAGGAGAGCTTCTCAAAATTAGATACATCTGAAGATTCTAGTGGAGCTGTACCATTACTAAAAACCCTACTGGAGGGTGTAGACATGACGGATAAGCAACTCGGAGAGGTGCTTTGTCTATGTAGTACATACTATCCATCAAATTTTGACTCCGTTCCTCTGTATTATTCTTTTTCTGTATCTGAATTTTTCTCTAGTTCTCATGAGCGCGTTTCCTAACCATTTCTTCCCCTTTTTTACACATCGCTGTCTGGGTGATAGTATTGCCTAAAATGGGAATTTCCTCAATTTTGAACAGGTTTTTAAGAAGTTTGGAGTCAAAAAGTTTGATCCACTGAATGAGAAATTCGATCCTGAGAGGCATTATGCAGTTTTCCAAATGCCCGATGCTTCAAAACCAGCAGGAACTGTTGCTGCTGTTGCAAAGGTACATATCGTCATTGAGATTCTGATATGTATGTTAGTGTGTATTCCAATAAATTTTAGAACGTTCTGGTTTAGAATTTTTGAGCTTGATCTATGGTTGCATTCATCTATAAATTGTGTGTATTCGAAGTAATCTTGATATTCGTGCTCATAGAAACTTTGACAAAAATATATACAGATAGAAACAAATAGCAAAACAGAATATACTTTGAACCCCTGGCCCAGTGGCTTTTGCGCTATAAAATTTATTAAAATCCAGTTCTGCTGTACTTGGCTGAGAACGCATGTACTTCCCATGTAGCATATTTTGGCATAGACATTAGAATTCTTGTGTTCTATCTATCTCCATGTGCATATCTCATATGAAGAAAATGTGCCTGAACCATGAGCATAATTCCATTTGTTGTGCTTGTGCGAATGCAACTCACGATAATTTAGCCGTGAGAAATGAACATGGTATTATTAGGCCAATCTTTGTTTCAATCAGCTATTACGGATAATAATTATTTTGATATTTTTGTGGCATCTTGCAAGAGCTATGAGCACTTGCGACCTCAAATTGTGTGGCGATCTTAAACTTGAATCTCTTGATAAGTTTCGGGTTGTGACTGATTGAAATGCCTATATGTCAGTAAAACAAAAGTTCCATACCCAAAATGGTTTTTAGATAAGCTGGCTGGTGATATATGAAACATCTCTGCTGCAACCGGTAGAATGCTTTTTTTCTCTCTCTCTCTCGTTGACACATGCATTGGTATTATTCCTTACACATTTGCGGTTTCAGGTGGGCTACATGTTACATGACCGTGTCCTCCGTCCTGCGGAAGTTGGTGTTACAGAGGGAGGTCCTGAGGAGGAGGAGCCCGAGGAGAAATCAAGTGGAGATTAGATTAAATTAGTTTATTAGTAATGTACCAGAAACACGAAGAGGTAGCTGTTCCTCATCAGCGGAGGAGCATTTCGGATGTTTTATATAATGGTGAAAAACAAGGTTGTCTTGTTGGAATGCTGTTTGTATGGGTATACGTTATGCCATTCCTTAGCAGCACAACGTTTTTGAGAATTTTGTAAGGGCATCTTTCCGAACTTCAAAAACATAATTTGCTTTTCACATGATGTGTGATCACATGGAGAAACGAGTCAATGGTCTCGTGCGCCTGGCAGTTAACTGAGGGTGGACTACGCCCTAAGGCCATCTCCATCGGGCCGACGCATCCTTGGAGTACAAAATTATTTGCATCTTAGGTCATACATTGCAATTGATATTTGTTTTTTAGGTTCAAAAGACGTATATGAAAATTTTAATCCGTCGAAGTATATCGATCCAAATTTTTTAAAAGAGACATATTAGGGCTATACGGATTCGAACCGTGAGGCATGTCATGTTTCGAACTCCAAAATTGACTTCAAATAATAAACCTGTTGCAAAGAAGTTGATACGGATATTAAAGAGTCCATCGAGGCTAACGACTTCATATAGGAGTAAGAATGAGTAGTAACCATCCAAGCACTTTGATGGGCCAGAAACGAGCAAGAGTTTCAGGGTTTGCTATCTATTTTATCTTTTCATCAGTCAGGTCATGGCCTGTCTAACCTAGTGAAAACTCCAAGGTCATGTTAGGATCTCCTTCCACCACCTTAGGCGTTTATGCGTTTTGAATTGCTCATTTTGATATGTAATTCGTCTTTTTTTCCCTCCATTTTATGACTTCTAGATTTGTGCCAGCTGTGTGTATCTATGCAGAGGTAGAATGTAATCGATAAAATTCTTTAAATAATAAAATATACTTTATCGAAAGAAATGTTAAATAGTCCCCCGATGGAATCTTAAAAGATCTAAGCTCCCTTGTTTTGAGGGTTTGTGGTTGCTCCAGCCACTTACAGCTAGATGGGCCATATGTGTGTGTGAAAAGGTTTTGCTGGTATTAGATTTTGGACCGTGTAGGTCTCATGCTGCTTTAGACCAGCTGTCTGCATGTTGCCGCTTCGCGGCTGTGGTTGCTCCAGCCACTTACAGCTAGATGGGCCATATGTGTGTGTGAAAAGGTTTTGCTGGTATTGGATTTTGGACCGTGTGGGTCTCACGCTGCTTCAGACCAGCTGTCGAGCGGTGTGCTCCGGCGAGAAGGAGTGGTGGTCAGCCCGTCGAGCGGGGAAAAGAGAGGCCAACTATGGTGGATCGGCACTAACGATATCCGCGAGGAGCAAGGAGTCGACAGGATGCACGGCGGAGTAGGCTGTCGCCCTCCAACGCGGCCAAGGTCAATGGCCAGCACACTGTCCTGCACTGTAGCCACCGCAACAACAATAGCAGATCAGTCGCCTGTAGGGGCGACTCCGTGAACACGAAGCATACAGAACCAAGGATTAGCGAGATGAACTGGCCAGTTAAAAATGATCAGTAGTGTTTTAGTTCAGGAAACAGACTGCGATGGAAGAAATATAATGGTTACTATTTATTAAAATTCTCTATTAAAATTCTCTATTGCAGTTCGAACGGGTGGGTCTCTAATCTTTTCTAATGTGCAAACCAAGGTTTGGCATGTAGATTTTCATGTATGCATCAGTTTCCCCTTCCTAATAGTGGCTACATTACATAGCTCAACATTCAACGCCAGGTAATCTTGTGCTAGGGACATGTTACTGACATTTGGAGAGTTCCATGTGAATAAGCTTTATTTGTGCTACTCACGAATGAGGCACTATGATAAATACGATTTGAGTAATGAACATGACCAGGACAAGTGTAGTGTCACCTCTTTTTTAGTAAATCGTACAAGTTACTTAGAAATTATAAATTATGAAAAGCAAATTTCACCTTGAATTTGTAAATTATGAAAAGCAGCTTTTGTCTTTACAGGTTATGTAAACATCTTTCGGTAAAATAAGTTGTGAAGCCATCTATTGACGTATCTGGTCAGGCGAGGCAAGAAAGAGATGATTCCAAAGTCTATTAAAAGTGAAATCTGATTTTCCTGAAGACACACGATAAAAGAACACGACACTCAATTCAACCTGACACAGAATTTAGACGCAACAAGTAGAGGATGACGCGGCGGAGCACGCTTGGTCCATCTAGTTTAGCTCTGAATGTGGCCGTAGAAGAAACCTTAGTGTTAGTCGTGGAGTGGGCCGTGGGCCATAAGGTCGCGCGAACCCTTTTATTCGTCCAGCTACTCGCATGGTTCGTTGCCGTTGGTTTCGCCTTATCTTTTTTGGCAAGAGTTTCGTCTTGTTGGACGAGGACTTCGATGATCAAGCTGTGTGTCGTGTGTATTTTCTCTTTGCTTGTGTGGGTTGGTGTCTTGAAGCTGATTCCTCAACATCTTGTATCTTTGACCGTTTTTAGAATTATTAATTTAAAGCTAGACACTTGGTGCATTCAGTTTAAAAAAATTCATGGCGTGAGGGCATCTCCACCGGGCCGACTCAACCCGCCGGGCGCGTCCAAACGCGTCCGCGCGGACGTGCGGGACGTGTGTGGTATCCCAGTGGCTTGACCCATCGGCACACCAAATTTGCGTGACCGATGCATCGGTCCAGACATGGGCGGATCGAGGGCGTGTCCTCCCCCGCGCGCTACTGGCCCACCCATCAAAATCCATAGCGATTCAGAGACAACCACAACACCGATTCAGACGCAACCACGACAGTGATTCAGAGACGCGGGCAGTAGCCTGACCGGCGGCACCGAGTCAGACGCAACCGCGGCAGCCTTCGCCATCAATGCCGACGGGACGGAGCGTCGCCTGAGTTCCCGCGTCGGCATTGATGGCGAAGGCGCGAGAACATGCGCGCGCTCCCACCGACAGGGCTACTTAAGAAGGGCCCTGCGATCATCGGTGCCGCACTTCCCTCCTCTCGCCATCTCCATCGCCTCCCAGCACCTCACCACCACAACCACCGCCACCGCCACCGGCAGCGATAAAGAAGTTGTGGTGGTTCAAGAAGGGCAAGAACGATCACGAGGCCGACGGATATGGCTCGAGCGACTGGCACCGTCAGGGGAGCGCCATGCCGGCCTTCCTTCGGGGGGTCGTGTTGCCACCGCCCCAGGCGCAGGACTTTTTCGGCGTCCCCGCCGCGCGCCAGGAGGAGGAGGGGCCAGCCCGCGACCACCGCTACTTCCACGTGGTGGAGTGCGAGCGATGGTGGAGGGAGGGGAGAGGCATCACCCACCACGATGTCTTCCTCCCCATGGGCCGGCACCTCAACTGGGAGCGGGTGCCGGTGCCGCCCGCGCCGAAGGAGGGCATGTCCCTGGATGAGGAGATCGCCCGCCGCATCCGCAAGCTCCCGCCGACCGGTACGACCACGGCTACCAGAACATGAAGTTCTGGAAGCGGTTCCTTGAGTGGGAGCACACGACGTGGCGCGCGAGCTCCTACCATGGCGAGTTCGATCTACGGGGGTCCCGCACCCTTCCCGCCTATGAGCCCGATGACGACGACACCGTCAACCACTCCAACACCGACCTCGGCGACGACGATCTTGACATCATCGTCAAGGAGGAAGAGGAAGAGGAGGAGGATACCGTGTCCGCCACCGCGCACCTGCCCCGGGTGTCGTCGGATTGAAGACATGTACACTAAGAGGGGGTCCTCGAGGCATGAAGAAAGATGGGGTGTGAGACGACGGTATTTCGGGACGGTGAGCACACAAGCTTTACCCCGGTTTGAATCTGCCAGCGGTGGATGGATCCTACTCCTGCTAGCAATCCAGTAATATGGCAGAGCCGGAAGTACATATTACAAGAGAGGATTCGCGTGTGCGAGTTGAGGTTGTAAGTTGTGGGTGTCCTAAAGGCTGGTCCCTAGGACGGCTTACACAGATATCCGGCCTAGGTTTACATGAGAGACCTATTCTGCTATGATACAGAGTCGGTTACAGAGTATATCTTGGACTACAAGTAACTAAATAGGCCTAAGTCGGTAAGTCTTCTGAGACTTCCTGTAGCCGGATGGGCTTCCATCTTCTCTCCCTGACTAGGCCGTCCGTGAAGCAAAGCTCTAACCCGAAGTAGGCCACCCTGGTCAGCGAGTCACAATGGGTATACCCAGAAAGTATATCCCCAACAGTAGCCCCAGAAGCTTCCAGGATCCAAAGTCATATTTCATCATCTAACTTGATTCTTCTTCGGCTGTAGAGTCTTGTAGGGTTCCTGGAACTCCAAAAAAAAGTAGGATCCGAGTTTAAAAAATGAGTCGGACCTATTAATATTCCATTACGATTTTCTCTACCCGATTTCAAACAGATTCGGAAACTAGCCTCTGATGTAACCTAACATTAGTCAAGGTCAAGTCTTGTCACTGACAGATTATTCGGTCAGTGGGACAGTTGGTGGGTCTGCTCCGTGCGGAACCAAGGTGCTGTTTCAATGCACGCACGGAGATCGAGGAGGCACAATCTTCTCGGGGAAGTTGCCATGTTCCTTCCGCAACTCGTGGCGTAAACTACTGTGCGTTTACACGAATCTTGGCGCAGGCGTGATACATAAGGGGTTGAGATTTCCTCATTCTCCTCTCACCAGTGCCCTTGCCTCCTTCTCCTCCAAATGACCCAGTGCACCCTTTCTTTCTGCCCCCAACTCCACAGCACCGCCCTCCAACGGTCATCTCCTCCTACCAGATGGCTGACACCTCCAGCTTCGGCACGACAGCGATGACGGCGGCGACAACGATGGCGGTGACGATAGAGAACTACCACGGGGTCTGGATCCCCTGCATTATCGATGACGAGAAGCTTCATGGTGTGGAGAAGGAAGGTCTTCTCTGCACCGGTGAATGGTGGAGCGGCTTCGGCAAAACCGTTCCTGCCCCTTGTGCCGATGAGAGGGTTCACTTCGGCACACATCTATACCGAGGTTCGAGTTTCCCTCCCTCGGAGTTCTTCTCCAAGGTGATTGATTATTATGGTGTTCAACTTCATAATCTTCCTTCCAATAAGATTCTAGAGCTTAGCGCCCAAGCATACCTTTACAAGGGTTATCTTGGAATAAAACCCAGTCTCACTTTATTCTGGTACTATTTTCGTACCCGGAAAAATTCCATCACCGCCGGTAATCCATACATTACCTGAGCCTAACCCTTAGGAGATTCCGAGTCTAACCTAAAGTTATAGCCAGCGAGTCAGCGAAAATATGGCCCTCCACTTTTTTCTATCATAAGAATAAGTATGCTCCCGGCAAGCAAGAAGCTTTACTGGCTTTCGTCGACGGTGTCGCCGCTCCCCAAGAGTCTTGGGATGCAGACGCACTGACTCTCACTATAGATTTGATCCATGCCAAGAGAAAGATTGAATACTTGATGAATCACAAAGGCCTGAAAGGGTCCAACTTAGTCCACTGTTGGCTAGCACGTCAGATTCAACCCCTCCAACACCATGGTGATCGTCTCATGCACACAATCACAAAGAGCAAAAAAGGCAGCCTGAGGATTAGTCAGTCCTCAATCCACAACAAGGATTATGAGACCCGGATTAAGTGGTTGATCAAGGAGCGGGTAGACAAGAAGATTCTAGAGATCTCTCTGGACATGTTCACGGCCGAGAAGCCCTTAACACTAGTAAGTTTTTCTGACTGATTCTTTCATACTCATTTATTTGCTCATCTATATTTATTTTATTTGCGATGCTGAGATAATTTGTCTTTCAGCTTGCTGACCTTCCTGAGTCAGAGCTTGCTCCTCTCGAGGGATATCCACCTGAGGATCTGGTTCCTTGGGAGGATGAATATCTTGAGTTATTGCCGGAGGCGCTTACCCGGAAGCACAAAACTCCGACTGTATCCATTGGCACACAGAAGGTGCCAGTTGTAAATAGGTAAATTCTTTCATGAGGTTTTGTGTCTCAACTTGTATTCTTTCTAAATTGTAACGATCTTAATCTGTTACCATTCAGATCTAAAAAAATTATCAAGGGGAAAGGAAATTTGGGGAAGACTTTGCGCCAACAAAAGTTGAATCTGGCTTCACCTGCTTCCCCGCCTCGAACTCCTACCCCAAAGCCATCATCAGTACCGGAGGATACTTTGTCTCCACGTGCTGAAGATGTTCCGGCTCAGTATGAAGAGCCAGCGAACCTTGGCTTGCAAACCTACGTCACGTGAGTGACTCAGGAATTGATAAGGGTGATCCCTCAAAGGGTAATGATCCCTTCGTTGAGACATTCGCAGAGAACCTTCTGCAAAATCCGAGTGTCGCCAAACTTGGCCTCACTCAAAAAAGCGCAGAAGATATACAGAAGCTAGCTCTCTACTGTTTGGAGACCCAAAATATCACAGCTGAGGAGGAGGCTCAAGAAGCCGAAGATGTTAAACTTGTGGAGATTCTTGATCAAGTTTGTCTTCATGAAGAGAAGTTAAAGGATGGTGCAATTCCGCCTGCACCAGTAATTCCTTTAACCCTCGCCAAGAAGGTTTCTTCTGAAGTCAACATGAGCCTCAACAAACTGACTCATGAGCATTATGTAAGTTGTATTCGAATCTTTTATTATATTTTATATCATATCCTCTATCCCCCAAGCATGAAGTTGGATAGGAATCCGAATTTATGCTTTTATAGGATGCCAAAGAATGAACTAGTATAGCCCCCAAGGCTCATGATGATATTTAACTTAGTGAAAATAGCAGCCCTATTCTTAGTAGAATTTTGACTCTGGTTACCATTCTGACTTACAAAAAGTTAATGATTATAACCAAGAATTGTTGAAGAATATCTCCAACAAGCAGAGAGAGATCATAACTCTCTGACTTGAAAATGCACAGCTTAAGGTTGCGAAAGATGAAGCAGAAGGTAAGCATTTCCGACTTCATTTTCATAGTCTATTTGAATTTTGGCCGAATGTTTGTTCGACTTCCTTTCTTGCTGCTCTAGATCTAGTGAAGCAGTCCTGCAAGCTTATTGAACAAGCCGAAGATTCCAAAGTCTTGGAAGTAGAAAATGCTGATTTACGAGCTGAGCTAGATAAGCTTAAGGAAGATCATGAGCACATCATCAACAATCCAGCAATCACGCTACTGAAGAGCGTGATCGAACAATAGCTAAACAATACAAAGTTATCTCAGACTTGAAGGATGAGATGGACACGGCAAAAGATACTACCGTAGCTCTTCGGGATGAACTCCAAAGTCTTCGGGAGGAGAAGACCAAAGTAGACGATGCTATCTTTGATAAATTTGCTGTCTCTAAATTGTCTTTTCTCGACTTTGTTTACTCAGATATCTTGTTGACTTTGTTTTCTTATTATCAGGTCCTCTCAATATTCTTGATGCCTCTTCATCCGAGTCTCGTACCATCCGGCCTATTGCTGTTGGAGATTTGATTCATGGCTTCCACCAATCTTTGGAGGAAATCGGTGAAACCGTCAAGCTCTCCGGCCTAGAAAAGATGTCTGCCTTTGAAATACGAGACTAGACGAAGGATATGTCTAGGCTTTTCAAGGATTGGAACATGTCATATGGATGCACGGCGACAAGGAATGCTCCGACAATGGTAATGAGCCACCATAGAAGCATGGAGATATGGAAAGTTACCAAGGGTTATTCGACTATCGATGAAGACGGTAAGGAGCAGAATATTGGAGAAATTTGGGATGCTTGTGCTGGATACGCTTATCGTGTGGCCGATTTGACTAGCTACGAGAATCCGTTCTTCAACCCTGTTGAAGTGCCACCCCCAGAGAATAAGTTGCCAAAGCTTTTGAAGATGAAGAGCAAATTGAGTCTAATGTACTTGTCTCGGAAAGATATCGGGGTGATGTAGGTGATGTCTCCAGTAAGCTGGAAGATCCTCCGGCTTGACCTGCATCATGAAGTTTGCTAGAAAAAAATGTGTTATTTTGAAAAACTGTTTGATGTAATAGCTATAATATTATTTTGATGTGCTAGATTTGTAAGAACTTATGCTTTACTTCTTAGCACTTATATATTTTGTTTTAGTGCTCAAAAGTACTTACGCACGATTTTGTTTATACTCATTGTTTATCTGGCTTTCTGCCTCGTCCCTTTCATGAGCCGACAAACCTTCAGCACGAAAACCTTGCTGAGCAATGGAGCTTAATTGCTAAACCAGTTTAAACCTAGAATCAAAACCGGCCTTCAGTACCAACAAATCACTACTCGAAAAATACTCGTATCCGACAATCAGACAAAAACCCAAGTACAAATTAAAATTTTAGACTTATACCCGAAGGTAGCATTTTTAGAATCAGAAATCTAACAAGAACAAACATGAGCATAAAGTATATTCAAGTATTGTGGGATTTTCGACTATGACATGATCATTCAGAAATAATATGGTACTTAAAAAACATGTCAAAAAAAACATTGAGGAGACCAATAGTTTATTTCACTTTGAACATGTACATTGAGATGATTAGAAAGAAATAAATTTTAAGAATAAAAGGGACGTAGTTGAGCAATATTCTATGGACAGTCTAATTCATCCGGATATGTACCACCTCCAGCTCTCTTTCTCTTCTTAGTAGAAGGTCTTTCTTTTTAGGCCTCATGTTAGTTAGGTAGTAAGAACCATTTTGCAATACTCGACTAACCATAAAGGGCCCTTCCCAAATTGGGGAAAGTTTGTGCTTTCTTTTTTGCACTAGTCAGAGAACTAGACCGCCCTTCTTAAAAGACCGGTTTTTGACTCTCTGACTATGATACTTGCATAACTTCTGCTGATAGGCTGTAGATCTCTGTTCAACAATGACGCGAACTTCCTCGAGTATATCAAGGTAATCTTGTCGAGCAACTTCGGCATCATCTTTGATATACTCAGTGACTCGGGGAGAAGTATGGATAAGATCACTCGGAAGGACTGCCTCTGCACCGTAGACCAAGAAGAAGGGTGTATATCTGGTTGACCTGTTAGGAGTAGTTCTTCAGCTCCATATAACAGACGCCAATTCATCCGCCCAAGCCCCCGCAACACGGTGAAGTGGTGTTTCGAGTCTGGGACAGAGGCCTTGTAGAATTAAACCATTTGCCCTTTCGACTTGTCCATTGGATTGTGGATGCGCAACTGATGCAATATCGAGTCGTATCCCTTGATCATCGCAAAATTCGGCAAGTTCTCCCATTGAAAAGTTACTCTTGTTGTTTGTAATAATACTGTGCAGATATCCAAATCAGATTATAACGACCTCGACGAATCTTTTGGCTGTTGCTCCATCACAACTTGTGACGGAGTTAGCCTTAATCCATTTCGTAAATTTATCCACCATCACTAGGAGGTGAGTAAATCCAATTGGAACCAGTTTAAACGGTCCTACCATGTCAAGCCCCCAGACCGCAAAGGGCCATGTAATCGGAATTGTTCGCAGCTGATCAGCCAGAACATGGGCTTGTTTGGCATACTTTTGGCAACCTTTGCACATCTTGGCCAGCCTCTCAGCATCTGCCTTAGCTGTAAGATAGAAAAATCCATGTCGAAAAGCTTATGCCACTAAAGATTTGGCTGTGACGTGATGTCCGCATTCGCCTTCGTGGATTTCCCTTAAGATTTCCACTCCTTCTTTCGGAGAAACACATCGCTGAAAGACCCTAGACACACTTCGCTTATAGAGCTCACCACTCACTATAGTGTAGGATTTTGCCCATCAGACGATCTGTCGGCTAAGAACTTTGTCTTCGGGTAATTTTCTATCTACCAGGAATTCTAGGTAGGGTTTTGTCCAGCTGGGAATTACAGCCAAAACTTCTGTGAGCGATGAGTCGGATTTAGTCGGATACTCCTCATCAACTCATGTGATAGAGGGAACTCTTAAGTGATCCAGAAAAGCACCATCCGGGACCTTTTTCCGTGCAGAGCCTATTCTTGATAGAGCATCTGCTTCCTCGTTTTCTGTTTGGGGAATGTGTTGAACTTCAAACCCTTCGAACAATTTTCCAGTTTATCCATGACAGCTCTATATGCTGCCATGTGCTTGTTTGTATTGCAGATGTTGGATACTTGCTGAGCAACTAAATCCGAATCTCCGTAGCACATGAGTCGGGGAATGCCAATATCTTTTGCAATTCAAATTCCATGTAGCAGGGCTTCATATCCGGCAATGGTATTTGTCGCCATGAAGTGAATCTGCAACACATAGAATAATTTGTCTCCTTGGGGTGACTTGAGCAGCAAGCCAGCCCCGATCCCTCAAGCGCTTTCGACCCATCAAAGTGTAAGGTCCAAACTTCCGACTCTGGGAGATTTGTGTTTTCTACTGTTTCTGTCCAATCAGCGACAAAATCAGCAAGTATCTAGGATTTCATTGCTATACGACATTTACACTCAATGTCAAAAGTTCTTAGCTCAATTCCCCACTTAGCGACGCGTCCCGTGGCATTGGTGTTGTTGATTACGTCTCTCATGGGAGGTGTGCACCACGGTAATCTTGTGCTCTTGAAAATAATGTCATAGCTTTCGGGATGCAAAGAATACACCATAGGCTAACTTTTAGTAATGAGGGTACCTTTGTTTCGATTTAGTCAGGACCTCACTGAGATAATAAGTCGGACGCTACACCAGGTGTTCGTATTTTTCCTCTGGCTGTTCCACCACCATGATGACACTGATGACTCTGTTTGTCACAGCCAAGTAGAGCAACATCGATTCCTGTGGTTCCGGTGCTGCAAGGATAGGGGCGGACGAAAGTACGGTTTTCAGGTCCTGTAGTGCAGCTTCAGCTTCTTCAGTCCAAACAAACTTCTTGTTCTTTTCAAGAGCTTGTATAATGGTGCGGCTCTTTCACCGAGCCGACTTATGAACCGATTGACCGCAGCAATGCAGCCAGAGAGCCGTTGTATGTCCTTCAGGTGAGTCGGCCTGGTAATGTTGAGTATAGCCTTTATTTTATCTTGATTCACCTCTATGCTCCTTTGGGACACGATGGAACCTAACAATTTTCTGGCTGGTATTCCAAAGAAACACTTCTTCAGGTTAAGCATTATATTATATTTTCGTAGATTGCTAAATTTTTCCTCCATGTCAGAAATGAGTGTTTCCTTCTTTTTGTATATCACAACTATGTCGTCCATGTATGCATGCATGTTGCGTCCGATTAGATCATGGAGGCAACACTGTATAGTGCGCTGGTACGTAGCTCTTGCGTTTTTAGCCCAAAAGGCATCGTTACGTAGCAGAAGGTTCTGAAGGGGGTGATTAATGAAGTCTTTAGTTTATCTGGTTCCTTCATCCGAATTTGGTGATATCCGGAGTATACATCAAGAAAACATAGGAGTTTCGAGCCTACTGTCGAGTTGATAACTTGATCGATTCTAGGAAGAGCGAACAGATCTTTGGGACAAGCCTTGTTCAAGGCAGTATAATCAACACACATCCTTAAATTAGTGGAGTCCTTTTTAGGGACCATTACAAGATTGGCTGACCACTCAGTGTGGATGACCTCTTCTATGAATCCGGCTAACTCGAGTCGGGCTGGTACTTTAGCTATTGCTTTGCGCTTTTCATCGCTGAAACATCATAAGGACTGTTTGAGAGGTTTAGCATTCAGATACACGTTTAAAGAGTGCTCAACAAGTTCCCTAGGTACTCCGGTTATGTCAGAAGGTTGCCATGTGAAGATATCTTCATTTGCTTTGAGGAACTCGACGAGTGTGCTTTCCTATGCATGGTCTAAACCTATGCCTATCTGAGTCACCTTGGTGGGGTCATCATCCTTCAATGACATCTTCTTAGTCTCTTCTGATGCCTTAAACTCCAGAGTCGACTTTGTCACCTCCTTCTTCGTCACGGGCATCTCGGACGGGTCAATGTTCTTCTTGATCTCCTGGTACTCCTCGGCATGCAGTACGGCTTCAGAAGAGGCGACATTTCCATTTTCGCATTATCGTGCCTTCTTCGGGTCTCTACGGATTGTGATGACGCCATTGGGACCTAGAATTTTCATCATGTTGAAAATATAACAAGGGCGAGACAGAAAAGCCTAGTAAGCCAGACGCCCAAAGATAGCGTGGTATGTGCTCTTGAACGGGACCACTTCAAAAGATAGTGCTTCCGTACGATAGTTCCTTGGAGTTCCAAATGTAACATCCAAAGTGATTTCTCCTAGAGGGTTTGCTTGTCGTCCGAGGACAACTCCATGGAAAACCACAGAGCTATGATTCGGCCTTGTTTCCGATATCCTCATATGGCACAGTGTTTTGACATAGATGATGTTGATACTACTACCACCGTCCATGAGGGTCTTGGAGAACCCGTAGCCATTGATTAGTGGATTGACGACCAGAGCATACTTTCCTCACCTGTGTGGCTTAGGAAAATCATCGCTTTGATCAATGGTAATTGTAACTTTTGACCCGTCCAAAAACTGAGTGACAGCCGAAACAGTTGTGTTGAAATCATGCATCACTGCCTTTTTGACCTTAGCTGGTTGGGATCCAAGGAAGCAGACGTAGGTGTCTTTCTTAGTTGGGAAGGTCTTGTTTCCATCCGACTTGGGATTTGAGGCCTCTGCCTCCTCCATGTCGGAATCTTCCTTGGACTCCTTATCTTTGTCGGAATTTTTCTTTCCTTTTCGTCGTTTGGCCCCTATAGCCAGCGGATTCGTCTTTCTGGATGTCATCATTGAAAAGACACCCAACATTGGTGTGGGACGAGCCACCGTTGCTGCCCGGGTAATGCACACACAGATTATTGGTGATGTCGGCCCAAGATTAGGTTTTACCAGGTTGCTGGTCTCCTCTACCTTAGACTCTAGAAGTTCCACGGCCTCGTCCCTGGCCGCCTCTACGGCCTCCTCATCCTCTAGACCAGAAAGTTGCGTTGACAGTCGTGGTTTCCGGATTGGGTTTCTCTTTCGAGGTGTTCTTGTGTTTCTGGGCCTACTGCTACTTCGACTGCTTGGCCGATTGTGGCACAACCAGTACGTTTAGCAGTCCCTCTGAATCGTCATTGGCGTCAGCATATTTGCTTGCCGTTTCTACCAGTTCCCCCAAGTCGGTAACTTTTTCGCACTTCAGGCGATGACGCAGTAATCTGATTGGGAGTCCTGCGATGAAAGCTTCGATCACGGTCTGGCCGTTTAGTCCCTCACAGGAGTTCTTCGTGTCAATCCATCATCCGAGGTAATCCTGGCAAGTTTCTCGGGTTTCTAGGTGCATCGCTGCAGATCTCTGACCGTGCAAGGCCTCCTGTATGTTCCCTTGAAGTTCCAAAAGAAAGCACTTTGCATGTCATACCAGTTATGGATGGTGTTTTCCAGGAGTTCATTGAGACATGATCGAGCCGTCTTTCTCAGCATAAGTGGGAGACACCGGGTCACGACCAAGTTGTTTCCTCCTTTGGCAATGCAATAGGCCTGGAAGAAATCCTAGAGCCAGGTGTCTAGCCGAGCCACACCATCGTAGGGTTGAATATGCCTTGAGATAGCAAATCCCTCTGGGAAATCTATTTGTCAGATGTGCGGCCCGAAGCATTTTGCTCTCACGTATATATTATCCGACTCATAATGCCACGCCTCTATGTTTGAGTTGATCCGGTGCCTGCGAAGGAATATGCCCTGAGATGCAAGAATAAACTTGTTATTATTATTACAAGTATATGATAGATTTTTATTTTGCATGCTATAATTGTATTGATTGGAAACATTAATACATGTGTGTTTAATAAACAAAAAAAGGGTTCCTAGTTATGCCTCTCTTATAAACTAGCTCGTTGATTAACAAGATGATCAAGGTTTCCTGATCATGGACATTGGATGTTGTTAATAAGGAGGTCACAACATTAGTGGAATGATGTGATGAACATTCATCCGAAGTATAGCAATACGATCAAAGTCATTGTGTTTAAATTTCTATAACATCATATGAAGTAATTCTAGTCCTTAGACCATGAGATCATGTCAATCACTAACTCTAGAAGAGTAACTTGATAACGTCAAACGGCACACCGTAAGAGGGTGACTATAAAGGTGGGTTCAGATACTTTGAAGGTGTTATGTAGAGTCTCATGGATCAAGAGTGGGATTTGTCCATCCCGATGACGGATATATATATACTCTGGGCCCTCTCGGTGTTATCACATTGAGATAGCTTGCAAGCAAGTGATGTGATCACTAGAATGTTATATCACGGGAATGATAAAAGAGTGCATGTCAGTAATGAGATCAAGCTAGGTATGGAGGTACTGATGATCGAATCTCGTACATGTAATATATCGTGAGACAAAGGGATGTTACTAATGTTAAAGGTTCTCACAATCACAGAAGTCATTGTTGAATGTGTAGGAGTCAATATGGATATCTAGGTCCCGCTGCTGGTTATATCAGAGAAGGGTCTCGATCATGTCTGCATTATTCAAGAACCATAGGGTGACACACTTAAGGGATACCAACACCATTTTGAGCAAATATGTTCCAGAGAAAATAATTGCAAAGCACTGGAATTATTTCAATGGATACCATAATTGTTTTGGGTGAAATTGCTGAAATTGGTTCTGCATGTGATATTGAAATGTTGCAGGGGTTTATATGAATTTTTTTTAATTAAAGTAATTAACAAAATTCTGAATAAAATAAATAAAAGAGTTTTATTAAATGATAGTTGCATTAAATTTGGTGGAAATTTAATGGAGATGAGTGAAATTTTGAGTGGAAGGGAAATTGATGTGACTGGGAGCTCCACCACATGAATGAGGGAAGAGGTGGGGGCACCTCCATTGCCGCCGTCCATGGGAGGGGGCTGCCCCCTCTCCCTATAAAAGGCCCCCACTCCCTCCTCTCATCTCACACCTCCTCGTGAAGAATCTCTCTCCCCCTCTAGAATTATTCCCCCATGGTCTCGGATTAGCAAGATACATGTTCCCAGTGGATTTTCGTCTGGAAGGAGTTGCTGCTTCCACTGCATCGCTGGAGCGAGGAGGCGGAGGTTGTTCGGTGGACCGGAGGTGTGTGCGATCACATATGTGCTGGTGATTTGTGGCGCTAGCCTTCCTCTCGATCTTGAGATCGGAAAGCATACGACTACATCATCCACGAGTCCAACCTCGTAATACTTTGTCGGTCTTCAAGGGTATGTTCTCTATGGATGTATATCCACCTGTTGTTTGTAGCAAGGTAGATAGATCTTAGTGCTTAGTAGTTCCCATCGTAGGAATTTTTTTGTTTTCTATGCTACGAACCCAATAGTGGTATCAGAGCCTTATCTATGTGTAGATGCTTTGCACGGGTAGAACACATAAGAGTATGTGGGCGATGATAATCATGTTATTGCATCTTAGATGTATTTTTTATATTGGTGGCATAGTGGTATGGAGCGGCCCAGACTAACTTTACATGTCCATGCAGATGAGACATGTTCCACGCTTAACATGCAACTAGTTTTGCATAAGTGGCTAGCGGGTGTCTGTCTCTCCTACTATAGTCAATATCTAATTTACAACGAGTTGTTAATAATTTGGTTATCATCGTTGTGGTTCCATGTTTGTAGGTAAGACCAGTTCTATCTTTGAAAGCCCTAAGCCACATAAAACTTGCAATTGATAAATTAGAAGCGTCTAGTTTAGATTGTTGCTGGGCTAGTGTCATGATATAGTAATGTTATAATTTGAAGTATAGTTGATACTCTTAGAAATTATAGCATATCTAACATGTAAGTTCCATAGGCCTTGGCCTTACACATAAAGGAATGATTAAGATCATACCACGATGCACATGATAGTGATCAAGTGCACGAACCATATCATTTCACTTTATGCATACGATGTTTTGTTTGCATCTTATATTGCTTGTATGGCGCTTTAGTAGCATTATAAGATGATCCCTTATTTAGATATCAAGATAAATTGTGTTCTTCATCCTTAAGTATGCACCATTAAGAAAGTTCGTCATTTCAAGACACCACGTGATGATCAGGTGTTTTTGACTCTACTCTTTCATACAACTGGTGTAAGACAGTTTTACACACGCGAGTACTAAGGTTCTTACTTGGAGAGATTAGCATGTACAAACATGTCCTCAGAACACATACGGAAAGGTTAAGCATGAGTCATATGGTAGATATGATTCCCACTCACGTGATGATCGGACTTGGTGTAGTGGATTTGGTTTATGTAATCACCAAAAAGACACGAGGGATGTTGTTTTTGAGTGGGAGTTCATTCTTAATTCGGATTAGTTGAACTTGATCTATCATAAACTTAGTCTAAATAAACTTTACAAATTCTATTGTAGATGGCACCACCTGCTTTTAATTTCAATGTGTTCGTGGAGAAAGAGAAACTTGCGACGAATGGTAGCAACTTTACCAACTGGGCCCTGAATCTCCTCACTGCTGCATAAAAGCAATATGTGCTAGAAGCGCCGCTAGGCCCCCACCAGCTCCTAGTGCCCCTGACGAAGAAAAGAATGTCTATTTGACTCGTCAGGAGGACCACAATATGGTTCATTGTGGCATACTGTATGGGCCAGATCCAGAACTTCGAAAACATTTTGAAAATGGCAATGCCTTTGATACCATGGGTGAATTGAAAATGATTTTCGACACCCATGCTGCCGTAGAGAGTTATGATGCTTCAGAAAATTTCTTTAGATGCATGATGGAAGATAACAACTCCGTTAGTGAGCATGTACTCAAAATGCCTAGGTACGCCGATAAGCTTGTGTCCTTGGAAATAATGATTCCCATTGACTTAGGCATACATCATGTTCTCTAATCTCTGCCACCTAGCTACAAGAGCTTCGTGATGAACTATAACATGCAGGGCATGATGAAGTCTCTCCCCGATCTTTAGTCAATGCTTAAGATTGCTGAAGTGGGGATCAACAAAGAACATCAAGTGTTGATGATCAATAAGACCACTTGTTTCATGAAAGACAAGAAGGGTAAACAGAAGGAAAAGAAGGGCGGAAAATCTGTTGCTGTGCCTGAAAAGAAAACCCGAGCTGGCCCTTAGTCTGATACCGAGTGCTATTATTGCAAGGGGAGTAGCCACTGGAAGCGCAACTGCCCCAAGTATCTGGCAGACAAGAAGGCCGGCAAGATGAACAAAGGTATATTTGATATACATGTTATTGATGTGTACTTGACTATTACTCGTAGTACCACCTGGGTATTTGATACAAGTTCAGTTGCTAATATATGTAACTTGAATCAGGGGCTGCGGAACAAGTGACAACTAGCAAGGTATGAGGTCACGATGCGTGTTGGCAATGGATCAAGAGTTGATGTGATCGCCGTTGGAACGCTGCCTCTGCATCTATCGTCAGGACTAGTTATAAATCTAAATAATATTTGGTGCTTGTGCTGAGCATGAACATTATATCCGAATCATGTTTGTTGTGAAAGGGTTATTCGTTTAAATCCAAAAATAATGGTTGTTCGATTTATATGGATAATATATTTTATGGTCATGCACCTATGATGAATGCTTTATTTTTATTGAATTCTCAATAGTAGTGATACACATATTCATAATGTTGATGCTAACAAGACTAAACTTGATAATGATATATCTGCATATATGTGGCACTACCGTCCAGGTCATATTGGCATAAAACGCATGAAGAAGATCCATTCTTATGGAATTTTGGAATCACTTGATTTTGAATCATGTGATACATGTGAGCCATGCCTTATGGGCAAGATGACTAGAACCCCGTTTTCCAGTACAATGGAGCGAGCAACAGATTTGTTGGAAATCATACATACTGATGTATGTGGTCCAATGAGTGTGTCGGCGTGAGGTGGTTTTTATTTTGTTACTTTCACGGATGATTTAAGTAGATATGGGTATATCTATATGATGAAACACAAGTCTGAAACCTTTGAAAAGTTCAAGGAATTTCAGAGTGAAGTGGAAGATCATCATAATAGAAAGATTAAATTTCTGCGGTCCAACCATGGAGGTGAGTATCTAAGTTACGAGTTTGGCACACACATGAGAGAGTGTGGAATAGTTTCACAACTCACACCTGCCGGAACACCACAATGTAATGGTTTTTTTGGAGCATCGTAATCATACCTTATTGGATATGGTTCTATCTATGATGTCTTTGACTGACTTGCCACTTTCATTTTGGGGTTATGCACTGGAAACCGCTGCATTCACTTTAAGCCGGGCACCATCTAAATCCATTGAAAAGACACCGTATGAATTATGGTTTGGAAACAAACCTAAGCTGTCATTTCTTAAAGTTTGGAGATGCGATGTTTATGTGAAGAAACTTCAGCCTGATAAACTTGAACCCAAAGTGGAAAAATGCATCTTCATAGGATACCCTAAAGAAACAATTGGGTATTCCTTCTATCACAGATCCGAGGGAAAGGTTTTCGTTGCCAAGAATGGATCCTTTCTAGAGAAAGAGTTTCTCGTGAAAGGTGTGAGTAGTCGGAAGGTAGAACTCAAGGAGGTTATTGAACCTTCTCTTCATGAAACGGTGAGTGGCGTAGCGCCGAAAATTGTTCCAGAGTTGACTTCACGAAATGAAGAAGGAAATAATGATAATGATCATGAAACTTCGAAAAAGGACACTACCAAACCTTGCAGGTTAAGCATGACATGTGCAACTCCCGAACTGTATGGAAATCCTGTCATGAATTTCATGGTAGATGGAATTAATGACCCTACGACGTATGAAGAAGCAATGATGAGCCCGGATTCCAACAAATCGCTAGAAGCCATGAAATACGAGATGGGATCCATGTACGAAAACCAGGTTTGGACCTTGGTGGACTTACCTCATGACTGAAAGGCTTTGAGAACAAATGGATTTTCAAGAAGAAAACTGATGCTGATGGTAATGTGACCATCTATAAACCTCGACTTGTCGCAAAGGGATTTTAACAAATTCAAGGAGTTGGCTATGATGAGACTTTCTCTCCCATAGCAATGCTAAAGTTGGTTAGGATTATGTTAGCAATTGCTGCATATTTCGATTATGAAATATGGCAGATGCATGTTAAAACGGCGTTCCTCAATGGTAATATTGAAGAAGAGTTGTATATGATAAAACCAAAGGGTTTTATCGATCCTAAGGATGCTGACAAGGTAAGCAAGCTTCAACGATCCATCTATGGACTGAAGCAAGCATCTCGGAGTTGGAATCTCTGCTTTGATGAGGTGATCAAAGAGTTTGGATTTGTCCAAACTTATGGAAAGGCTTGTATTTACAAGAAAGTGAGTGGGAGCAATGTGGTATTTCTAATATTATATGTGGATGACATATTATTGATTGGAAATGATATAGATCTTTTAAATAGTGTTAAAAAGTTATATAAACAGCAAATTTTCGATGAAGGACCTTGGTGAAGCATCATACATATTAGGCATTAATATCTATAGAGATAGATCAAGATGCCTAATTAGGCTATCACAAAGCACATACCTTGATAAGATTTTTTTTTAAATGGACGGAAGTAAGAAGAAGTTCTTACCTATGTTGCAAGGCAAGACATTGAGTAAGACTCAAAGTCCAGCCACAACAGAAGAAAGAGAGATAATGGATAAGATCCCCTATGCGTCAGCCATAGGCACAATAATGTATGCCATGTTATGTACAAGACCGGATGTGGCACATGCTATTAGTTTGACTAGTAGGTACCAATCTGATCCGGGTTCAGAACACTGGATAGTGGTCAAGAATATCCTTATGTACTTAAGAAAAACTAAGGAAATGTTTCTTGTGTACGGAGGTGAAGAAGAGCTAGTCACTAAGTGTTATGTGAGCTCCCCCAGATTAATCATCCGAGAAATCCCTGTTATGCATATTTCCACGTTCCCATGATCAGTGAGCCGTGCAACATAACCGATAGGTATCATTACAATCATCCGAAACATAACGAAAGTACAAGACCTACATAATTGCCATTACGGCTACATCAACTTAGCAGCGGAACAACACCAAGCGCGGCGCCCAATCGTGCCTCCACCTATAGGCAGCTGACTGGGAAGACGGCCTAGCTCGCTGGATGTCACCTTAACCTCCTGAAAGTCTGGCCAAGTAAATAGCCAGGGACACAGCCGTGAGTACTTTTGAATGTACTCGCAAACACCAAGATAAGTGATCCAAGGAAATGCAATTTTGGCTGTGGCGAGATAGCTCTATCTCGGGTTGCTTTTGAAAAGCCTAAACTAATTCTGGGGTTATTGCATCTCCATATCTTTGTTGAAAAAAAGTTTTGAAAACATGCTTCGGTTTTATAAATCCAGACATCTCCATGTCTTTGCTGAAAAAGAGTTTTTGAAAACAGTTTCATGGTTGAAAACCCTTTTTGAACATTTTAGACCCCTCGGGTCCAAGCAAAGCTTCGAACTCGGGTTCCCCCGGAACCTTCGTCCTCAAAGTACTTGTTTCCCAAACAAGCACATTTTTGCGTACTCCTAGCCAACACCTTTACAACCGTCCTTGACCATGGACACGGCTATTCGAATAGGTTATACTCTGCAGAGTTTGCACACTTTACCCACAAGAATCAACACATCCGCCGGGATACAACCTAACTCTTCGCTTGTCTACACTAGCAAAGGTATGCTTTTCCTATTGGGTTTGTTCTCCCCGGCAGCGAGTATGTGGCTCCCAGCCATAGTCCTTCCTTCTGTACACGCGCATACCCAAGCCGCAACTTGGCGTATACCTTATATCTGGAGACTCCACTTCGTTCCATACTACCTAAGTCATACCGTCCGCAGGAGACCCAATTGTTGCACCGGCCTCCTGCCAGTTTAGGCTCACTCTTGCCGAAGCAAGCGACAGGCTTCAGATCCTTGATCTGGTGGCACCTGCCCAGAATTCCAGGGATTTCTCCCTATAAGCATGGTAGAAGTGCCTCGGCTAATGCAGACAAGCTACGAGTTAAGCCCCAGCAACCTAGGGTAATGTGGTTGCGCGGATAAAAATTGTTCCAGTAAAGGTGTAGAACATCCCATCAATTTCCTCTTCTTCTCATCACCATTTCTTTTGTTAAAACTTCCACTAAGAATGATGCGTCTTCCCAGGGTTTTACAAAGCCGTTTTTTGAAACATTTTTGGGTGGGGTAAATCCCAAAACAGTTTATTTTCTCAAAACCCGAGGTTTCCAAGGAGGTAGGATGGTAATCATCGTACTCTCGGTCGAAAGGGGATAAATGATGGGTTCATCGGAGTGGTGCCTCGACGGACACGAAATCATAACTTGGAGGATCCAAGTTACTACCGCAGTATTTGTAAAACAAGACATGCAGGTAGAGTAGGCAATTTATAAAGAAGATATAAAACAAGTAAAGGAGAATATGACATATATCCGAGTTTAGGAATGGTGGCTTGCCTGTGATCAGCAATAAGTCCCTGGACTTCTTCAGATGATCAATAATACCCAATAATATAATAATAAGAAATCCCTTCCTTCTTGTCGTCAGACACTCACACTATCGTCGTCATCGGGTACACATGCAAGCAAACAATATCACAATCAATACAAGGCAAACAACATCAAATCATACAGCAAACAAGCATGAGGAATACTACTGGACTTGGAAGGTTTTTTTGGGGGAGGTGGGATTCAAATGATGGAATTTACAAGATTGCCACATGGGTGTTTTCTCTTGGTGTCGTGGTGGTGTCACGGCAGATGCCATGGATAGGCTAAAGGTGGGGACTAATACACGCTAGGGGAATCCAGGGAGGGATAGTGAAGTGATTCTCCACACAGTTGTCTGTATTGCTTAGTTACCAAGATTACAAGTGCTCCTAGAGCTGTATTGGCGAGAGGAGGAAGAAGGAGCTCTCTTACTCTCACCCACAGATCACCCCAAAAACCCTAGCCAAACCAGAATAGTAGAAAAACCAACCAACCCGAGATCAACCCCTTCTACTGAAACCCTAGCCCCTATTTTATAGAGGGAGCTCGGGCTTTGCCTAGGGCATACGTGGAAGCATATTCCTAAGAATATGCTTCCTCCCAAAGTAGTAATCCGACCGGGGTGCTTTTCCCCCGCGTCACACACGCAGAGGCTACGTGAGCCTCTGCGGCGCCCGCGTCAGCCGACACGGGCGTCGTCACCCTTGTCGGCCATGCCCCGGTGGTCCTGTCCTTGCTCGCTTCGCTCAGGTAGTGCGTATCGGGGCTTCTTTTGACCAGCAAGATTCCTTCCTTCTCCTAGAAGCTAGCCGCGACCCGGATCATGGTTGATCCGGCCACATCTATTCCTGCATACAAGTAAAACATGCACTTCCGACTTACTGCTTAAGTCGGATGAGACTTAGTTAGGCGAACGCCCCTAGGTCCGGGTTACCCCGTGATTCGGCCTGCCTTGAGGTGACCCGGCCAGCATTCGCTTTGGCCTTGCCGAACCTCGGCTAACTTGGCCTTTATACCCTGGCGTGACCCTACCCGAGGGTATCCCCCAACATTAGTCCCCGAAGCTGGTGCGGTATTAGCTGCCTTGGCCGCTAAGGCCACATCAGGTTCAATTTCAAGCTCCAGTCATTTTTTCCGAGTTATCTCTTTACCTCGGATTATATGGATTTACGTTCCCTTCGCACATTCCAAGTTTTCACTTGCCGGCCGGGTTACCACTTTAGCTCGGACCTCATGGTTTTACTTTCCCTCCGCACATGCCAAGTTTTCACTTGCTGGCCGGGTTACCATAGTTCCATCCGGGTCTTGTTTCCTTCTCTTGTACGCCAACCCATGTGAAGGGTAATCATTTTGTCATCTTATTTTAAGGGCCTGCACAGTAACCGCCGCAGTAATTGTCAGTTATCACTGTGTGCGGGTCACGTCATGCCTGCCTCCTCGTTTTTCGCATCACAGTGTCACGTCATAGGATCATCTCCGCTCTGTGGCCCTCCGTGTGGCTCCCCACTGATTGGTCCGGACAGGTGATACACGACCACTGCGTGTGGCCGGTCCGCAGGATACGATCCCACTCACTGCTTGAGGGAGTGGTCAAATAGCGGAGGGGCGCATCCCTTAGGATTTTTCCCCTTCCGCGCCCCTCTGCCCGTTGCTCTTTTCCTTCCTCTTCCTTGCGACCACGCCGCCGCCAGTGCTCCAAATAGCAGCGTCGCCGCCGTGCTTTTCCTTCACACTTTTGCGCCGCCGCCACCGCTACACAACTCTCTTGCCACGGGTCCTCGCCAATCCCGGCCTGTGCCCCCCGCCACCGCAAGCGCCAGCGAGGGCAGCGAAGATCAGATGACGGAAGAAGAGCTCGTCGTTGCTGAGAAGGAGATGGAGGAGGACGCCGCGGTGGCGGACCGCGGTGCGTGGGCCGGGTCCTAGGTCTGCGAAGATGACCTGGACTGGCTCTACCGCACCAGGCGCATCCCCGCCGGCGTTGCGGCTCGCCTCGCCTCCTCCGAACTGGCCCCCTCACCCAATCTGGGGGAATACGTCGTGTTCTTGTCCCACTTTCAACGGGGCTTCAGGCTACCGGTGAGCGACTTCTTCCGGGACTGGCTCAGTACCTACCAGCTCCAGCCGCACCATCTTCCAGCCAACGCCATCACTTCTCTCTCTGCCTTTGCTTCTACGATCGAAGGCTACGCCGGACTGTGGCCCACGAAGGAGCTATGGATCCGGTTTTTCGGCCTTCGTCGCAACGTCATACCCAACATCCACACTGATCCGGAGGACAAGCGGCTCACTCAGTTCGGAGCGGCTTCCATCTCCCCCTGAAGGTTTTCCGTTTTCCCCCGGGTCACCGGGTTAGAGTCATGCAAAGGGTGGGCCCGGACTTTCTTTTACATCTAGAACATAGGCACTGAAGACTTAATCCGGCTGCTCCCCTATACTCCGGGTCCACCTAACCCGGATCTGTGGGACGCTGTTCCCAAGAAGCCCACGGCCTTGGCCAACCAGGTCAACAAATGGTTCGTGGAGCTGAAGGAGCTCGGGCTACGCAACGAGGATGCCATGATCACTTTCGTGCGTAACCGAATCTCCCCCCTCCAGAAGCGCACCCACAAGGTGTGCCATATGAGCTTTGGCCACGATCCCAACCAGACCTCATCATTCGAGCTGAGCAACACGGAGATTTATCGCCGGGTTAAGGCTCTCTTCACCACCCACAAGGATTTCTCCTCCGAGTGGACTTGGGGAATTGAGCATTTTTGCCGTGATAGGCTTCCTCCCGCGATAAGCTTCATGTTGCAAACTTAACCCAGACTAATTATATGTCAGTTATTGTTGCACTTTTGACTCTTTTGTTCATTCCTTTCCTCAGCAATTTCTTCAGCAGACCCTCGAGGACGGCACCGATCCGACCCTTAAGTGGGCGCCGGACCGGGAGACTTTGGATGAGGAAGAGCCGGACCAGGAGATGTTCCTCCCGATGACCGACGCCATGAAACGACCCACAGGTAAATCCTCTTCTATTAGAGATTGGCCTGATGATGAAGATGACTCGGATCTTGAGGTGATTGAACCTGTTGAGGCTGTCCCCCTTTCTTTTGCTTTTCCGACATCAGCTCACCCCGGTGGTCATATCCACGAGGATCCTCCCCTCGCTACGGGCGAACCTGTTCCGGTGGCATCGAAGAAGAAGCACAGGGCTTCTTCAAGTTCTTCCTCCAGTCCTTCCCAGCCCGCTAAAAGGCGAAAGAAGTCCGGGGACAAGACCGCCTCCAAGCCAGCAGGCAAGGCCCCAGCACGAAGGGCTCGGAAACCCAAGGAGGCCCAAACCTCGGATGCGTAAGTCATTCTTCCTTCTGTAACTTGCTCTTCCTTGCATCTTTGTGATTTCTCCTCTTACATTATTTGATTTTGCAGGGCTCCGGTGGAGGTCCCTCAAAGTGGATCTAGCATCTCTTCACCTCTCCGACCTAGTCCTTCTCCCCGTCGCGACGACGAGTCACGTCCGCTGAGCCCTATTCCAGAGGGTTCTGCGGCCGCTCCGGGTTCAGCTCCGCCTCGGCAAGAGGAGGGTAACCTTGGAGCAGGGGAGACCGGCCCAGCCGAGGCAACGACATCCACCACTTCGGCATCGCCGCAACCAGCAGCCACTGAGGCTACCTCGGCTCCAGCACCAGTTCCAGCACCAGCAACCATACCAGCACCAATTCCAACTCTGGCATCAGCACCAACTCCGGCTGCGAAAACATCAGCACTAGCACCAAGTCCAGCCACAAGAGCACCAGCACCTAGCTCCTCTGCCTCGTCCGAGTCTTCTCCACCCTGGCGAGGAGCTACCCCGGCCGCTCCTAAGGGGAAAACCGCTGCGACGGCTTCCTCTTCCCAGCAAGCCAAGGGCAAGAAGGCTCCGGACGCTACCAAGCCAACATCCGTCGAGGCTGGGCAGCGTACCCTCGTATCAATGCTTCCCAAGAAAGCTCCAGTAGTGAAGGATGCCCCTGCCGAGCCAACTGATGCACATCAGTTGGTTCTGCACACCAGCCCAGCCCTTGCCTTGATTGAAAGGAAAGAAGCGCACGCGAAGGGCTTGGTGGCGCCCCATATGCCCACCGGTGAACGGTACCCTCCGAGCCTGATAGAATTTGTCATGAATTGGAATAAGGCAGATGTAGTTCAAGATGCTGATCTCTCGGAGAAGTTTGGCCCTGCTGAGTTTTCCGCCCAGATGAACACAGCCGCAAAGGCAATTAACCTCGTCGGGTGGATGATGGAGGTACGTCGCTTCCCCTTTACATGCTGTAGATAATAACCATTAGTCCCCGAGCCTCCGAGGGAGTAACTTGTTACTTGGCCCGATGCTCTTTAGAAAACTAACGTAGCTCCATGAGAACTTCGGATATGCACACACCTAGAGCCGGTATAAGTTCCACTTGGCCCGGATTTTAGTACACTTCGAATATGCACACACCTAGAGCCGGGTTAAGTTCCACTTGGCCCGGATTTTAGTACACTTCGAATATGCACACACCTAGAGCCGGGTTAAGTTCCACTTGGCCCGGATTTTAGTACACTTCGAATATGCACACACCTAGATCCGGGTTAAGTTCCACTTGGCCGGATTTTAGTACACTTTGAATATGCATCGAGCTAACTTGTGTTTCTGTATCCCTTTCAGGTGACCACCAATCGCCGGAGTGCTCAATTCCAACGCTTTCTAGATACCCACAAGATGCTACGCACAAAGCAGGCTGCACTTATCGCGGAGTACGAGAAAAGGGGTAAATTTCTTCCTTAGTGCTTCTTCATTTTTCTTCATCTTCCTTTGCCGACTAATCTCATCATTCGGTCTTTGCAGCTGGGGTGGAAGCTGAGAACATTATCATGCGGAAAAATTTGGAGCAAATCAAGGGTAAGTCATTTCTGTCCGACCTTGCCGTGCTTTCCACCTCCTTTTCTCTTTGGCTCGGCAAACATTCATATCTCGGCTCTGCCGGGCCAACACACTATTTCAGGATCGCTTGAAGATAGTGTGCCCGTGCCTGACATGATGCTGCATTTTCTCGAACAAGCAGGGCAGCACCAAGCCGAACTTAAGAAGAAAGATGACGAGCTCGCCCTCCTCCGAAGCAAGGACGCTGAGATTGCCAAGCTCAAGGCTGAGATGGAGAAGATGAAGGCCCAACACCAATCCAAACTTCAAAAGGCTGGTCAGAATTATACAGAAGAGCGTGAACGCCTCAACCTCCAGATCGCCAAGGACCAAGATCTTCTCAAGGCATCCGGCATCCAGCTTGAGTCGGCGAACGCTGAGCTTGAGCAGCTTCGGAAGAGACGTGATGACTACACTAAGGAGCTGACCCGGGTCCTCAGCCATATATCACGTAAGTTCCTTTCCCTTTTCCGACCTACTTCTCCGGGTTACTTCATATGTCTTTTCTTGACCTTCCTCATTTGCCTCGCTTCCAGGCAAATTTCAAGAGGGCACTCCTATTGCGAACGCAGCAGTTGCCAACTTCCGTTGACATAGGGGTACTCCGGCCACTTCTGATGATGAAGGGATTCCCTATGACCTGGAGGACCTGTTGGTCAGCTTGTCAGCTCGCGTGGAGCTCATCAAAAACTACAGCAAGGACATCCTCGGCGCTGCAGCTCGCATCTTCAATATGTTCTGGCCCGGCGAAGAAGCCCCGGAAACCACCGCACTTCTCATTGAGAAGTTAATGGAAACCGAGACTCTGCTTGACCTCTGGAGAGAATCTGCTGGACGTGCCACAGCTGATACCATCCTTCACCACATACTCACGTGGTATGAAAAAATCGACCTCAACCTCCTGACACGTCTGCGCACAGGATCCAGATGGACCAATGACCCGGAGTGGGTAGCTCGGTGCCAGGCTTGCGCCCATAGCCTCATCGAATACGTTCCCATTCACGAATGGGTTGATGGGCCGAGCTTCCTGGAAGCCGCTGCGGACGAAGAGGTCGAGGATGAGGAGGGTAGCTCAGACGGTGAAGAAGAAGATGACGCCTCGGATATTGAAGGCGGCGAAGACGATGCCGAACTTCCTCCTGCTACTCCTTGCGCGATAAAAAACTCGAAAATTTGTCAGATCCCCGGTATGCCGGGTGGAGTTGTATTCCAAACACATGTGATATTTTGCTACTAAGTTCTAATGCCAGATTAACTTGGGCATAGTCCCCGAGTTTCTTTTTCTTGTTCGTTTAATCTCTTGGCTTGGTTCGTGTCTACCGTGATTCGGTTTTGTGACTTACGAATCCGAGCTTCAAAAATTGTCTTCACAATACTAGGAAACTTTTAGACTTAGCTCAAAAATAAAATTGCATAACAACTTGAAAATAAATACAGGGTTAGTCTGAAAAACAAACGTCGGCTCAAATAAATTCTTTTCCTTAGTCGTTTTTCATGTGCTACGCAATTCCGAACTTGTTCTCTTGCTTGCCATGAAGCCAATTCTTGTTGGACAACAGCAAGTCGAAGAGTTGGGTTCTTGGTGCTCACACATTACTAATCCGAGTTAAGTAGAATAACTTATTCCAGCTGATGCACGAAAAACAACAAACATTATTAAGGCAGTCCCCGAGTTACTGCTCGAGGTGCCAACATTTCATTGATAAGCTCATTGCCGACATACATACCGACACATGAGATGACTCGGATACATACACTTCTTAGCTAAGTGTAGAAAGGATGAAGTAGAGCTATATTCCATGGTCGCTTGGATTCCTCTCTGGACCTGTCCGCCTTGTTCTTTTCTTGTGGCGTTGCATCTATAAGATAATAAGAATCATTGTGCAATGCTTTGCTCACGATGAACGGCCCTTCCCATGGGGGGGGGATAACTTATGCATGCCAGCAGTACGTTGTACCAACCCGAGCACTAGATCGCCTTCCCGAAATACTCGGGGGCATACTTTTCGGCTATGATAGCGTCGGAGATTTTGCTGATATATGGCGGATCTGGACAATGCCAGTTCTCTCGCTTCTGCCAGTAGATCAACATCATTTTGCCGGGCTTCTTGCACTTCGGCTTCTGTGTATTGGGTGACCCTAGGCGAATCATGCTCTATGTCGGCTGGTAATACAGCTTCTGCCCCATATACCAGAAAAAACGGCGTATAGCATGTTGATCGATTCGGAGTTGTTCTTAAACTCTAGAGTACAGCTGGTAGTTCTTCTATCCCGCACCCAGCTGATCTTTGCAGTGGATCAATGAGCCGAGGTTTGATCCCAGATAATACTAATCCGTTGGATCTTTCCACCTGTCCGTTTGACGCGGGGTGGGCTACCGAGGCTACGTCCAGCCGGATCTTCTTATCCCGGCAAAAACACGCAAATGCCCCTTCCGCAAAGTTTGTGCCATTGTCAGTTATGATACTGTGAGGATAACCATATCTCAAGATGATATCTTTGAGAAATGTTACGGCCGTAGCTCCATCACATTTTCTTATAGGCTTTACTTCAATCCATTTGGTAAACTTGTCCACCATTACCAGAATGTGAGTCATATTTACCTTGCTGGTTTGAACAGGCCAACGATATCCAAACACCATACGGCAAACGGCCAAGTGATTGGTATGGTCTTGAGTTCCGACATTGGCATATGTGTCTTGGTAGCATACCTCTAACAACCATTACATTTTCTCACCAGATCTTCTGCTTGCTCTAAGGCACTTGGCCAGTAGAATCCGTACCGGAAAGCTTTTGCTACCAAGGCTCGGGATGAGGCATGATGCCCGCATTCCCCCTGATGTATATCTCAGATGATTTCGAGTCCCTCTTCCGGGTCAATACATCGCTGGAGGACATTGGTAACACTTCTTTTTTATAGTTCGGAATTGATGATCGTGTACGCCTTTGCCCTCCCCTGTGTTTTCCTAGACAACAGTTCCTCAACGGGTAGCGTTCCATCTTTCAGGAATTGAAATATAGGGAGTGCCCAAGCTGGTATTGCTCGCACAGGGAACACATCCTCATCAATCTCCATCTGATCCACCGGCATAACTTCTACCGGATCACGCTGCGTAGTCCCCGGGTCCTGCGGAGTAGTCCCCGGGTTCAGTGAAGCAGCCCCCAGGTTTGCCGAGGCAGTCCCCGTGTTTCGTGCACCACTTGCCATGTCAATGTCCATGGGCACAACTCCGGATTCTGTGTCCTCCGAGACATAGATTGATTCGGTTTCTAGGGAGGGCCTGATGGATGGTTTCCTGAGGTGCTCTAACGCTATGCCCGGTGGAATTGCTTGTCGGGTTGACCCGAGCTTTGACAGCATGTCGGCAGCCTCATTTTCCACCCGGGGTACATCGTGAAATTCGCATCCCTCAAAGTAACCAGATATCTTCTGCACATGAAATCTGTACCACGCCATGTTTGGATCTAGGGCGTCCCACACTCCCGACACTTGCTGCACCAACAAATCCAAGTCGCCAAAGCATACGATCCGATGTATCCCAATCTCTTTTGCCACCTAGAGCCCGTGCACAAGTGCTTCATACTCAGCGACATTGTTTGATGCCGCGAAATGGATCTGCAGCACATATTTCAACTGGTCCTTCTTTGGCGACGTGAGTACAACTCCGGCACCTAGCCTGGTTTTGGTTTTTGATCCGTCAAAGTGCATTCGCCAATAGTTCGGATCTGGGAGTGGCAGTTCGTATTGCACCTCGGCCTAATCCACGAAAAAGTCCGCCACAGCTTGAGATTTGATGGCCTCTCTTCTGTCATATTGCGGTGCATAAGGAGCTAGATCAATTGCCCATTTTGCAATTCTGCCACTCGCATCCTTGTTACTCATTATCTCGGATATGGGGGCCTCACAAATGACCCGGATAGGATGCTCCTCAAAGTAATGCTTTAACTTCTTAGCGGCCATGTACACGCCATATGCCACCTTTTGGTAGTGTGGATAGTTCTGCTTTGAGGCTGACAACACCTCGCTCAAGTAATACACTGGCCTTTGCACCGACTTACTTTCCTCGTCGCGCTCCACCACTATCACTGCACTTACAACTCGGTTGGTTGCGGCTATATATAGCAAAATTGGCTCCTTTGACAGTGGTGAAGCTAGCACTGGTGCCGTGGCTAACATCTTCTTCAGGTGGGTAAAGGCTTCATTGGCCTGCGGCGTCCAAACGAACTTATTCGACTTTTTCATGAGTTGGTAGAGAGGCAATGCCTTCTCTCCCAACCGACATACAAAACGACTTAACGAGGCCAGGCAACCTGTGAACTTCTGGACATCGTTAAGACATTTTGGCAGTTCCATTCATTCGATGGTCTGGATTTTGGTTGGATTAACCTCGATACCTCGGCTGGAAACCAGAAAACCAAGCAATTTTCCAGCCGGGACACCGAAGGTGCATTTTTCCAGGTTAAGCTTCATCCGGAACCTCCTTAGGTTCGCAAACGTTTGCCTGATATCGCCAAGGAGCGTTTTGCTTTCCTTGGTCTTGATAACCACATCATCCACGTGCACCTGTACATTTTGACCTATTTGGTCGTGCAAACATTTTTGCATACATCTTTGGTACGTTGCCCCTACATTATGTAAACCGAATGGCATAGTGCAATAGCAATAAGCCCCATACGGGGTAATAAACGCAGTCTTTATTTGATCATCCTGATTCAGAGGTATCTGGTGGAAACCAGAATATGCATCAATGAATGACAACAATTCACATCCAGCAGTTGAGTCTATGACCTGATCTATTCTTGGCAGCGGAAATGGATCTTTTGGACATGCCTTGTTCAGGTTCGTGTAATCAATACACATGCGCCAAACCACTGCCACGTTCGGGTCATCCTTCTTCTTTTCCACTAGCACCAGATTAGACAGCCAATCCGGGTAAAGAACTTCCATGATAAATCCTGCAGCTAGCAAACGAGATATCTCATCCCCAATGACTTTCCTCCTATCTTCGGCAAAGCGGCGGAGAGGTTGCTTCACCGGCTTAGCTCCGGGTCTCACATTCAGAGAGTGCTCAGCCAACTCCCTCGGAACACCTTGCAAGTCCTGTGTGGACCAAGCAAAAATGTCCCGATTCTCACAGAGGAAGCTGACGAGATCGCTTTCCTATTTATCATTTAACCCGGCACCAATTGTTACGGTGCGCTCTGGGAACATGTCATCAACAGGAACCTTCTTGGTATCTTTCGTGGCCTGGAAGGAGACACTTCCATGCGGGTTACTCAGCGCCGGCATATACTGCTGCGCGGACTGAGCCAATGCCGCCACCTCTTGAATTTTCCTTTTTTCCTGCGCAATCACAAGTGACTCGGCTAAGTTTGACCCGGCTGACGCACACTCCATCGAACATCGGAAATCCCCTGCAATGGTAATCACCCCGTTTGGTCCGGGCAACTTCATCTTCAAGTAGGTAACATGACAGCTTGCCATGAACTTGCTCAGAGCTGGCCTTCCGAGTAATGCGTGGTACGCACTTTCCAAGTTCACCACCTCGAACTCCAAATTTTTGGTTCGGCAGTTATCCCTCGTGCCGAACAAGACGTCAACCCGGACCTTGCCTATGGGCTCACACGAAATGCCGGGCACAATACCATGGAAAGTTGTCCTCGTGGCCTGCAGCATGTTCTCCGAGAGATACCCAACTTGTGCATTGTGTCCGCATACATTATGTTAATGCTACTGCCATTGTCGATCAACACCTTTGAGAATCTTACGTTAATGCTAGGTCCAATGAATGTTGGATCCAGCACCAACGCATACGAACCAGGGCTTGGCATGAGCTTGGGATGATCCCTGATGCTCCAGGTGATTTCCCGATCGGACCATGGCATGTACCTCGTCACTGCAGGCATTACTGCATTCACCTCAATATGCCTACGCTGCAAGCTCTTTCTATCTGTTTCCTCAGTGGTGAACACACAATAGCTCTGATGGTGCCCCCTGTACTCATTTCTCCCCTCATTTCCGGGGTACCTCTGATCCGGCTGATGCTGATTTTCCACTTGGTGCACTGCATCCCTTCTCTCATTGTTATCATACCTCAGCGGAGGGGGAGGCAACATTAGCTGTTGCGTGTTCACTCCGGAGAGCAATTGTTGCTGGGGTAACTCCTGCCGAGGTTGATCATTCCGGGGTGCCTGAGCATTCCTCGAACCACCTTGTTCAATCTTGCGCATCCACTCACATTGCCTCGTCGTATGACCCACAGGGTTATTCGGATTTGGCATGTGAAACTTACACGGTTGGTCCAACATCAACTCATAAGTATACCTCGGACGGTCTTTCCTTTCTTGCCACTGCTTCTTTTGCTCTGGTGTCCAAGTATTCTTGCCATCGTTTCTCGGAGTCCACTGCCCTCCTGTTTTTTTGTGTTGATTGCCCCCTGCTCCGGGCTGATCTTGATTCACAGCTGCAACTTGGTGCGAACCATATCGATGATCCGGTCTATCATCTCTCCTTTTTCCTCTGTAGTCATTCCTTCGGGATGATCCGGCCCCATCTCTCTGATAGTACTCATCGTTTGACTCGTTTGATACGAGCCTAGGTTGAGTCGGATCACCCAAAGCATACGAATCTGCAATCCGGATCATCTCTGCCAACATAGTTGGCATTTTCCTTTGCAACTTTTGCCACAGCTCGCTTGCATACCTGCACCCTTGTGCAAACCATGCTATGGCCTGTGATTCTATCACGCCCTCACATGAGTTTCTCACAGTACACCACCGGGTTAAAAACTCCTGATCTATCTCATTTGGCCTTTGCTTGCACATAGCTAGGGTCTGCGGCCTGTTTGGCCTTTGATACGTACTCGAAAAATTGCTGATGAACATTTCCTCGAAATCTATCCAGCAGTTGATGCTTCCTGGTGGCAAATTGTTCCGCCATACCCTTGCCGGTCCTTCCAACATCTGGGGTACATATCGTACAACCCATCTCAGGTTGCCAGTGGCAATTTTTACTGCTGTAGCATAATTTATCAGCCAATCCTCCGGCTTTGTACTACCGTCATACGTCTTCGTGCCCCTGGGTAGCTGGAAGTTGGGTACCGGTGGCTCCTTCATGATCCGGGGTCCAAAACATGCTGGACCCGGTGGACCTTGACATTCAATTTGTTCCGACCTATACAGTCGATCCAGTTTCAACCTGGCATCATCCGACATCAAATCCCTGCTCCCCAATCTTGACCCTATCACATGATAGTCCGGCCTTGGGTATCCCGCGTTTGCCATTTCCGAGTCTCCATCATTATACCTGTCTTGCTCTCGCGGAGCACCTTTCTGTTGCATACCTCGGCCGGCACTTTGCTCTTGCCTTGGTATATTCCGCTGCTGCGGTTGTCCTGCTCTAGCCGAGTTTCGCTGTCCGGCATCACCGTTGACAATGTTTCTTTGACCGGCATTGCCTTGGTCGCGGTTACCTTGGCCAGCTTCACCTCGGCTCACACTCTGTCGATCATCATTTTTCTGAGTTTCTTTTCCTTTCCCTGCCCGCGTCGGGTCATACGGGACGATCTGTTTGTTCCGTCTGGCCAAGGTTACTACCTCTTCTCTCCGTGGACCACCATGAGGAGACAATGCGGCTCCAGTGGATTTCTCTGGGTTACCCACCGCCGAATGGACGATCTTGGAGGCTCCAGCTCTCTCTGGGTTAGCTCTGAGTAGTTCCTCGTTTTTCCTGTTCGCAATCCGAACCAGCTCGTTAACCCTATCTTGTTGTCTTTGATAGGCTTCACCCGTCAGACCCTCCAACTCGGATGTAGCTGCATCCGCTGCTCTGAGGTTCTTTGTCGGGGTACTATACCTCGGCAGCCCCACGGACAAACAGTTTTCTGATACCTCAATTCCAGTATCACCCTCTCTGTTCATCTCGCTCATGAGATTTCTTCCCTTCACTTTTACAACGTCAACCTTGTTCGCCTTTGCGTACTCCCGCAGCGTCAAATTCAATGACTGCTGAGCCACGGCTATTTTCTTTGCGCCCTCTAGTATTTTCTGCCTAGTTTCTTCCAGCTCGGCCTGCGCTCGAGCCGGATCTACCGCTGCTACTAGGTTTGCCAAGCTATCCATTGCTTCCCTCAACACGTTCTCTGGCCTCTCAAGTGGAGGACCTCTACCTTTCCTTGGCGCCTTAGGCGTTACCTCCGGATCTGGCGCCGGATCCTTGCTCGCGCCGCACCTGGCGCAGTCATCAACACCTCCGCATGGTCCTGGGAGCGAGCGAGACGCGTTCCGGGAACCACGGTAAGGGGTGGCTCCCCCGCATCGACAACGTAACGCGGATGAACACATGACACGTCCACAACAACGTAGACCTTGTGCGCGCCAAGCCTGACGAAGAGGCCATTGCACGGAAGAGGGCGTGTGCCGAAGCAGCCAGCGTTGTCGCTGACGAAGTCCAGCGCTCCAAAGCGCTGAACGAGCCTGGAGACGATGCGTTCGCCGGTGCCGATGATGTTTCCCGTCTGGATCTTGACCCCTGCTAGTGCCGCTGGCCCCACGGTGGGCGCCAACTGTCGTGGTGGTGTCACAGCAGATGCCATGGATAGGCTAAAGGTGGGGACTAATACACGCTAGGGGAATCCAGGGAGGGATAGTGAATTGATTCTCCACACAGTTGTCTGTATTGCTTAGTTACGAAGATTACAAGTGCTCCTAGAGCTGTATTGGCGAGAGGAGGAAGAAGGAGCTCTATTATCTCACCCACAGATCGCCCCAAAAACCCTAGCCAAACCAGAATAGTAGAAAAACCAACCAACCCGAGATCAATCCCTTCTACTGAAACCCTAGCCCCTCTTTTATAGAGGGAGCTCGGGCTCTTCCTAGGGCATACGTGGAAGCATATTCCTAAGAATATGCTTCCTCCCAAAGTAGTAAGCCGACCGGGGTGCTTTTCCCCCGCGTCACACACGCAGAGGCTACGTGAGCCTCTGCGGCGCCCGTGTCAGCCGACACGGGCGTCGTCACCCTTGTCGGCCACGCCCCGGTGGTCCTATCCTTGCTCGCTTTGCTCAGGTAGTGCGTATCAGGGTTTCTTTTGACCAGTGAGATTCCTTCCTTGTCCTAGAAGCTAGCCGCGACCCAGATCATGGTTGATCCGGCCACATCTGTTCCTGCATACAAGTAAAACATGCACTTCCGACTTACTGCTTAAGTCGGATGAGACTTAGTTAGGCGAACGCCCCCAGGTCCGGGTTACCCCGTGATTCGGCCTGCCTTGAGGTGACCCGGCCAGCATTCGCTTTGGCCTTGACGAACCTCGGCTAACTTGGCCTTTATACCCCGGCGTGACCCTTCCCGTGGGTATCCCCCCAACACTTGGAAGATAGTTGACAAGACTAGATACAAAGAGCTTGGCTTAGGGATTTGTGGTTAGTAGAATACCAATGTGTAAAATTGATATCCCCTGGTAGGTCTTGTCAAAACAAAACCCACACAAGTGGTTTCACTTGATTATCACCTTTCTAGATTTAGATATGCTTTTTTATAGTGGATTAAACTCTAGTTTGAGGAAATAATTCACCAGGAAAGTTCTGGAGCTCCAAAAATTATTTCCTTTGATGGTTAGGTAGTACTTGCTGTGCTGAACCACCTAGAGTTGGAATCATGTCCAAAGAATTACCAGAATGCCCTCATGAAAATCTCGAAGTCAGCTCTGTATGATTATTCTTCTTTTTCCCAGATTAAAACTACATGAGATATTGAGTTGGTTCCAAGGGCATGTACTAGGTATTTAGAATACATTTCTGTAGAAATTGGTTTCACTCTGTTTGGAGTTGTCAAACTCCAGGAGTGATTTATTTAGTGAAAATACCCATCACAGAGGTATTTAATTCATTAAAATACAACCAGAGCTCAATAAATTCTGAGCTGCTAGGATTTGGTAGATATCGGTTCTGGTGTGTACTGGGAGGTGTAATCAGGTCAAAACCACATTTGGTTAGACATGGGGAAATTATCTAAGACAGACTATTGCTAGTTTTGTTAATTTTGCTAAAGGCAGAATACAGTTCACCTTGGCATAGGACCTGGGCTAGAGGATAGGTATTTACAATAACTTCCTAAAGGGCCTTGTTTCCCCCCAATTGGATAGGTGTAGGTCACTGGGGAATTAATTTCGTGCAAAAGATACATTTTGGTGGATAATATGCCAATAAATAATGGAATTTATTTTTGGCAGAGGGACAGCTCTACAAGATGCACAAAACCTTCCTGTACAGTGAGAATTTTGGATCTAGCTCACTAAAGTTGTTTTTCATTTTTATTTGAATTAAAACTGAACCACTATTTTTCAGATTTGGAAATAATCTTAATAACGTGATGAGAACTGGGCCGGGATTCCTCAGGGGAACGAGCCGCATAGGGGCGGGCGGCCCAGTTAGCCAGGGCACACGCGTGGGAGGGAGTTTAAACTCCGGCCGCGGGTCCCGCTGGTCAGCCACCCTGGGACCGAAGCGGTATCGGCCGCTTATGGCCGTCAGATCGAATAGAGATCGACGACATAGCGTCTATCTCCTACCTCGCGACGCGCGCGGCGGCGGAAACCCTAACTGGGAGGGAGGAGGGTTGGGGGAGGGCTCACCGGCGGCGTAGGGGCGATGACGGCGATGCAGGTTGACGTGGCGCCTCCGGACGCGCAGAATGAGGGGCGGGAACGACCCCTTTGATGACAGGAGGAGTCTCGCGCGAGGTCATCGGCATGCACGGGTCGGAGCTCACCGGAGAGCTCTTCCGTTGCGGCTGCAAGGAAAAAGGGGAGGCATGGTTAGATGGAGGAGGTCGAGGAGGTCTCAGCAAGAGAGCACGCAGAGGGAATGGAGTAGTGGGGAGAGCTCTAGGCTCGGTTCTTTAAAATGGCCGAAGCTTTTACTCCTCCCTCTCCCGGGCAGTACAGAGGAAGGGAGAGGCTAGGGAGCTCAGGAGTGATAGATCAGACCTAGGGGAGCCTTGTGAGGCTACATGCAGGTGGAGGAGGGCTCGGGTGAGGTCACCTCGAGCTCGAGCTCAATAATGGCCGAGGATGGTGGTTCTCCTTATTGTGGCTAGAGGAGAGGGGAGGAAGGGATGGGGAGCTCGGGGGAGGCAAGTGAGAGTGAGAGGGGGCAAATGAGGGGCAAAGGCGAGCTGGGGTGGTCTCTGTCCATATATACTAGGGAGGAGAGGTGGATGAGGCAATTTACCCATTTGGACATGGTGGGGAGGGAGGGCTGGCCAATGATTGGTCCAAGGGTCGGTGGAGAGGGTTATGATGGTCATTTGGGCGTGCTGGATCAGAGAGGGAGGGGGTGGCAGCTGTGGTGATTAATTAAAGTAGAATCCTTGTGAGATTTTGTTGACTCTCTCTCTCTTTCTACTAGAGCAAGGGCAAAATGGTCAAGGTTGAGGTGGAGCTATAGTGGTGGTCGATCAGTGGGGGGGGGGGGTCTTAGTGCTAAGGATGAGCTTTGATCAAGCTTTGGGGAAATTTGGAAGTGGTTTAGACTAGTGGTTTACTAGTTTGCCAAAATTGATCCAATGGTTGGTTGTGAGGAAGTCCAAATATTTGCATTGGAACAGAGGGGAAAATGGTACTAGTAGATAGATGAGGTCGAGGTAGACTCCTAGGATTTATTTGGGATTTTTATGTGGAGTTTAAGTCCCCTTAAATCCACTTACTCAAAAAGGACATAAGTGATTTCTATAGGGTTATTTGATAAGTTTCCATTGGGCATGGATGGATTTTGGTGTGGGAGGGTCCCAAATGTGAGTACACACCTAGGGGAATTTTCCCAAGATTTATTGAGGATTAAAAGTGATTAAAACTACTATTATTCCAATTCAGCCATTTTAGAAAATGGGCAAAAAGATATAATAAAGCTTCTCAAAAATATTTATTTTTGACCTGGAAAGATAGGATATGATTTTTGGGATTCATATGAGCCACAATTTGGGGAAGTGGTTTGGTAAAAACCAAACTTTCCTTTATGGAGGGAGTTTTGGAGATTTAGACTTTTTAAGAAATTAAATAGCTTTAGGGCCATAATAATTATGGATAATTATTGATAAATATTGAGGATCAAAGTAGATGAGATAGGCAAGGTGTATCAAGCAATTTCAACCTTGAGGAATGGAAATCCAACTAGAAAAGGAATGAAAACCAAGAGTTGATGATCTAGGGTGGTGTTATTTTTATACCACCAAAACATGCTTGCATCTTGGAGCCGAGAGCTCACCTTGGTGCAAGGGATAGATGGTTGAGTAGGCCAAGTCATGTAGATGATCATGGCATGAGAAGTTTGAATTAATTGTATTTGAGGTGATCTAGATAAGATGGCAAACTTTGTTGAAATTAAAGCCACCATGCAAAAAGTGTCATGATGCCTTCTAAACCATGTGGGTTTAATAAGCAAAGAGATCCACTTGGGACAAGTGAAGTAGGTTATGATACACATCAATGATTAGAACACAACCATGTAGAGATTTTGTCCAAAGGAGTTTGTGTGAGGGTGTGAGCTTCTACCAAAGTAGGTATGATGACTAGTTTTGCAGGAAATGATATTTTCTTGTCTGCAAAACCATCATGGATCAGTGGGTTGGAGGGGGATCTAACCAGGGCCAATGTGGGCCTTGGTATTCCCAAGGATGGTTAACAATATGATTCAAGTGCATTTTCAAAAATGCACCTGGTTTGAGAAAAGGAGGCATTCAAAAGGGTGAGCTGAAACTGTTTTCCAAACTTAGCCAAATTTGGCAGTTTTGAGGAATTTGAATAGAGTATGTGAGGGAATGTTCTTGGAGGAGTTGCAAGGTATCAGAGCTTTTACCAGGGGTTGATAAGGAGGTGTAGAGTGAGTAAAAGAGATCCTTGCTTGATGTTGGTCTTAAGGATTTGGAAACATCTAGGATGGAGATCCTCAGAATGGATCTGATTAAGGGTTTTAGATGATCACCTAGTGACTAGGGATCACAAAAAGGTTTGCTTCCTTGCTTAAGGATTTATGATTGGGAAACATCTTGATCCTAGTGATGAGCTCCTAGAGTGGCTCATACTACTTCCTAGGCAAACAAATCAAACAACAGATCAAAGCAACTCATCTTATACACTAATCAACTACTACTAGGGGTCACCATCAAGCTTAGCTTGGAGGTAAGGTTGGGGCATTTTGAAGAGGTTGAGTTTTGAATAAGATGAGGGTTCTTGGTATCTCTACCAAGAGTAGAATTCAAATGCTTTGAAAGGAGGTTTTTGGTAAAGCTAGAGATAAGAGTATTTGCGTGTTCTATCTGGAAAACATAAGGAGATGTATTATATATCTCTCCACAGTTTGGTTAATAGCAGCTACCAAAATAGTTTTGGTTACATAGACATCTTGGTTCCTGTTTTGAAAAGTCAGAATGTTTGAGAATATGTAAAGTAAGCCAAGATAGTTTTGGGTAAATAGCTTTTGTCAACTGAGGGTGAGGTAAGGAGTATCCTAAGATACACATCATAAGCACAAGTGCAAAAAAACAACAAGCAAGCACTGCACTAAAGCACAAGAAAACGTTTTTGTTTCCCCCTGATTTTTGCATTCTGGACAACTAATCAGGGTTGCGGAAATTGGGATGTTACAGACCTTTCCCCCTTAAAAGAATCTCGTCCCGAGATTCAGGAGAGTACGATTAGGGGATTTGTCTTAGTTAGTGCTATGTGTTTCTTGCGGGCTAACTTGCCGACCTTGCCTTCGAGTAGAAACATCTTGACAGTGAGGTTGCACTTCAAAAACTCGGAGGTCGAGCTGGCGTCCACCATGGTTGCAGGGAGGGATCTTCTTTCGGTAAGGGTCCACGGCACTTCTCTTAAGTGGGTTATTGTATCCAAGTCTGTGACAAGTCTGTGCTCTGAGATCTGAGTCTTCGGGTCACACGGTCGGGAAGAGAGGTCATCTATTTTGCGGGAAAGATGCTGTCTTTCCCCCTTAGGATTGGACTAAGGTGGGTCGAATGGTTACAAATAGGGGACTTTCTTAGGAAGGTGACAAAAGACGGTCCTTAGGGTAGCGGAGGACAACACAAAGGAGGGTGGCATCAAAGCGGTCTTTCCAGGGGAACCTGGGCTAGACTATTACCGGCTGGGCTTGCCGACGTTTGGGGGATCCTAGAGTGAGTTAAGGAGCTTCTCTCTATCTTTACTTCCACAGGGCGCTGTCACTTAGGAAGGCGAGGGACATCTTCAGTCTTGAGCTGAGTGGCAGCGAGCGGTAGGGTGACCATCTTTTCTGCGGAAGGGGACCTTGGATGTCTTCGAGCTTCTCTTTTGCGGAAGTCTTGGCAGATTTTCTCTTGGGGCATTCTCTGCTAAAGTGACCGGGTATTCCACACGTGAAGTAGGGGCTCTTCTTCCTTTGTGGCTGAGTTGATGACTTTTCCATGCTAACGGTGGAAGGTTGACGGGCCTTGCCAATGAGGGGATATATTGGTCACTTTATGGGGACATGGTTTTGGCCTTTGCAGAGGAAACCAGTGCTAAGTCGGGTTGGGCAAGCTTGGGGTGAATGGGGTTCTCCACAGTTGGGGCAGTGGCCGGAACATCTATTGGCTAGGTGTCCTTCGTCTCCGCAGCGGCTACATGCCTTCTTCGAGCTTCCGGTCTTCATGGCCTTCCTGGGGAGGTCTTGTTGGTGGAAGACGTTTCGGGTTGGGTCTGATGCAACGACTTGGGTAAAACACGCAAAAAGGAACAATTCAAGCAAGCATAACAATCAAAGAAGTCATTACATACAAACCAAACTGCACCCGAGGGTGCTAATAGTACTTAGGCATTACAAAACGCGTTCAGGGACGATACATGACTCTACCCTATTGCTAGGTGGGGCGAGTACAGCGACGAGGGTGATTACTCGGAGGGTGCACCTGCGGAGTCTTGGATAGCTTCTAGGTCTCCAACTACTGCAGATCCTCTGGGGTTGGCGGGATATTCATCTCGTCTTAAGTGAAGGTAAGAGTGGTGCCTTCTCCTGGTGTAGGGTTGGAGGTTGACTCGGTCGGCGCGGGTGTCTGGACAATTGGGTGGTACTCATTGAGGAAGGAGAGTTCGTCGTCCGTCCCGGGGTTCTCGTCTTTAGGGGTTGGGGGTACTTCAATGATCAGCTTCCTTGCCAAGCGGGCATTGGTGGCTTGGAGACCTCTCTCGCGCTTGCGGAGTAGGTTGATATCCATTTTTAGAAGCAGATTCTCGTGTCTGGCCTTGTCAAGATCTTCCTAGGAGCGCTGGAGTAGGTATTCCATGTTCTCCAGCTGATTTCCGATGCAGCAGGTGAGTAAAGACTCAGTAGGTAGTCCATCATCATCTCGCTTTCCAAACAAGTGGTAGGGAGTATCCTTCAACTCATCTTCGTGGATCTTGCAGAGGCGTGCCATGATCTCCTGAATGGCTCGCACCACGCCATCTACCCAGTTGCTGTCGAGGAAGGTGAAGATTGTGGGCACGGTGTCCTCATCGGGGAAAGGAATAACAACCTTGATGACCCATTGCATCACATTGGTGTTACTGTGAGGAAGTTCGGTTCCTTCAACAGTCGGCGCGGGTCTCTTGACTATCTTCAGTAGGTTGTGAAGTTGCTCTTCAAAGGGCCAGAAACTTTCTCCAACGATGATGTGCTCTGAGCGGAAGGAGGCCATCTACAACAGGTTTGTGAGATGGGGTTGGGTTAGTGAAGGTGTGCAGGATTTTAAGCTTATGAAAAATTATTAATGCAAGTAGTTTTTCGAAATAGAGGGGGGAGAAGACAAAAGCACTTTTGCAAATGGTCGTCTTTTCTCACTTGTCTTTTTGAAAATAGGTTTGTCGTTCCCTATCTAGTGTCCATGCTAACTAAGGTCTCCTATAGTCAGGATGACTCTGATACCATGTCTGTGGGCTCCCCCGGATTAATCATCCGAGAAATCCCTGTTATGCATATTTCCACATTCCCATGATCAGTGAGACGTGGAACATAACCGACATGTATCATTACAATCATCCAAAACATAACGAAAGTACAAGACTTACATAATTGCCATTACGGCTACATCAACTTAGCAGCGGAACAATGCCAAGCGCGGAGCCCAATCGTGCCTCCACCTACAGGCAGCTGACTAGGAAGACGGCCTAGCTCGCTGGACGTCACCTTAACCTCCTGAAAGTCTGGCCAAGTAAATAGCCAGGGACACAGCCGTGAGTACTTTTGAATGTACTCGCAAACCACCAGGATAAGTGATCCAAGGAAATCCAATTTTGGCTGTGGCGAGATAGCTCTATCTGGGGTTGCTTTTGACAAGCCTAAACTAATTCTAGGGTTATTGCATCTCCATATCTTTGTTGAAAAAGAGTTTTGAAAACATGCTTCGGTTTTATAAATCCAGACATCTCCATGTCTTTGCTAAAAAAGAGTTTTTGAAAACAGTTTCGTGGTTGAAAACCCTTTTTGAACATTTTAGACCCCTCGGGTCCAAGCAAAGCTTCGAACTCGGGTTCCCCCGGAACCTTCGTCCTCAAAGTACTTGTTTCGCAAACAAGCAAATTTTTGGGCACTCCTAGCCAACACCTTTACAACCGTCCTTGACCATGGACACGGCTATTCGAATAGGTTATACTCTGCAGAGTTTGCACACTTTACCCACAAGAATCAATACATCCGCCGGGATACAACCACGACCCACTACCGCAGTAGATGGGGGTCCGGATAATCAAACCTAACTCTTCGCTTGTCTACACTAGCAAAGGCATGCTTTTCCTCTTGGGTTTGTTCTCCTCGGCAGCGAGTTTGTGGCTCCCAGCCATAGTCCTTCCTTCCGTACACGCGCATACCCAAGCCGCAACTTGGCGTATACCTTAAATCTGGAGACTCCACTTCCTTCCGTACTACCTAAGTCATACCGTCCGCGGGAGACCCAATTGTCGCACCGGCCTCCTGCCAGTTCAGGCTCACTCTTGCCGAAGCAAGCGACAGGCTTCAGATCCTTGATCTGGTGGCACCTGCCCAGAATTCAAGGGATTTCTCCCTATAAGCATGGAATAAGTGCCTCGGCTAATGCGGACAAGCTACAAGTTAAGCCCCAGCAACCTAGGGTAATGTGGTTGCGCGGATAAAAATTGTTCCAGTAAAGGCGTAGAACATCCCATCAATTTCCTCTTCTTCTCATCACCATTTCTTTTGTTAAAACTTCCACTAGGAATGATGCCTCTTCCCAGGGTTTTACAAAGCCGTTTTTTGAAACATTTTTGGGTGGGGTAAATCCCAAAACGGTTTATTTTCTCAAAACCCGGGGTTTCCAAGGAGGTAGGATGCTAATAATCATACTCTCGGTCTAAAGGGGATAAATGATGGGTTCATCGGGGTGGTGCCTCGACGGACACGAAATCATAACTTGGAGGAGCCAAGTTACTACCGCAGTATTTGTAAAACAAGACATGCAGGTAGAGTAGGCAATTTATAAAGAAGATATAAAACAAGTAAAGGAGAATAGGACATATATCCGAGTTTAGGAATGGTGGCTTGCCTGTGATCAGCAATAATTCCCTGGACTTCTTCAGATGACCAAGAATACCCAATACTATAATAATAAGAAATCCCTTCCTTCTTGTCTATCAGACACTCACACTATCGTCGTCATCGGGTACACATGCAAGCAAACAATATCACAATCAGTACAAGGCAAATAACATCAAATCATACAGCAAACAAGCATGAGGAATACTACTGGACTTGGAAGGTTTTTTTTGGGGAAGTGGGATTCAAATGATGGAATTTACAAGATTTCCACAGGGGTGTTTTCTCTTGGAAGATAGTTGACAAGACTAGATACAAAGAGCTTGGCTTAGGGATCTGTGCTCAGTAGAATAACAATGTGTAAAAATGATATCCCCTGCTAGGTCTTGTCAAAACAAAACTCACACAAGTGGTTTCACTTGATTATCACCTTTCTAGATCCAGATATGCTTTTTATAGTGGATTAAACTCTAGTTTGAGGAAATAATTCACCAGGAAAGTTCTGGAGCTCCAAAAATTATTTGCTTGGATGGTTTGGTAGTAATTGCTGTTATGAACCACTTAGAGTTGGAATCATGTCCAAAGAATTACCATAATGCCCTCAAGAAAATCCCAAAGGCAGTTCTGTATGATTCTTCTTCTTTTTACCAAATTAAAACTACATGAGCTATTGAGTTGGTTCGAAGAGCATGTGCTAGGTATTTAGAATACCTTTCATTAGAAATTGGTTTCACTCTGTTTGGAGTTGTCAAACTCCAGGAGTGATTTATTTAGTGAAAATACCCATCACAGAGGTATTTAATTCACTAAAATACAACCAAACCTCAATAAATTCTGAGCTACTAGGATTTGGTAGATATCGGTTCTGGTGTGTACTAGGAGGTGGAATCAGGTCAAAACCACATTTGGTTAGACCTGGGAAATTATCTAAGACAGACTATTGCTAGTTTTGTTAATTTTACTAAAGGTAGAATACAGTTCACGTTGGCATAGGACCTGGGCTAGAGGATAGGTATTTACAATACCTTCCTAAGGGGCCTTGTTTCCCCCCAATTGGATAGGTGTAGGTCACTGGGGAATTAATTCCGTGCAAAAGATACATTTTGGTGGATAATATGCCAATAAATAATGGAATTTATTTTTGGGAGAGGGACAGCTCTACAAGATGCACAAAACCTTCATGTACAGTGAGAATTTTGGATCTATCTCATAACGTTGTTTTTCATTTTTATTTGAATTAAAACTGAACCACTATTTTTCAAATCTGGAAATAATCTTAAAAACGAGATGAGAACTGGGCCGGGATTCCTCAGGGGAACGGGCCGCACAGGGGCGGGCTGGCCCAGTTAGCCAGGGCACACGCGCAGGAGGGAGTTTAAACTCCGGCCACGGGTCCCGCTGGTTAGCCACCTTGGGACCGAAGCGGTATCGGCCGCTTATGGCCGTCGGATCGAATAGAGATCGACGGCATAGCGTCTGTCTGCTACCTCGCGACGTGCGCGGCAGCGGAAACCCTAACGGGGAGGGAGGAGGGTTGGGGGAGGGCTCACCGGCGGCGTAGGGGCGATGCCAGCGATGCAGGTCAACACGGCGCCTCCGGATACGCAAAGTGAGGGGTGGGAACGACCCCTTTGATGACAGGAGGAGTCTCACGCGAGGTCGTCGGCATGGATGGGTCGGAGCTCACCGGAGAGCTCTTCCGTGGTGGCTGCAAGGAAAAAGGGGAGGCATGGTTAGATGGGGGAGGTCGAGGAGGTCTCAGCAAGAGAGCACGTAGAGGGAATGGAGTAGTGGGGAGAGCTCTAGGTTCGGTTCTTTAAAACGGCCGAAGCTTTTACTCCTCCCTCTCCCGGGCAGTACAGAGGAAGGGAGAGACTGGGGAGCTCAGGGGTGATAGATCAGACCTAGGGGAGCCTTGTGAGGCTACATGCAGGTGGAGGAGGGCTCGGGCGAGGTCACCTCGAGCTCGAGATCAATAATGGCCGAGGAGGGTGGTTCTCCTTCTTGTGGCTAGAGGGGAGGGGAGGAAGGGATGGGGAGCTCGGGGGAGGCAAGTGAGAGTGAGAGGGGGAAAATGAGGGCAGAGGCGAGGTGGGGTGGTCTCTGTCCATATATACTAGGGAGGAGAGGTGGATGAGACAATTTACCCATTTGGACATGGTGGGGAGGGAGGGCTGGCCAAGGATTGGTCTAGGGGTCGGTGGAGAGGGTTATGATGGTCATTTGGGCATGCTGGATCAGAGAGGGAGGGGGTGGCAGCTGTGGTGATTAATTAAAGTAGAATCCTTGTGAGATTTTGTTGACTCTCTCTCTTTCTACTAGAGCAAGGGCAAAATGGTCAAGGCTGAGGTGGAGCTACAGTGGTGGTCGATCAGTGGGGGGGGGGGTCTTAGTGCTAAGGATGAGCTTTGATCAAGCTTTCGGGGAATTTGGAAGTGGTTTAGACTAGTGGTTTACTAGTTTGCCAAAATTGATCCAATGGTTGGTTGTGAAGAAAGTCCAAATATTTGCATTGGAACAGAGGGGAAAATGGTACTGGTAGATAGATGAGGTCGAGGTAGACTCCTAGGATTTATTTGGGATTTTTATGTGGAGTTTAAGTCCCCTTAAATCCACTTACTCAAAAAGGACATAAGTGATTTCTATAGGGTTATTTGATAAGTTTCCATTGGGCATGGATGGATTTTGGTGTGGGAGGGTCCCAAATGTGAGTAAACACCTAGGGGAATTTGCCCAAGATTTATTGAGGATTAAAAGTGATTAAAACTACTATTATTCCAATTCAGCCATTTTAGAAAATGGGCAAAAAGATATAATAAAGCTTCTCAAAAATATTTATTTTTGAGCTGGAAATATAGGATATGATTTGTGGGATTCATATGAGCCAAAAGTTGGGGAAGTGGTTTGGTAAAAACCAAACTTTCCTTTATGGAGGGAGTCTTGGAGATTTAGACTATTTAAGAAATTAAATAGCTTTAGGGCCATGATAATTATGGATAATTATTGATAAATATTGAGGATCAAAGTAGATGAGATAGTCAAGGTGTAGCAAGCAATTGCAACCTTGAGGAATGGAAATCCAACTAGAAAAGGAATGAAAACCAAGAGTTGATGATCTAGGGTGGTGTTATTTTTATACCACCAAAACATGCTTGCATCTTGGAGCTGAGAGCTCACCTTGGTGCAAGAGATAGATGCTTGAGTAGGCCAAGTCATGTAGATGATAATGTCAGGAGAAGTTTGAATTAATTGTATTTGAGGTGATCTAGATAAGATGGCAAACTTTGTTGAAATTAAAGCTGCCATGCAGAAAGTGTCATGATGCCTTCTAAACCATGTGGGTTTAATAAGCACAGAGCTCCACTTGGGACAAGTGAAGTAGGATCTAACCAGGGGACAATGTGGGCCTTGGTAGTCCCAAGGATGGTTAACAAGATGGTTCAAGTTCATTTTCAAAAATGCACCTGGTTTGAGAAAAGGAGGCATTCAAAAGGGTGATGCTGAAACTGTTTTCCAGACTTAGCCAAATTTGGCAGTTTTGAGGACTTTGAGTAGAGTATGTGAGGGAATGTTCTTGGAGGAGTTGCAAGGTATCAGAGCTTTAACCAGGGGTTGATAAGGAGGTGTAGAGTGAGTAAAAGAGATCCTTTCTTGATGTTGGTCTTAAGGATTTGGAAACATCTAGGATGGAGATCCTCAAAATGGATCTGATTAAGGGTTTTAGATGATCACCTAGTGACTAGGGATCACAAAAAGGTTTGGTTCCTTGCTTAGGGATTGATGATTGGGAAACATCTTGATCCTAGTGATGAGCTCCTAGAGTGGCTCATACTACTTCCTAGGCAAACAAATCAAACAACAGATCAAAGCAACTCATCTTATACACTAATAAACTACTACTAGGGGTCACCATCAAGCTTAGCTTGGAGGTAGGGTTGGGGAATTTTGAAGAGGTTGAGTTTTGAATAAGATGAGGGTTCTTGGTATCTCTACCAAGAGTAGAATTCAAATGCTTTGAAAGGAGGTTTTTGGTAAAGCTAGAGACAAGAGTATTTGCGTGTTCTATCTTGAAAACATAAGGAGATGTATTATATATCTCTCCACAGTTTGGTTACTAGCAGGTACCAAAATAGTTTTGGTTATATAGACATCTTGGCTCCTGTTTTGAAAAGTCAGAATGTTTGAGAATATGTAATGTAAGCCAATAGTTTTGGGTAAATAGCTTTTGTCAACTGAGGGTGAGGTAAGGAGTATCCTAAGATACACATCATAAGCACAAGTGCAAACAAACAGCAAGCAAGCACTGCACTAAAGCACAAGAAAAAGTTTTTGTTTCCCCCTGATTTTTGCATTCTGGACAACTAATCAGGGTTGCGGAAATTGGGATGTTACATGTTATGTTGACGCTCTTTGACACAGATCCGGATGACTCTAAGTCTCAATCCGGATACATTTTTCTCATGAACAGAGCAGTAGTTAGTTGGATGAGCTCCAAACAACCTGTGGTGGCGGGATAAACAATAGAGGCATAATATGCTGCTTCTTCAGAAGCGACGCATGAAGCGGTTTGGATGAAGGAGTTCATTACTAAACTAGGTGTGGTTCCTAGTGCGTTGGACCCAATGGTGATCTATTGTGACAACAGTGGAGCCATAGCCAATGCCAAGGAACCAAGGTCTCACAAGAATTCCAAGTATATTAAGCGCCGGTTTCACTGCATCTGCAAGCATGTCAAGGATGGAGATATAATTGTTGGGTTCGCAGCATAGAAAACAAAAAAATCCTACGATGGGAACTACTAAGCACCAAGATCTATCTACCTAGATACAAGCAACGGGTGGATATACATCCATAGAGAACATACCCTTGAAGACTGACAAAGTGTAACGAGATTGGACTCGTGGATGATGTAGTCGATCGATTGCCGATCTCAAGATCAATAGGAAGTCCTAGCGCCGCAAATCAGCAGCGCATCCATGCTCGCACACACGTCTGGTCCACCAAACAACCTCTGCCTCCTCGCTCCAGCGATGCAGCAGAAGTAGCATCTCCTTCTAGACGAAAAGCCACCGGAACATGTATCTCGCTAATCTGAGACCATGGGGAATAATTCTAGAGGGGGAGAGAGTTCCTTCACGAGGAGGTGTACTTTCTGAGTAGGAGAGGGCGGGCAGCCCCTCCCATGGCCGACAGCCATGGAGGTGCCCCACCTCTTCCTTCATTCATGTGGGTGGAAGCTCCACTCACATAAACATGCCTCCACTCAAAAGTCCACTCACATGCATTAAATTTCCGGCAAATTTAATGCAACTTGATGACCCACAAGTATAGGGGATCGCAACAGTCTTCGAGGGAAGTAAAACCCAATTTATTGATTCGACACAAGGGGAGCCAAAGAATATTTATAAGCCTTAACACCTGAGTTGTCAATTCAGCTGCACCTGGAAACAATCTTGCTCGCAGTAGTTTATCAGTAGCAATAGTTTTGTAATACTAATAGCAAAGTAATAGCAGTAGTAAAAGTAAAGACAATAGTAACAATTGCAGTAAACAGTAGGATTAAAGCGCGGTAGGCATAGGGATGGATGGACGGGCGTTGCATGGACAAAACAATTCATGTAGCAATCAAGATATAGGGCATTTGCAGATAAATAAGGTAAAGCATCCAAGTACTAAATAATCATAGGCATGTGTTCCATATATAGTCATACGTGCTCGTAATGAGAAGTTGCACAACATCTTTTGTCCCGCCAGCCCGTTGCAGCGGGGCCTCTAGGGAATCTACTGGCAATTAAGGTGCTCCTTTTAATAGAGCACCGGAGCAAAGCATTAACACTCCGTGAACACATATAATCCTCACATCAAAGCCATTCCCTCCGATTATCCTGATTCTTGTCACTTCGGGGCCTTCGGTTTTGGACAAAAATATGTGTATACAACTTGCAGGTAAGATCATAAACAATAATATCCTCATGAATTAATAACATGTTCAGATCTGAAATCATGGCACTCGGGCCCTAGTGACAAGCATTAAGCATAACAAGTTACAACAATGTCAAAAAGCACTAACAATAGATACTAGGCACCATGCCCTAACAATCTGATGCAATTACATGAACGATCTCATCCAATCCCTACCATCCCCATAGCCTATAGCAAGGGATTACTCACTCATGGATGTGGGAATCATGGATGGTTGATGGAGAAGCGATGGTGATGATGATGGCGATGATCTCCTCCAATTCCCTGTCCCAGCAGGGTGCCAGAACAGAGTTTCTGGTTCCGAATCGCAGTATCTGGTGGTGGTAGCGCAGCAGAACTCTATCTGGGAAAACGTCCAACCCCTCGTCTGCTTTAGGTCAGAGGGCTTATATAGGCAAAAGGAGAGGTCAAGGCGGAGTCCGAGGCAGCCACACCACCCCCTGGCGTGGCCTGGCCTGGCCCGCGTGACCACGTGGTGTGGGCCCCTCATGGCACTTCTTCGTCTCGTCTTCTGGCTCCATGAGTCTTCTAGTAAAATAGGAGTTTTGCTATATTTTCCGGGATTTTTCCTGAAAGTTGAATTCCTGCACAAAAAACTAGACACCAAAGCAATTCTGCTGAAAACAACGTTAGTCCGCATTAGTTGTATCCAAATCACACAATTTAGAGAAGAAACAATAGCAAAAGTGTTCGGGAAAGTAGATACATTTTGGACGTATCAACTCCCCCAAGCTTAGCTTATTGCTTGTCCTCAAGCAATTCAGTTGAATACTGAGTGCGATAAAAGAAACTTTCATGAACACATTTGCTTCATAAGATGTATATATTCTCAGCATATGATCAAATACTTAGGCAATTCATAATAAAGAGTATGAAAATAAGGTTACCCAGTGGTCGTGCAAGCTATGAAGAGATCCCAACCCATTAATAATAAGCAACATGGCACATAAGGATATGCAGGATTGTAATGCTCATAAGAAGATATGCTAAAGTGGTATCTCGCTTGCCTTTCTTTGGAGCAAAACATAAATGCCAAGGCACCTCTGAAGTTTAAGTGAAGACTAGAAATAAAAATATCAAAGATACAAGTGTCAAAGTTATGTCATAATTAACCGTGTTTTGGGACAAGCACATTACACTAAGAATGACAGCTATGCTCTCGGGAAGGTGCTCAAAGAATGAACGGTGACTCAATATAAAGGTGAAATAAAAGATTTGAAAAGTTTGAAAGGCTTCCAAATGTTGAAAGTATGGTACTCATTAGCTTTGAGCTCTCATTGCCCCTATCATAAGCATATTTAAGTGATTAAGGTTAAAGTGAACAAATATGAGGATATGCTTGACAAGTTATAAGTTGAAAATATCATGCCCCTTGCTTACGAGTACCGTTCCTCATGCTACTCAACTTTAGTCACAAGTAAGTTCTTTTCATTGTAAGTACATGTGTATCATGGAGAACCGCCAACGAGGTACCCCTTGCCCGATGATACGGAAGATTCCCCATATCAAAATGACAAGGCAAGCAGACAATGAGCATCTCAACAATCCTTTTATTTCCTATTTGCATAGGGTCTCTTTTTTTCTTTCCTATTTGCATAGGGTTTTTTTCTTCTTCTTTTTTCTTTTTTTATTGAGGATGCTTCATAGATTGCTCACTATGGTTATGCTGCAGGTTTCCACCATGATTAGGCATGGCTTAGACCAGCCGCCTAGGCATTTCTCTAAAACATATACGAACTCCATGAGCCTTACAATCTCCCCTTTCATTTCACACCGCCGAGATCCATAAGCAAAAGAACATGATATCAACTAAATGAAGTGCAATGTTGAAAGCATTCCCCATGATAACATGGTTCTGCTAATTCACAACTTACAAAACGCAAGCATATACACAACATAGATGGGCACAATGGTTCAAGTTATTAAGTGCAAGAAAGTAAAGTGTGCCATCAAGTTCGTGAGAGCTTTACTAACTAATTTTCACATAACAAGCAAACATTTTTATTGGAAGAAAACAGAGCATAATAAATATGCAAGGAGCAGCAATAATGCTAGTAGGTGGATATGGTGGACTCTTTTTGAAAACTTTGGTTTTAGGGAGTTGGATGCACGACTAAAGCTTATACTCAGCACATGTGAAGGCTAGCAATAGAAAGGGAGCGACAATCGAGAGAGAAGTAGCTGTCATAATCATGCTTGCGACAAAACAGAATTAATAGTGGCATAAAAGTGACACAAGAACTCTGAGGAAAATAAATCATCGAGGCTTAACTGACCTTTTGTTTAGTCATATGCATGCGTGAGCATGTTCCAAGTCGATTCAAATAGAACACCACAATGTCATACCAAGTTATGAATAGAACAATGTGAGCAAACATTTATATGACATGTTACGAACTATAATGGATTGGAACCGATCATAAGAAGGCAAGGACCACTAAGTATCCATTAAGTAACATACACCTTACATAAACAGACTAAGCATGCTCACAATGATGAGTATATGTACAAAAATGAAAACAAATAGAGTTCATACCAGCCTCTTACCACACCTCGAGTTGTCATAAATCATCACTGCCTTTCACTTGTATGACTTGAATAATAAGATAAAACCAAACTCCAAGGAGTCACCGAGGACCGCTGAACCCTGCAACAAACTTTACAAAACTAGAGAAGAACAACAAATATTTTCGGGCTTTCGATTTTTAAAGGCAAGAACCGAAGGGAAAAGCAAGCAAAGTGAAATCTTTTTGGGTTTTTCGAATAATCAAAACAAAGCTAAAAAAGGATGAAGCAAACCAAGGCTAAAAGACGAAGAAGAAAACAAAGAGAAATAACGAAAATATTTTTGGTCTTTTTGTGTTTTGGAAAGCAGAAATAAAGCAAGAACAAAAAACTAAAAAGAAAACGAAACATGGATATGTAAAGTGCTGACAAAAAATGATATGTAGATGAGTGTGATGTCGGTGTACCTCCCCCAAGCTTAGGCTTTTGGCCTAAGTGGAGATCAATCCCAAGCTGGCCAAGATGGAGTGCCTCCGTAATACGGCGAAGAAGTGCCTTCGTCCTGATATGAACTCGAGGACGCCCCAGCGTAATGCGCAGAGTAGTCGTAAGAGGGCACATCCCCTTGGTGCTGCCCCTGGAAACCAAGCAGGTGGAGCTGCTCATCCACCTCCTCCTTGGAGCGCGACCATGGCATCCTGCAAATACTGAACAAAGTAGGCTATGGCAAGGGAATTTGCCTCTCATCTCCGTCAATGACAACATCCTGTAAGCTAAACTCTCTGCATTAGAGTTAGTAGTAACAAAGTGATGTGTTTTTATAGCAGCAAGATCAAGCCTTTGTGGTGCCAACACAATATCATTAGGATCAACAGAAAATTCCAAGGCAGCAACCATGCGTGTGGTAATAACACCCCCATAAATGGGTCCTCTAGCAGCTAAACGGCGGGCAATGAGAAAACCAATATTATACTTGGTATCGTTATTAAGTGCGGCAGCAAGAAAGGCTAAATGACAATTAGAAATATTACTAGTGTTTTCCCTACCAAGAATGCTAGTAGCAAGATAATAATCAAAATATCTAAGAGCTGGGAGTTGAATGTTCCTTATCTTCCCACGCTGAGCCGTGCGGTCATCGTCATTTGTCACACTTCGGTAGAGCTCCAGCAAATCAGCGGGTCAACCTTGGATCTTCTTTACTGTCCCAGTCATGCCTATGCCTATAATGCTGGAAAATCTTTCCAATGGCATGGTAATAGGCATATTATAAATTTTGAACGAAACAATTGCACAATAAGGGGTGTTAGTGAAAGTGAAACTTTCAACGAAAGTTTTGGTGAGCACGGCATATTGCTCACTCTCATCCTACATGTAAGTGGTTAGACCAACCCTTTGAACAAGAAGTAGGAAATCATCAAGGATCCCTACAGCTTGCAAAAAGGCAAAGCAAGGGAAGGTGGATGGATGAATATCTCCCTCATCCCCTTCATTGCCAAAGCGCGGTGCGATAAGATCTTCATTATATGATGGCATTAATTGCGATGCTGATCTTGAAGGTCTTGCCCTCCTGGGTGTGTCTCTCTCAAATACTTCTCCAAAAGTGTGGTTGTCCATCTCTCCCTTTTCTGAAATTTAGACAACCATCAAACAAGTGATTGCAAAGTGATTACATAATGAAAGGAACTACTTATAGGGACTTGCAAGAAGCCTAAACATGCATCAAAACAACTTCTCTAAGCATTGAACAAGCATGCAAACTCACATAAACTATCACCTCCAGTAGCAAAATACTCAAGATATAATCCACTAATCACAAATATACTTGGACAAGCGGGGGAGTCACATACCGGAGAACAAATGCTCCAAATCTCAGCAGCAAAGATAGGTTGAGCAAGGAGATCGAAAATCGCGAGCAAGAACAACAAGAACACGGGTTTAAGCAATGAAACTGGTGTTTTCTCGGGAGAGAGAAAGAAGTGGCAGTTGAGAGAGTAAGTGGAGGGCCAGGGGTGGCCCACACCATGGCCAGGCGCTCCCCAGGTCTGGCCGCGCCACCAGGTGGTGTGCCTGACTAGTGGGCCCCCCTGGGTCACTCTAGATACTTCTCTGTCCCTTTTCTAACGTAAAAATTTAATATGAATTTTATGGAATTTTTCGAGATACTTTATTTTCAGCAATTTTCAGGTATTGATGAATGATTTTCTGGTAGAAAGATAGAATCAAAATGATACAATAACAAAACAAAACCTAAACTTTAGAAGTTCTAAGACACTCTAATATGCAAGCAACTATCAAAATAGAAAAATAACTAAGTGAAAACAAAAATTAAAATGGATAAAATAAAAGTAAGTAAGGATAATCATGGTGAAAGCATTGTTTTGTTCATTAAAATGCCTTTGTTAACAAGGTTGATCAGGTCTTGTTACCAATTTTTTTTATATGAAACAGAACTTTGCATTCCACTAAGTGATTATGTTACCTCAACCTTGATAGCAATAGTCCTAATCATAATAATTTCATATTTTTCTCGCGGTATGGGACAATATATTTCTCCAACTTGGATGCCGTCAAAATTTTCAATTAAATTTAAACCATATGTCCTATCAATCTTCTTGGGGAAATAGACAGTATGTTCCTTGTCATTAACATTAAAAGTTACCTTTCCTAGATTGCAATTAATAACAGCTCCTGCAGTGTTAAGAAAAGGTCTCCCAAGAATAATAGACATATTGTCATATTTAGGCATTTCAAGCACAACAAAATCAGTTAAAATCAAGCAATTATGAGCCACTTGAACAGGAACATCCTCACATATACCAACAAGAATAGTAGTAGATTTATCATCCATTTGCAAAGATATATCAGTTGGTATTAATTTCTCCAATTGAAGTCTCTTGTAGAGAGAAAAAGGCATAACACTAACTCCTGCTCCTAAATCACACAAAGCAGTTCTAACAGAACTATTTTTAATAGAACAAGGAATAGTTGGAATCCCTGGGTATCCAAGTTTCTTTGGAACCTTACCATTAAAGGAATAATTAGCAAGCAAAGTAGAAATTTATTCATTAGGGATCTTCCTTTAATTAGAGACAATATCCTTCATATACTTCGAATATGGAGGCAATTTAATAGCATCAGTCAAAGGAATTTGCAAAAATAAAGGTTTCATCCATTCACAAAACTTATTATAGTGTTCGTCTTCCTTTGACTTGTGTTTCTTATCAGGGAAAGGCATAGGTTTTTGGACCCAAGGCTCTCTTTCACTACCATGTTTCTTAGAAACAAAATATTCTTTAGTGTATTTAGTATTCTTAGTGTGTCTTTCAGGTTCTTCTTAAACTTTTTCTTTATCAGGAGCATCATTTTCCTCATTACCACTTTCAGTTTCAGCATAGAGACACATATACTATTAGGATTTTTGGCAGGTTCAGAAGACTCTACACTAGTTTTATGTTTCTTTTTATTTCTCTTAAGAGAAGTACCACTATTTTCAATTTGTTGAGAATCCTGCTCAATTATTTTAGGATGCCCCTCAGGATATAGAGGATCTTGAGTGGCAGCACCACTTCTAGTTCTAATTTCATAAGCATGTTTTTCTTTAGCAGCATTCACTAACAAATCTTTTTGTACTTTAATAAGCTGATCAATTTGAGTTTGAACCATTTTGAAATGTTTAACGAGCATTTTAACATCATTGGAGGTTCTTCCCACAATACTCCTCAACTCAATAATAGCTCTAGATTTTCCCATTAAATGATTCTGCACCCTTTTATTAAAATTATCTTGCTTAACAATAAAAATATCAAATTCTTCTAAGCATTGATCAGGAGGTTTAGAATAAGGAATATCACTTTCATCAAAATGTTGGAGAGAGTGTACCTCAATAGTGGATGAGTGGGTGATCGGCTTAGATAACTCTTCTATGGGAGGTAGATTCTTGACATCTTCAGATTTAATACCCTTCTCCTTGAGACATTTCTTAGCTTCCTTCATCACTTCATCATTTAGTTCAATCACTCCCCTCTTCTTTGGTGTTGGTGTTGGATCAGGCACAGTTAAATCAGGTGTAATTGACTCAGGTGAAGTCCAGTCATCATAATTCTTGCTTATTTTAGCCATTAATTCCACATCTTCTTTGGGAGTTCTCTTCCTGAAAACACAATCAGCACAACTATCCAAGTATGTCCTAGATTCTTCAGTTAGTCCATTATAATATATATCAAGAAGCTCATTTTTAGGTAATGGACATCTAGGTTGTGCATGAATCAAAGCACAAAACCTTGCCCATGATTCAGGCAATATCTCCTTTTCTCCCTGTTTAAAATCAAAAAATTCCTGCAAAATGGCATGTCTAGCACTAGGAGGGAAATATTTCTGAAAGAAAATACTAATCAAGCAATCAGGGCTATCAATAAATCCAAGAGGTAAATTATTAAACCAAGCTTTAGCTTATCCTTTTGTGAAAAAGGGAAAATTTTAGCGACAAAGTAGGTGCGCATCTTAATATCATCAGAAAATAAGCCACTCATGGTAGAAAGCTCAGTCATATGTGCTAGATCACTTTCATTCTTAGTCCCACAAAAAGGTTATGTAAGATAAATCTAGAGAGAAATCATAATCCTTATCATTAATGTTTATGGGAGATGTAGCAAACTTGTCATTAGGGGATAATTTGGGTTTTATAGTACGTCTCTCAAGAAGACTCTTAATAGCACTTATACCATGAGTATTTTGGCATTCTTTAATAAATTCATCAGTCATTTGTATATATCCATCTTCAATATCATAGATCTCTATATATTCAGGTGAGCTGACAGGCGTAGTAGTGTATTCATTAGGATTTTTAGTATTTCTAGCTATAGTTCTAGCAATCATAGCATCTAGGAAAGGACCTAAGGAACCACTCTTATCAAGCACAGTAGAAGCAACATCATAAGTATTAGAAGTTTTAGATTCAGCAGAAGTAGTAGTATGTGTACCATGTGTATGTGGTGGTGTAAGGAGCTTACTCATCACATATGGTGAATCAAGAGCAATAGAGGTGTTCAGAACCGTACCTCTCCTTGTAGTGGATGGTAATATAGGAACCTTTCCATCACGAGATTTACCCATGATGAATGGATGGCAGCGAACAATAGTGATTCCAAGTGAACTTGATAAATAGAGCTATGCTCCCCGACAACGGTGCCAGAAAATAGTCTTGATGACCCACAAGTATAGGGGATCGCAACAGTCTTCGAGGGAAGTAAAACCTAATTTATTGATTGGACACAAGGGGAGCCAAAGAATATTTATAAGCCTTAACAACTGAGTTGTTAATTCAGCTACACCTGGAAACAATCTTGATCGCAGTAGTTTATCACTAGCAACAATTTTTTAATAGTAAAAGCAAAGTAATAGCAGTAGTAAAAGTAAAGACAATAGTAACAATTGCAGTAAACAGTAGGATTAAAGCGCGGTAGGCATAGGGATGGATGGACGGGCGTTGCATGGACAAGACAATTCATGTAGCAATCAAGATATAGGGCATTTGTAGATAAATAAGGTAAAGCATCCAAGTACTAAATAATCATAGGCATGTGTTCTATATATAGTCATACGTGCTCGTAATGAGAACTTACACAACATCTTTTGTCCTGCCAGCCCGTTGTAGCGGGGCCTCTAGGGAATCTACTAGAAATTAAGGTGCTCCTTTTAATAGAGAACCAAAGCAAAGCATTAACACTCCGTGAACACATGTGATCCTCATATCAAAGCCATTCCCTCTGGTTATCCCGATTCTTGTCACTTCGGGGCCTTCGGTTCTGGAGAATAATATGTGTATACAACTTCCAGGTAAGATCATAAACAATAATATCCTCATGAATCAATAACATGTTCAGATCTGAAATCATGGCACTTGGGCCCTAGTGACAAGCATTAAGCATAACAAGTTGCAATAATGTCAAAAAGCACTAACAATAGATACTAGGCACCATGCCCTAACAATCTGATGCAATTACATGAACGATTTCATCCAATCCCTACCATCCCCATAGCCTACAGTGGGGATTACTCACTCATGGACGGGGGAATTATGGATGGTTGATGGAGAAGCGATGGTGATGATTCTAGCGATGATCTCCTCCAATTCCCCGTCCCGACAGGGTGCCAGAACGGAGTTTCTGGTTCCGAATCGCGGTATCTGGTGGTGGTAGCACAGCGAAACTCTATCTGGGAAAACATCCAACCCCTCGTCTGTTTTAGGTCAGAGGGCTTATATAGGTGAAAGGAGGGGTCGAGGTGGAGTCCGAGGTGGCCACATCACCTCCTGGCGCGGCCTGGCCTGTCCCTCGCGGCTAGGTGGTGTGGGCCCCTCATGGCACTTCTCCGTCTCGTCTTCTGGCTCCATGAGTCTTCTGATAAAATAGGAGTTTTGCGATATTTTCCGGGATTTTTCCTAAAAGTTGAATTCCTGCACAAAAACGAGACACCAAAGCAATTCTACTAAAAACAACGTTAGTCCCCATTAGTTGTATCCAAATCATAGAAATTAGAGAAGAAACAATAGCAAAAGTGTTCGGGAAAGTAGATACGTTTTGGACATATCACAACTCTCATTTAATAAAACTCTTTTATTTATTTTATTCAGATTTTTGCTAATTACTTTAATTAACAGACATTCACATAAAACCCCCTGCAATATTTCAATATCACAAGCAGAACCAATTTCAGCAATTTCACTAGAAACAATTTTGGTGTCCACTGAAATAATTCCAGCACTTTGTAAATCTTTTCTCTGGAACACATTTGCTCCAAATGGTGTCGGTATCCCTTAAATGTGTCACCCTACGGTTCACGAATAATGCAGACATGATCGAGACCCTTCTCCGATCAATAATCAGTAGCGGGACCTAGTGATCCATACTGACTCCCACACATTCAACGATGACTTCTGTGATCATGAGAACCTTTAACGCTAGTAACTAAATCCCTTTGTCTCGTGATATATTACATGTCCAAGATTCAATCATCAGTATCTCAATACCTAGTTTGATCTTGTTACCGACATGCAATCTTTTTTCGTTCCCGTGACATAACATTCTAGTGAACACATCACTTGCTTGCAAGCTATCTTAATGTGATATCACTGAGAGGGCCGAGAGTATATCTATCCGTCATCGGGATGGACAAATCCCACTCTTGATCCATAAGCCTCTACATAACACCTTCGGAGTATCTGAACCCACCTTTATAGTCACCCTGTTACGGTGTGACGTTTGATGTTATCAAGTTACTCTTCTAGTGTTAGTGATTGACATGATCTTAGGGTATAAGGACTTGGATTACTTCGTATGATGTTATAGCAATTTAAACACAATGACTTTGATCATAATGCTATACTCTGGATGAATTTTCATCACATCATTCCACCAATGTTGTGACCTCGTTATTAACAACATCCAATGTCCATGATCAGGAAACCTTGATCATCTTGTTAATCAACAAGCTATTTTATAAGAGAGGCATAACTAGAACCCTTTATTTGTTAATTAAACACACATGTATTAACGTTTCCAATCAATACAATTATAGCATGAAAAATAAACATCTATCATGTACTTGGAATACGATAATAACAACTTTATTATTGCCTTTTAGGGCATATTCCCTTTAGTCTCCCACTTGCACTACAGACAATATCTAGTTTACATAGTGATAAATCTAACACCCATGGAGTTTTAGTGTTGATCATGTTTTTCCCTAGGGAGAAATTTAGTCAATGGATCTGCTACATTCAGATCCGTATGTACTTTACAAATCTTTATATCTCCATCCTTGACATGCTCGCGGATGGAGTGAAACCAGCGCTTAATATGCTTGGAATTCTTGTGAGACCTTGGTTCCTTGGTGTTGCCTATGGCTCCATTGTTGTCACAATAGATCACCATTGGGTCCAACGCACTAGGAACCACACCTAATTCAGTTATGAACTCTTTCATCCAAACCGCTTCCTGAGCCGCTTCTGAAACAACAACATATTCCGCCTCCGTTGTTGATCCTGCCACCATAGGTTATTTTGAGCTCCTCCAACTAAATGCTGCTCCGTTCATGAGAAATATGTATCCGGATTGAGACTTAGATTCATCCGGATCGGTGTCAAAGCTAGCATTGACATAACACTTAGCGACCAGCTCTTCTTCACCTTCGTATACAAGAAATATTTCCTTAGTTCTTCTTAAGTACTTAAGGATATTATTGACCGCTATCCAGTGTTCTGAACCTGGATCAGATTGGTACCTACTAGTCAAACTAATAACATGTGCCACATCCGGTCTTGTACATAGCATGGCGTACATTATAGAGCCTATGGCTGAAGCATAGGGGATCTTATCCATTATCTCTCTTTCTTCCGTCGTAGCCGGACTTTGAGTCTTACTCAATGTCTTGCCTTGCAACATGGGTAAGAACCCCTTCTTACTTCCGTCCATTTTAAACTTCTTTAAAATCATATCAAGGTATATACTTTGTGATAGCCCAATTAGGCGTCTTGATCTATCTCTATAGATCTTAATGCCTAATATATATGATTCTTCACCAAGGTCTGATGCGCTCGACTTTCGACGTAGAGCTCGTTGGGAACCCCAAGAGGAAGGTACGATGAATATAGCAGCAAGTCTTCCCTCAGTTATGAAACCAAGGTTTAATCGAACCAGTAGGAGCAAGGAAACACCCCAAAGGTGTTACTAGCTGAGATTTGGCAGGGCGCACTACCGGTGCTAGTAGGAACGTGGAGATCTGCACAACACAACCACAGAACTTTGTCCCCAACTTGCGATGAGGTTGTCAATCTCACCGTGTTTTGCGGAAAACAAAGGATTAAACGTATCGAATGGAAAGAAGTAAAAGTTTGCAGAAAGTAACCACAAAGCCGTAAATAGTTGTAGATTGTATGTAAAGAAAAAGCACCGGGATCCATAGTTCACTAGAGGTGGCTCTCCTTAGATAGATAACATGTTGGGTGAACAAATTACAGCGGGGCAATTAACAAACACCGAGAAAGCAATACATGCATATACTAATCATCTTGACTCCTTTGAGACTTGATTGGGCATTACAACATAATACATAGACCGCCATCCAACTGCATCTATGACTAATAATCCACCTCCAGGTTATCATCCGAACCACCACCCTTATTAAGTTGCAAGCAATAGATTATTGCTTTATGAACTGCGTGTAAAGTAAACAATACAATTGTTCTATGAACAAAGGATCGTTGTTTTCTCCCTAGTAGCAACAGCACATCTAGTACCTTAGAGATTTCTATCACTTCCCCAGATTACCAGAGGCATGAACCCACTATCGAGCATAAATACTAACTCTTGGAGTTGCTAGCATCTACTTGGCCAAGATAGCTACTAACAACAGAAAGCATGCAAGATCTCAAATAACAAAGACATGATAGAATCAATAATCAATCTGAAATAGCATCTCAATATCCATCGGATCCCCGCAAACACAACATGTATTGATTAAAAATAGATGATCTTGATCATGAACGGAGCTCAGAAGATCTAAACATGAAAGCACAAAGGAGGAGAAACCAGCCATCTAGCTACTACATGGATCCGTAGTCCAAGGATGAACTACTCATGCATCACACCGGAGGCTTGCATGGTGATGAAGAAGGCCTCCAGGGTGAATTCCCCTCTCCGGTAGGGTGCCGGGAAGAGCTTCAGATCCCCCGATCTAAGGACAGAGACGACGGCGGCTACAGACTCTTTCGTGGATTTTTGATCGGGTACCTAGGGTTTTCGTCCCGAGGGAAACTTATAGGCGGAAGGAGAGGCCGAGGGGGTGCTGGGGTCGGCCAGACCACCCCCTGGCGCGGGCCAGGCCTGGCCGCGCATCCAGGTGGTGTGGCCGGCCCCTGGCCCTTCTCCGTCTCGTATTCTGGCACTTGACCCCCTCCGGAAAAATAGGCACTTTGGCTTTTGTCCCGTCCAATTCCGAGAATATTCATTTTCGGACTTTCCTGGAACCAAAAACAGCACAAAACAGGCAGCTGGCACTGTGGCTCTTGTTAATAGGTTAGTCCAAGAAATCATAATAAAAGTACTCCAAAGTTGGAACAAAACACAAGAAAGTGGATAAAACTAAGCATGGAACATCAAAAATTATAGATACATTTGCAATGTATCAAGGTCCTTCATCGAAAATTTGCTATTTATATAACTATTAACACTGTTTAAAAGATCTATATTATTTCCAATCAATAATATGTCATCCACATATAATATCAGAAATGCCACATTGCTCCCACTCACTTTCTTGTAAATACAAGCCTCTCCATAAGTTTGCACAAATCCAAACTCTTTGATCACCTCATTAAAGCGGAGATTCCAACTCCAGGATGCTTGCTTTAGTCCATAGATGGATCACTAAAGCTTGCATACCTTGTCAGCATCCTTAGGATCGACAAAACCCTTAGGTTATATCATATACAACTCTTCTTCAATATTACCATTGAGGAACACAGTTTTGACATCCATCTACCATATTTTATAATCGAAATATGCACCAATTGCTAACATAATCCTAACCGACTTTTGCATCACTACGGGAGAGAATGTCTCATCATAGTCAACTCCTTGCATTTGTCAAAACCCCTTTGTGACAAGTCGAGCTTTATAGATGGTCACATTACCATCAGCATCAGTTTTCTTCTTGAAAATCCATTTATTCTCAACGGCCTTTCGGTCGTGAGGTAAGTCCACCAAGGTCCAAACCTGGTTTTCATACATGGATCCCATCTCGGATTCCATGGCTTCTAGCCATTTGTTGGAATCCAGGCTCATCATTGCTTCTTCATACGTCATAGGGTCATTAATTCCATCTATCATGAAATTCACGACATGATTTCCGTACAGTTCAAGAGCTGCACGTGTCCTGCTTGACCTGCGAGGTTCGGTACTGTCCTCTTTCAGAGTTTCATTATCTTTATCATTAGTTCCTTCTTCATCTGGTAAAGTCAACTTTGGAACAATTTCCGGTGCTACGCCACTCGCTGTTTCAAGAAGAGAAGGTTCAATAACCTCTTCAAGTTCTACCTTTCGACTACTCACACCTTTCGCGAGAAACTCTTTCTCTAGAAAGGATCCATTCTTGGCAACAAAAACCTTGCCCTTGGATCTGTGATAGAAGGAATACCCAATTGTATCTTTAGGGTATCCTATAAAGCCGCATTTTTCCGCTTTGGGTTCGAGTTTATGAGGCTGAAGTTTCTTCACATAAACATCGCATCCCCAAACTTTAAGAAATGACAGCTTAGGTTTGTTTCCAAACCACAATTCATATGGTGTCTTTTCAACGGATTTAGATGGTGCCCGATTTAAAGCTAATGCAGCGGTTTCCAGTGCATAACCCCAAAATGACAATGGCAAGTCAGTCAAAGACATCATAGTTCATAGATCTAACCATATCCAATAAAGTACAATTATGATGCTCTGACACACCAATACATTGTGGTGTTCTGGCAGGCGTGAATTGTTAAACTATTCCACACTCTCTTATGTGTGTGCTAAACTCGTAACTTAGATACTCACCTCCATGGTCAGACCATAGAAATTTGATCTTTCTATTACGATGATTTTCGACTTCACTCTAAAATTCCTTGAACTTTTCAAAGGTTTCAGACTTGTGTTTCATCAAATAGATACACCCGTATCTACTTAAATCATCCGTGAAAGTAACACAATAACGATATCCACCTCGCGCCGACACACTCATTGGACCACATACATCAGTATGTATGATTTCCAACAAATCTGTCGCCCGCTCCATTGTACCGGAAAACGGGGTTCTAGTAATCTTGCCCATAAGGCATGGCTCACATGTATCAAATGATTCAAAATCAAGTGATTTCAAGAGTCCATCAGAATGGAGCTTCTTCATGCGTTTTACGCCAATATGACCTAGACGGTAGTGCCGCATATATGCAGATATATCATTATCAAGTTTAATCCTTTTAGCATCAACATTATGAATATGTGTATCACTACTATTGAGATTTAACAGAAATAAACCATTCATCACAGGTGCATGCCCATAAATATTATCCATATAAATCGAACAACCATTATTTTTGGATTTAAACGAATAACCACTTCGCAATAAACACGATTCAGATACAATGTCCATGTTTAGTGCAGGCACCAAATAACAATTATTTGGATTTATAACTAATCCTGACGGCATATGGAGAGCCAGTGTTCCAACGGCGATCACATCAACTCTTGATCCATTGCCAACACACATCGTGACCTCATCCCTTTCTAGTTGTCACTTTCCGCAACCCCTGATTCGAGTTACATATATTAGCAACTGAACCTGTATCAAATACCCAGGTGCTACTGTGAGTACTAGTCAAGTACACATCAATAACATGTATCTCAAATATACCTTTGTTCATCATGTTGGCCTTCTTGTTTGCCAGATACTTGGGGCAGTTGCGCTTCCATTGGCTAGTCCCCTGGCAATAATAGCACTCGGTATCAGACTTCGGGCCATCTCGGGTTTTCTTTTTAGGCACAACAACAAATTTTCCGCCCTTCTTTCCCTTCTATTTACCCTTGTTGTCTTTCTTGAAATCGGTGGTCTTATTGATCATCAATACTTGATGCTCTTTCCTGATCTCCACTTCTGCAGTCTTAAGAATTGACTGAAGCTCGAGGAGAGACTTCTTCATGCCCTGGATGTTATAGTTCATCACGAAGCTTTTGTAGCTAGGTGGCAGAGATTGGAGAACACGATGTATACCTAAGTCAATTGGAATCGTTATTCCCAAGGACACAAGCTTATCGGCGTACCTAGACATTTTGATTACATGCTCACTAACGAAGCTATTCTCTTCCATCATGCAGCTAAAGAACTTTTCAGAAGCATCATAACTCTCTACGACAGCATGGGTATCAAAAATCATTTCCAATTCACCCATGGTATCAAAGGCATTGCCATTTTCGAAATGCTTTCGAAGTTCTGGCTCTAGCCCATACAATATGCTGCAATGAACTAAGGTGTGGTCCTCCTGACGAGTCAAATAGACATTATTTTCCTTGTTAGGGGCATCAGGAGCTGGTGGGGGGGCCTAGCGGCACGTCTAGAACATATTTCTTCAGTGCAATAGTGAGGAGAATCCTAAGATTCAGGGCCCAGTTGGTAAAGTTGCTACCATTCGTCGCAAGTTTCTCTTTCTTCATAAAGTTTATTTAGACTAAGTTTCTGATAGATCGAGTTCAAGTAATCCAAATTACGAATGAACTACCATTCAAAAACCACATCCCCCGTGTCTTTTTGGTGATTACATGAACTAAATCCACTACACCATGTCTGATCATCACGTGAGTCGGTGTAGCTTCAAAGGCGAGCATCTATATGGGCATCAGATCAACTATATGACTCATACTTAACCTTTCGGTCCGTGTTCCCATGCCATGTATGTACATTCTAGGCTCAACAAGTAAGAAGCTTAGTACTCGCGTGTGTAAAACTGTCTTACACCCATTGTATGAAAGCGTAGAGTCAAAAACACCCGATCATCATGTGATGTCTTAGAACGACGGACTTCCTTAATGGTGCATACTTAAGGAAGAACACATTTTATATTGATATCTAAATGAGGGATCATCTTATAATGCTACTAAAACGCCAAAAAAGCAATATAAGATGCAAACATCCTATGCAAAAAGTGAAATGATATGGTTCTTGCACTTGATCACTATCATGTGCATCGTGGTATGATCTTTATCATTCCTTTGTGTGTAAGGCCAATTTCTATAGAACTTACACATTAGGTATGCTATAATTTCCAAGAGTATCAACTATACTTCAAATTATAACATTACCCTATCATGACACTAGCCCAGCAACAATATAAACTAGACGCTTCTAATTTCTCAATTGCAAGTTTTACGTGGCTTAGGGCTTTCGAAGATAGAACCGGTCTTACCTACAAACATGGAACCACAACGATGATAACCAAATTATTAACAACTCATTGTAAATCAGATATTGACTATAGTAGGAGAGACAGACACCCTCTAGCCACTTATGCAAAACTGGTTGCATGTCAAGTGTGGAACATGTCTCATGTGCAAGGACATGTAAAGTTAGTCCGGGCCGCTTTGTCCCACTATGCCACCAATATCCAAAATACATATAAGATGCAATAACATGATCATCATCGCCCACATACTATTATGTGTACTACCCGTGCAAAGCATCTACGCATAGATCAGGCTCTCATACCACTATTGGGTTCGCAACATAGAAAACAAAAAAATCCTATGATGGGAACTACTAAGCACCAAGATCTATCTACCTAGATACAAGAAACGGGTGGATATACATCCATAGAGAACATACCCTTGAAGACCGACAAAGTGTAACGAGATTGGACTCATGGATGATGTAGTCGATCGCTTGCCGGTCTCAAGATCGAGAGGAAGTCCTAGCGCTACAAATCAGTAGTGCATCCGTTCTCGCACACACGTCTGGTCCACCGAACAACCTCCGCCCCCTTGCTCCAGCAATGCAGTGGAAGCTGCAACTCCTTCCAACGAAAAGCCATCGGGAACATGTATCTCGCTAATCCGAGACAATGGGGAATAATTCTAGAGGGGGAGAGAGATCCTTCACGAGGAGGTGTACTTTGTGAGGAGGAGACTGGGCCTTTTGTAGGGAGAGGGGCGCAGCCCCCTCCCATGGCTGGCGGCCATGGAGGTGCCCCCACCTCTTCCTTCATTCATGTAGGTGGAAGCTCCACTCACATAAACATGCCTCCATTTAAAAGTCCACTCACATGCATTAAATTTCCACCAAATTTAATGCAACTCTCATTTAATAAAACTATTTTATTTATTTTATTCAGAATGTTTTTAATTACTTTAATTAACAAACATTCACATAAAACCCCCTGCAATATTTAAATATCACATGCAGAACCAATTTCAGCAATTTCACCCTAAACAATTTCGGTGTCCATTGCAATAATTCCAGCGCTTTGTAAATATTTTCTCTGGAACACATTTTCTCAAAATGGTGTCGGTATCCCTTAAGTGTGTGACCCTACGGTTCACGAATAATGCAGACATGATCGAGACCCTTCTCTGATCAATAATTAGTAGCGGGACCTAGTGATCCATACTGACTCCCACACATTCAATGATGACTTCTATGATCATGAGAACCTTTAATGCTAGTAACTAAATCCCTTTTTCTCGCGATATATTACATGTCCGAGATTCGATCATTAGTATCTCAATACCTAATTTTATCTCGTTACCGACATGCACTCTTTTCTCGTTCCCGTGATATAACATTCTAGTGATCACATCACTTGCTTGCAAGCTATCTTAATGTCATATGACCGAGAGGGACCAGAGTATATCTATCCATCATCGGGATGGACAAATCCCACTCGGGATGGACCAGAGTATTTGAACCCATCTTTATAGTCACCCTGTTACGGTGTGACATTTGATGTTATCAAGTTACTCTTATAGTGTTAGTGATTGACATGATCTCACGGTCTAAGGACTTGGATTACTTCATATGATTTTATAGCAATTTAAACACAATGACTTTGATCATAATGCTATACTTTGGATGAATGTTCATCACATCATTCCACCAATGTTCTGACCTCGTTATTAACAACATCCAATGTCCATGATCAGGAAACCTTGATCATCTTGTTAATCAACGAGCTAGTTTATAAGAGAGGCATAACTAGGAACCCTTTAGTTGTTTATTAAACACACATGTATTAATGTTTCCAATCAATATAATTATAGCATGAAAAATAAACATCTATCATATACTTAGAATACAATAATAACAACTTTATTATTGCTTCTTAGGGCATAATCCCTTCAATAAAGATTTGTAAAGTATATACAGATTTGAATATAGCAGATCCGTTGACTAAAGTTCTCCCAAGGGAAGACATGATCAACGCGAGAACACCATGGGTGTTAGATTTATCACTATGTAAACTAGATTTATCACTGAATGTTATACCACGAGAACAAGAAAAGAGTGCATGTCGGTAATGAGATCAAACTAGGTATGAAGATACCGATGATGGAATATCGTACATGTAATATATCACGAGACAAAGGGATTTAGTTACTAATGTTAAAGGTTCTCATGATCATAGAAGTCATTGTTGAATGTGCATGAGTCAGTATGGATCTCTAGGTCCAACTGCTGGTTATTGATTAGAGAAGGGTCTTGATCATGTCTGCATTATTCGTGAACTGTAGGGTGACACACTTAAGGGATACCGACACCATTTGGAGCAAATATGTTCCAGAGAAAATAATTGCAAAGTGCTGGAATTATTTCAGTGGACACCAGAATTGTTTCGGGTGAAATTGCTTCTGCATGTGATATTGAAATGTTGCAGGGGGTTTTATGTGATTTTTTTAATTAAAGTAATTAACAAAATTCTGAATAAAATAAATAAAAGAGTTTTATTAAATGAGAGTTGCATTAAATTTGGTGGAAATTTAATGGAGATGAGTGGAATTTTGAGTGGAAGGGAAATTGATATGAGTGGGAGATCTACCACATGAATGGGGGAAGAGGTGGGGGAACCTCCATGGCCGACGGCCATGGGAGGGGGCTTCCCCTCTCTTCCTATAAAATCCCCCACTCCCTCCTCTCATCTCACACCTACTCATGAAGGATCTCTCTCCCCCTCTAGAATTATTCCCCTATGGTCTCGGATTAGAGAGATACATGTTCCCGGTGGCTTTTCGTTTGGAAGGAGCTGCTGCTTCCGCTGCATCACTGGAGCAAGGAGGCGGAGGTTGTTCGGTGGACCGGACGTGTGTGCGATCACGGATGCGCTGCTGATTTGCGGCGCTATACTTCCTCTCAATCTTGAGATCGCCAAGCGTATGACTACATCATCCATGAGTCCAACATCGGAACACTTTGTCAGTCTTCAAGGTTATGTTCTCTATGGATGTATATCCACCCATTGTTTGTATCTAGGTAGATAGATATTGGTGCTTAGTAGTTCCCATCGTAGGAATTTTTTGTTTTCTATGTTGCGAACCGAACAGCCTGGCGTCACTTGGTGATAGAGAGCACCGTCTCGGATGTTCGCTGCGGCTACAATGTCGTGGAGCCAGATTTATGTTTCCTCCTCCACCGCCTCGGCCCAAGTTCCCTCCTTGGCCTCCATGGGAGCTGCTTCGTGGAGAGGGTGGTGCTGGTGGATTGTTTCCTCCAACCGGAGCTTCATGGTGACGGCCACCATGCCGGCTTGATCCAGCACGGTGTTCATCGTTCCTTCATCCATCATTGCCGTCCTTGTGACGAGGCTCATGCAGACGGCTTGTGTCTAGGAGGGGGAATTCTTTACCGATCCTGGTCCCGACATCATGCTTCTTCATCTTCCCTACGGTTATTGGTCTACTGCCAGGCAGGTTATTGTTGAACCATTGCTTCTATGGCGTCTCACTCTATGGCCGGGGCGACATTGTTCCAGCTTCGTGCGGGTCTGTGCCACTGTCCTAAAGAGCTGTTTCTTGAATAATTGTCTTCCCGAGGATCGGGACGGTAGCATCGTTCCAGTTCCCATCGGGATCTTGTATCTTGGTGTCGACCAGTGTCTATGCAGCATTGGTCGGATTTGGACAATAGTTTCCCGCTTCCGGACATGGCGAGCTTCTGTTGCTCCAGTCCCTTGGTGAGTAGCTTCACACTTAGCCGGACCTAGTCCGGACATGGATTATTTGCTAGGATCTTGAAGGGAATATGCCCAAGAGGCAATAAAAAAGTGGTTATTATCTTATTCCTTGTTTATGATAAATATTTATTTTGCATACTATAGTTGTATTAATTGGAAATGTTAACACATGTGTGTCTAATAAACAAATAAAGGGTTCCTAGTAATGCCTCTCATATAAACTAGCTCGTTAATTAACAAGATGATCAAGATTTCCTGATCATGGACATGGGATGTTGTTAATAAGAGGTCACGACATTGGTGAATGATGTGATGAACATTCATTCGAAGTATGGCATTACGATCAAAGTCATTGTGTTTAAATTGCTATAACATCATACGAAGTAATCTTAGTCCTTAGACCATGAGATCATGTCAATCGCTAACACTAGAAGAGTAACTTGATAACTTCAAACGTCACACTGTAGCAGGGTGACTATAAAGGTGGGTTCATATACTCCGAATGTGCTATGTTGAGGCTCATGGATAAAGAGTGGGATTTATCCATCTCGATGATGGATATATATACTCTGGGCCCTCTCAGTGATATCACATTGAGATAGCTTGCAAGAAAGTGATGTGATCACTAGAATGTTATATCACAAGAACCAGAAAATAGTGCATGTCGGTAACGATATCAAACTAGAAATTGAGATACCGATGATTGAATCTCGGACATGTAATATATCGCGAGACAAAGGGATTTAGTTACAATGTTAAAGGTTCACATGATCACTAGAGTCATCATTGAATGTGTGGGAGTCAGTACGGATCTCCAGGTCCTGCTGCTGATTATTGATCAGAGAGGGGTCTCAATCATGTCTGCATTATTCACAAACCATAGGGTGACACACTTAAGGGATACCAACACCATTTGGAGCAAATAAGATACCAGAGAAAGATTATGAAAGCATTGGAATTGTTTCGATGGACAACAGGATTGTTTCGGGTGAAATTGCTGAAATTGGTTCTGCATGTGATATCGAAATGTTGCAAGGGGTTTTATGTGAATGTTTGTTAATTAAAGTAATTAAAAAATTCTGAATAAAATAAATAAAAGTGTTTTATTTAAAGATAAAAATGCATTTAATTTAGTGGACATTAAATACAAGTGAGTGGAGTTGAAATTTATGTGAGTGGGCTTAGTGGAAGCTCCACCCACATGGATGAGGGAGAGGTGGGAGCACCCACCATGGCCATGGGGATGCGCCCCACACCCTATAAAAGGAGCCCCATGGCTCCTCTCCTCTTGCACCACCTCCTCGCGAAGGTTCTCTTCCCCTCTAGCAATTCCCCATGGTCTCGGATTAGTGAGATACGTGTTCCCAGTGGCTTTTTCTGGAAGGATTTGCTGCTTCCACTGCTTTAATGGAGTGAGGACTCAGAGGTTGTTGGGGGTACCGGATGTGTGTGTGATCACAGATGCACTGCTACTTTGCGGTGCTGGACTTGCTGGTGCTGGACCTGCTAGTGCTGGACTGGCTGGACTTCATCATGATCTTGAGATCGACAAGTGTACGACTACATCATCCACGAGTTCAAACTTGTTAACAATGCTTTGTTGTTCTTCAAGGGTATGTTATCTATGGATGTATATCCACCCGTTGATTGTATCTAGGTAGATAGATCTTGGTGCTTAGTTGTTCACTTCATAGGATTTTTTTGTTTTCTATGCTGCGAACCCAACAGTGGTATCAGAGCCTGATATATGCGTAGATGCTTTGCACGGGTAGAACACATATGAGTATGTGGGTGTTGATGATCATGTTATTGCATCTTCTATGTATTTTGATATTGGTGGCATAGTGGGATGAAGCTGCCCGGACTAACTTTACATGTCCTCGCACATGAGACTTGTTCCACGCTTGACATGCAACTAGTTTTGCATAAGTGGCTAGCGGGTGTCTGTCTCTCCTACTATAGTCAATATCTAATTTACAACGAGTTGCTAATAAATTGGTTATCATCGTTGTGGTTCCATGTTTGTAGGTATGAACGGTTCTATCTTCGAAAGCCCTAAGCCACGTAAAACTTGCAATTGATAAATTAGAGGCGTCTAGTTTAGATTGTTGCTGGGCTAGTGTCATGATATGGTAATGTTATAATTTGAAGTATAGTTGATACTCGTGGAAATTATAGCATGCCTAACATGTAACTTCCATAGACCTTGGCCTTACACACAAAGGAATGATAAATATCATACCACGATGCACATGATCGTGATCAAGTGCAAGAACCATATCATTTTGCTTTACACATGTGATGTTTACATCTTATATTGCTTGTTTGGAATTTTAGTAGCATTATAAGATGATCCCTCATTTAGATATCAAGATAAAAATGTGTTCTTCCTTAAGTACGCACCGTTTTATGTTTCGTCGCTTCAAGACATCACGTGATGATCAGGTGTACTTGAATCCACGTCCGTACAATAGGTGTAAGACAGTTTTACACACATGAGTACTAAGGTTCTTAATTGGCGATCCTAGCATGTACAGACATGGCCTCGGAACACGGGCCGAAAGGTTAAGCATGAGTCATATGGTAGATATGATGCCCATATAGATGCTCGCCTTTGAAGCTACACCGACTCACGTGATGATCGGACTTGGTGTCGTGGATTTGGTTCATGTAATCACCAAAACAACTTGAGGGATGTTGGTTTTGAGTGGGAGTTCATTTGTAATTTGGATTAGTCGAACTCAATTTATCATAGACTAGAATCAAAGTGAATTTGCATAATTTGTTGTAGTCGGCATCTGTTTACTACCTTGCGGTTAGTTTTAATTGAGATGATAGAACTATAGAATTCTGGATATGTACTTTACGAACCGGTATCGTATTGTTTTGAACGTCAATTTAAAGTTTAGAAGTCCTATTGCAAACTTTCAGCAAACTCTATTTACTCCATGAAGTTTAATAAGTAGTATTAAACCAAGAGTAACAATTCCAGTGTTAGTATCTAAAGTATCATGTTTGCCTCCATGATTCTTGATATTCAAATATTGTTTTCATATCAAGGTTAGCTAGGAGCTGAAAGAATTGTTTCAGAAACCATCATATGTGGAAGCACTACAAGAAAAGTTTCCTTCCATAATGACTTGGCCCGACGGTCGTTGTAGAAGACGCGTCTTCCGCGATGAGATTCTCGGCTCGGCCGTGGCTGATGGAAAACTTTTTTTCTGGTGTTCTGGCCCTCTACTACGACAGATCTACTAAAAACATGGAGGAAGCTCGGCCAACGTGTGGCAGAAGCAAGATTTTCATTTCCTCACGTGATGTTGACTCGCTGAAGTCTTTTGAGGCGTGTGGGTCCTGGACGTTAGTGTCTCTAGCAGACCATACTTTTCGGTCGCGCCTCCCTGATTTGAACTCGATAATGTTGCTCGATGCGTCGGCCATTTAGTCAGGCTGCTAGGTCCCACATGTCAGCCTCTCATTAGAAGGATCATGTGTATGATAGATTTTTTTTCCTTCGCTCGCGCTACCCTGTTCCGAAGTTGATAGCGCTACTCGGTGTATCTACTGTTTAATCAACCTCCTAGGACCCACATGTCATCCTCTCATTAGAAGAAACGTGTGTATAATGGAATTTTTTCCCTTGGATATTGCATCCTTGATTTCAACTCGATAATGTTGCTCGATCTATCTGCCATCTAGTCACACTACTAGGTCCTCCATGTCAGCCTGACATCATAAGAATCGTGTGTATGCTGGAATTTTTTCTTCACTCGCGCTACCCTGTTCCGAACTTGTTAGCGCTGCTCGATGCATCTACCGTTTAATCAAACTCCTGGACCCCACATGTCATCCTCTCATTAGAAGAAACATGTGTATGATAGAATTTTTTCCCTCGATCGCGCCTCTGTGTTCCAAACTTGATAGCGTTGCTCGCTGCATCAGCCGTACTGGTAGGTTCCTTATGTCAGTCTCACATTAGAAGAATCATGGGTATGATGGACTTTTTTTCTACTCTAGCACCACCCTGTTCCTAACTAGATAGCGTTGCTTGACGAATCTGCCGTTTGGTCACGTAGCTAGGTCCCACATGACAGCCTCTCATTACAAGGATCAGTTGTATGATTGACTTTTTTCTCTGCTCACGCTATGTGTTTCGAACTTGATAACGTTGCTCGCTGCATCAGCCATTTTTTCAGGCTGCTGGGTCCCCCATATCAGCCTCTCATTAGAACAAACGTGTGCATGCTGGACTTTTTTCTCCCTCGCGCCTCCCTGTTTCGAACTTGGCAACGTTGCTTGAAACAACACTTGTATAAGGCCGCGCTGGTGGGACCCACATGTCGGTCTATCTTTAAATGAAATGTGTGTATGATAGACCTTTTTGGCCACGTCTGTTGTTTTGAGCTTTGCAACGTTGCTCCATGTGGAAGCTGTGTATGTTCTTGCTGATGGGGCCCCCATGTCAGCTTTCTGGTATGTTCTGGCTTGTGGGTCTCCGATGCCAGCCTCTTTGTACAAGTATTTAACTTTTTTTCAAACCTGACCAATAAACTCGAGGTGTGCTGCAGGCTAGTGGGTCCGCGATGTGAGCCTCTCCGTAATGCAATATTACTATAGTAGAAGAAAAAACTCAAGACTTCCTATAAATTTAAACTGGGTGTGTCGCCACTACACCAAATATATTTATACAAAATATATTATTAAACATTCCTTAGTACCTTCAAGTTATATGTTAATGTTTTTAAAAAGATGTCGTGCGTCCGTGTTTATATTTTTAAAAATAAAAGTGCAGCCTCCTGGCATTACAATTTATAAAATGCCACATATATAATGGACTAGTTTCTTAAAAATATGGTGGAGTTTTTCTTAATAGGTGGAGGCAGCGTTTTTTTAAGAGGTGCGGGGCAATGCTCAAAAGGCCGAATTAAAAATATTTTGGGCTATTCTACATAGTCCATCTACATGCGCTATACTCTATGGGCTCCTTTCTTAAATTTCACTGGGTTGTGCTAAGCAGTCCCTTGATCCTGACAAGGCCGAATTATAATGTTCTTGCATATAGTCCATGGGATCCTTTCTCAAATTTCACTAGCCTGTGCTCAGTAGTTCCCTGACCCTGCGCTCAAAACAAAAGTAGTTCCCTAACCTCGAAAAGGCGTGTGTGTATGTTGGACTGTTTTTTCAGGTCGAACTTGATAATGTTGCTGGGTCCTCCATGTTAGCCTCTCACCACACTAGACGTTTTTCTTGCTCGCGCCTCCCTATTTCGAACTTGGCAATGTTGCTCGATGCAGCATCTCTATAAGGCCGCATTGCTGGGTCCCATGTGTCATCCTCTCTATAAATGAAACGTACGCATGATGGACTTTTTTCAGCCCCGTCCGCTGTTTTTTCATCGGTCCATTGCTAGGTCTAAATATACACGGTACAAAGTAAAGGACCAAATATACACCCATACTATATAGATGTCGATCAATTTATATTATTTTGAGAATTATCTATTATAATTTTATATATTGATGATATGTCATATGTCTATTATCTGGGTCTCACATGCAGGGTACGTGGAACTTACTAGTAATGCAGTAGTTTCAACAAAACAACATAGGTAGGCGGACCTTTTTCTGAGTGGCTGGGGAAGGGGATGACCATAAAGGCCGAATTAAAAAGATTCTGGGCTAATTGGGGGCGGATGCCCTATTCTTCATGGGCCCACTCCAAAATTGAATGCACTATGGTCGGCGGCCACAAGACAATGAAAAGGCCGAATTGAAGGTTTTGGGCTATGCTTGGGCCTGATAGGATAATTTCATGGGCTTAGTAATTAAAATTCCAGACCTCAACAAGGAAGAAAAAACGAGGGCGAAAATTTTGGCTAATATTTTCGCGTGAAAATTGTTGACAACCAAGAAAAATACCCCGCGTGCACCAAAACTTTCCCACTTGCGCCTTCCAACTCGCACCTTCACTCCAGCAGCTAGCTACTGTCTCTTTGCACCATTCTTCTATAGACGCGCATGCGGTCAAAACCATAAGCCTCACACCAAAACATTCACACTCCGTCTATCAGCCGGGGAGGCCTGACACCATTGCGGGCGACACCGTTCTTTTCGAGATGCACACAGGCCGGCAATCAGCTGGTCGATCCCCATGGTATGCTTATAATATCCTTAGTTCACTCAATCATTCCCTGGAAGTAGTTTCATTCTCTATCTATTCGTTTGACATTGTTCTACACTTGATCTGTTTGTTCGAATTGGTTGTCATTTTGTGCTCGGTCGATTTGTTCTCTCAAATATGTAACATAGTTCTGCACTCAATTTCTGAAATACGCTAAAATTATGTGGCATTTATAGTTCTATATTCAATCAGGTTGCTAAGATATCTTGGCTTAATTAGATATGTAATCAACCTGTTCGGTGAAATATCTTGAAAGCTTCTGACCATCTCTATCCTCAACAGATGGATTGATATTGGATACTAAATGAAAAAAGCAACACCTTCATATTGGGAAGGTGTTAATGACTTTATGAAGTTTTTTAGACAGCATAACGGCGACTCGAATATGTTTTTCCCATGCCGACAATGCCTTAATTATAAAAAGCCGAGTCAGATCACAGTCACAGACCATAGTTTTGTTAATGGGATGCAACGCATATATATTAGGTGGACTAAACATGGTGAACCATATGATCAGCCTGTTCTTGATCCTCTAGCTGATGTTGATCCGCCTGAAGCTCATCAGATCAAGGATGAGGACCTTTCTGGTTTGTTAAGGGACCTGTACCCCACTACAAGCAAAAAAGGTGCTCCCCTTCTCTTAAAAGATCACTTTTCTCTAACTTGATAGAAGATGCCAAGTGTTTAGTGGACCCTGATTCTGGTATCTCAAGATTCGAACTGGTAATGAAATTACTAAAGGAGAAGTCATTCAACAAGATTACCAACAAATCTTTCGATTCAGTGATTAAGGTGTACAACGAGTCAATCCCTAGGGAAGGACTGCCAAATCCTTTTATGAGATGAAACAATACATCAAGGTACTTGGACTATCATATGAGAATATCCATTTTTGTCCAAATAATTGTGTACTGTTCTGGGAGGATTATGAAAACCTCGATGAATGCCTAGTATGTAACGAATCAAGATGGAAAATGGTGATAAAAAGAAGAAAGATCCTTGTAAGGTTCTGAGATATTTTTCAATTATAGATAGATTGAAGAGGTTGTTTCAACCAGAACAAACATCTAAGGAAACAAGATGGCACAAAGAGATTCTCAAGCCAGACAATTACTTACTCAGACATCCAGCTGATGGAGATGAATGGAAGAACTTTGACAAGGCTTATCTAGGATTTGCAGCGGATCGAAGGAACCTGAGACTTTGCCTAGCTACAAATGGATTTAACCCATTTGGCAACATGAGTAACTCGTATAGCATGGGGCTAGTACTTGTTACAATTTACAACCTGCTTCCCTGGGAATGCACTGATCAGTCGAACTGCTTACTGACTTTACTCATCCTAGGTCCTAAATCACCTGGGAAGGATTTTGATCTGTTCATGCAGCCTCTTATACGAGACTTGCAGGAACTATGGAAGGGTGTCAGGACTCCTGATATCCTTGCCAGCAAACTTGAATATGCCAAGTTCCCTATGCGTGCTACTGTGCTATTCTGCACCCATGATTTTCCAGCTCTTGGCACTATGTCAGGCATAGTGATAGCAGGTTATAACGCATGTGTTTGCTGTGAGACAAAATAGATCACAGTGAGGCTATAAAATAAGACTGGTTTCCTTGGCCACCGGGTTTTTCTTCCTCAAGGCTACAAATTCCAAAAAAACTTGAAAATATTGCAGTTCTATGGAAAGAGGACTGAATATGGCACTGCACCACAAAAGTTCACTACAGCTGAGTTGTAGGCGCATTTACAAAAGGTCAAAAATGTCAAACTAGGAAAACAACAAGGTAAAAGAAAGAATATAGAAGATGCATCGATAGTAGGAGCAACATCCAAAAGGAAGAGAGCGGAATAAGTAGCAGCAGATTCCCAAGGGAAGGAAAAGGAACCGAGAATATTTTATAAGCGCAGATCCACTCTATGGGACTTGTCGTATTGGGCTGGTAAGACACTTTGACATAATATTGATGTCATGCACATGGAGAAAAATATATGTGACAACATTATAGGCACATTACTCAACATTCCATCTAAGACAAAAGATAGGTATAATGCTAGGCTTGACTGCGAAAAACTCAACATTAACAATAACTTGAAGCTGCATCCTGAAGATACGGTTGATAAGGGCAGTGAAAAACATTATGAATTTTGGGGTGCAGAATTTACCTTGACGATGAATAAAAGGGTACTATTTTGTGACTTCCTCCGAGGTGTGAAGTTCCCATCTGGATTTGCTTCCAACATTGCAAATTATATCAATGTAGAGGGGAACAAGCTCCAAGGGTTGAAAACTCACGATTGCCACATCCTACTACAAAGGATTTTAGCTCTTGGCGTTAAAGGTTTAGTGAACAAGGATTTGTACAATGTGCTTGCAGAGTTGGGAAAGTTCTTTAGGGAAATCTGTAGCAAAACTCTGGACATAAGAGTTGTGGCGCATCTTCAGATGGACATAGCAGAAATCATATGCAAGCTTGAGCCGATATATCCACTAGCTTTGTTTAATGTGATGGTGCATTTGGCTGTTCATCTTACTGAAGATGCACTTTATAGAGGTCCCGTACAGTACATATGGATGTACCCTATAGAATGTCGACTTTGCACTTTCAAGGGTACTGTTAGGAACAAGGCTAGAGCAGAGGCTTGCATTGCAGAGGCATACATTGCTGCTGAAGCATTTGCATTTTTTCTCAAGATGCATTCCTAATCGTAAAACGAGATCCAGTCTAGGTGGTAGAATTGAAAAAGTTGAAAAATCTGTTTTTAACCATGGTGTTCGCCTAGTAGGAAAGAAGGAACATAGAATATTAATGCAGCACGAATATGACCAACTTACTTGGTATGTGCTGAATAACGTTGATGAGGCTAAAAACTTTGTTGTGTGAGTACTATTCATACATATTCTCACATATATGAAATGAAACTTGTAGCAAGATATGTTCAGATGTCTTACTTGAGTATCATTTTTGTAGGTTATATAAAGAAACCAAAAGAAAAGATTATGATGCACCAGTATGTGGGGTGGCTTTTAGGAATGGTTTAGGAATCATGTAAGATGGTCAATTGAACTTTGAATTGCATACGAATTGTGCACATGAGATGACCTCTTGATTATTTTGTATAACCACAGATCACGAAGCTACATGAAGAGAATCCAGGCGATGGTAGTGATGGTCTCTATGCCCTATCACGTGGTCCGGCAAAGAGGGTGCAGACATCTTCAGCTTGTAATGACGATGGTATCCACTACAACACTTATGAGCGTGAGAAACATCCGAGGACACAAAACAGTGGCATCATGACCAGTGGAGAGCACTTGACATCCAAAATGAAGAAGTCAGATGACTATGATCATTATGGTCGCATAAAAGAGGTTATTGAGTTGAATTATAACAACAAGACTGGTGGTCAATATGTCGTTCTATTCAAGTGTTATTGGTATGACCAAGATTCGAACAAGAAAAGAGGCCCCAGAAATGGTGGGAATTTCATATCGATCAATACTACTGCTGAGTGGTACAAGGAGGAACCTTATATTTTGGAAACTCAAGCTTCCAAGGTAATATTCTTGGATAACAGAGATAATAAGGACTGACAATATGTGCAAAAGTTTGAGGCAAGGAGCACCTATGATGTGAATGAGTATGACGAGCTAGTCACCACAGATGTTGCCCACCAAGATGATCCCTCTGGTTGTATGGTAATTGAACTGGCTGACATCGATGAAAATTTGATTGCTAGAGGCGGCTCTGCGCATGATGGATGAGTAGATTTCACTGTCGAGGTTAGTGAAATGGAATGTATGGGCACCTAGAGGGGGGGGTGAATAGGTGCTACTTCAAATTTAAATGCCTTCTCAATTTTAGGCTTGACACAAAAGGTAAATTCTCTAGATAAGCTATTATGAAGAATTTCCCTATATGCAAACCTAACTACTAGCGAGTAAAGGCGAGTGAGACAGAGGAACGAGTGAACCATAGTGAAGCATGTAGAGACACATGATCTGTTTTACCGTAGTTTCTTCCTTGTTAAGGGAAGTACATCTGCGTTGGAGGGGTGGACGGTACTAAGACCACCACGCCACAATAGGCCTCACCCTGTTCTCCGATGGATCCCGATACCAAAGGCCTGATCCACCTTTCCACTATAGGAACCCTTCGAGGCGGGAACCGGCGCCTTTACACAACTAGCGGGGCACAACTCCACAACCAAATTGGAGGCTCCTGTAATGACAACAAGCTGCCACAAGAACAAGTTATCAATAACAAAACACAAGATCTAGATATTAACGAGAATACTAGATCGGGGATTTCTCCAAGTGAATGGAGAGGAATTGATGCGCTTGATTCGTGATGACGATGTAGATTGTCTCCTCCTTCAATTCCCCCAAAGATCGACGCCTTCGGGTGGTTTAAGTGGGAGATCTAGAGAAAGCTCTTGCAACAGGTCTGGCCTTTTTTGAATGAATCAAGGGATCTGACTGAAGGGGATGAAGAGGCTTTTATACCCCCTGCCTTTGGGATGAGCCGTTGGAGCCTTTGGGGGCCGGATTATCCGGCCTAGGCAAAACTCCGCCCTAGACTCGGATTATCCGGCACAAAATCCTCCCCTAGTCAAAGCGACGCGCCGAGCCTTCCCTTGATCGCCTCCTGGGGCCGGATTATCCGGTAAGGGGAGGGATATGTGCCCTTGTTTGGATTTTTGAGGGAAAATCCGCCCCCAGTCAGAGCGTCGCGCCTTGCCTGCCTTTGATCGACTCTGGGGGCCGGATTATCTGGCCCAAGGTGAGGGCCGGATTATCCGGTCAGGGGGAAGAAAATCCACCCTGTTCGGATTTTTCGGGGGAAAATCCGCCCCCAGACAGAGCAACGCGCCAGGGCTGCCTTTGCCAAGGAGATAGGCCGGATTATCTGGCCCTTGATGGGGACGGATAATCCGGCCCTCCAAACACAATATAATTCCCTGCACACTTAACACACATGAGAAAACTCCACGGTATTGTTATCTAACACTCAAAACACAGGGAACCATGAAATGTTCTTTCAATCTCCCCCTTTTTGGTGTTATATGATAATACTAGGACTTTTAGGATAGTTCATAAGACACAATATTTAATGAATGAAAAATACTCCCCCTCAATGTGTGCATACTAAAATTTGCATTTGAATTCAAATACACACAAGAAGGTAAAAGTCTATTTCATTGAAGCATATGCGAAAAGCTCATACCACCGGGAGAGAGATAGATGCGTCCTCAAAATATTATAAAAATATCCAATGAGCCATATAAGACTATCCAATAATAGCCATAATGAGCACCTCCCTCGATATAAAGATATCCAATATAGCCAATATGATAGATGACTCCATATGAATAGTCCACAAGATAAATCCAGAGCCACACAAACATAGTCTCATACGGCACAAAACACACATAAAAGTTCGACGCTAAAAGGGCACAAGCGAGAAAAAAAACGAAACACTAAAGAGCAAGTACTTGTGCCCGACCCATGAAAATCCTCGGAGACCTAATAGAACTACTTCTCCCCCTTTGGCATCGAGACGCCAAAAAGGAAGAAGAGCAATGCTAACGCCCCAAGGGATCACTCGTAGTCCTCATCCTCGTCCTTGTCCCCGTCTTTGTCCTCATCCTCAAGCTCCTCGGTGTCATCCTCCTCATCATCAGCAATGGCCGCGGAAGGGAACATGTGACGCTCCAGCTCTCCATAGTTAAGCCCAGAAGAAGAGTTCCACTAAGCATATGGTGTGGGAGTAGTAGGAGCAGGGGGGTCGCCCGAAGCACCGGACACACGAACCCAGCCCTTAAGGAATGCATCCGCCAGGGCCGGATTATCTGGCCTATACTTGGGCCGGAATATCCGGCCTAAATTCTGAATTTATGTTGGACATAGATTCAGGCTCGTGCGCCCCAAACAAAACCCCCACAAGGTGTACAAGGGACTTGTATGCAAGAAAAGATGGCTTAGGGGTAGGGAAAGGCTTAGGATTAAGAGTTCTAAACTGATATGGTACTACACACTCAAAATTGCAAGAATCAAATCAACAAAAAGCCAAAATTGAGTGTGATTCCCATAAGAACATGAGATGAGCTAAAACAACCAAAAAGATCCACATAAATCCAACTCTTCTCATGGAAGAGGGTGGTGGCCGAAGCCACCTTGTTGGAGTGTATGGTATGACACCGCAAAGATATATCTTGGGTTCATGACCAATACTCATCAATAAGCTCACATATCACAAAATGATATTAAGAGAAATGATTTGACTTGCTTTCGGCATTATGGGGGAGGGTTAGCCCAATCAATTAGGACCACACCCCCCTATATCCATGCATAACCTAGACCAAACAAGACTGAGATGTAAGAGTGAGTGCATGGGTAATCAAGACAAGCTCCGTGAATAAACGATATTTAGCACATTCCTCAAGTAAAAAAACCGTGCTTCATCAAGTGGCTTCGTGAAAATATCAGCAAGTTAGTTCTTCGTGCTCACAGAAGATAGATCAATATCGCCTCGAGCAACATGATCCTGAATAAAATGATTCCAAATCTCAATGTGTTTTGTCCTTGTGTCTTGTACCGGATTATACGCAATTTTGATTGCACTTTTATTATCACATAAAAGAGGAACTTTGTCACAATTGACACAGTATTCCTTTAAAGTTTGCCTCATCCATAATAACTGAGTGCAGGCACTAGCAACGGCAACATATTCAGCTTCGGCGGTGGAGAGAGATATACAATTCTGCTTTTTAGAAGACCAACAGACTAGAGACCTTCCCAAGAAATGACAAGCTCCAGAAGTTGATTTTTGATCATCCTTATCACCAGCCCAATCTGAGTCAGTATAACCACATAGAGAGAAATCAGAGCCCTTGGGATACCATAGACCAAAATTAAGGGAATGAACCAAATATCGGAAGATCCTCTTAACCGCCACTAAGTGGCTTTCTTTAGGAGCTGCGTGATACCTTGCACACACCCCTACACTCAATACAATATCGGGTCTAGATGCGCAGAGGTAAAGAAGAGATCCGATCATGGACCGGTATACCTTTTGGTCCACATCTTTACCGTGGGGATTAAGTTCAAGATGACATTTTGTTTGCATCGGAGTGGCGACACCAGTAAGATCCGTCATCTTGAATCTCTTGAGCATGTATTGGATGTATTTGGCTTGATTGATGAAGGTTCCTTCTCTAAGTTGCTTGATCTCAAATCCAAGAAAGAACCGTAACTCCCGCACCATAGACATCTCAAACCTTTTAGTCATAAGCTTTGGAAATTCATCATTAAAAGCTTTATTAGTAGAGCCAAATATAATGTCATCTACATATAGTTGGCATGCGAAGAGCTCCCCATTAACCTTCTTAGTAAAAAGAGTGGGGTCGATTTTCCCAACTTCGAATCCACGGTCTAACAAAATCTCTTCAAGGTGCTCATACCACGCACGTGGGGCTTGTTTGAGGCCATAGAGCGCCTTATCGAGTTTGTAGACATGGTTCGGGAAGTTAGGATCCTCAAACCCCGGGGGTTGCTTTACATATACCAACTCATGTAGAGGACCATTAAGAAAAGCACTCTTAACATCCATTTGCTGTAATTTAAAATTATTATGAGAAGCATAAGCAAGAAGGATACAGATGGACTCAAGACGAGCCACGACAGCATAGGTCTCGCCAAAGTCAATGCCCTCAACTTGTGAATAGCCTTGTGCCACGAGTCTCGCCTTGTTCCTCACAACAATGCCATTCTCATCTTGCTTGTTTTTAAATATCCATTTAGTGCCGATAACATTGCGGCAATCCTTGGGCTTCTCTACTAATTTCCAAACCTTGTTGCATTCAAAGTTATTCAACTCTTCATGCATAGCAACAACCCAGTCCGGATCTTCAAGAGCTTAAAACACTTTCTTGGGTTCCACCATTGAGATGTGAGCTTGATGCTCATTGCAACTTGCCAACTCCCTTCTTGTGAAAACCCTTTATCGAAGATCACCTACAACTTTGTCAAGAGTATGACCCCTTAACTCAAGGTTCCTATCGGCACGAGCTTTGCGATGAAGTTCAATTAGCTTGTTGTCTCTTGTTGGAATAGCTTCATCATTTGAGTCTTTGTTGGAATCATTGACTTGGCCTTGATCTGTAGCTTGATTAGTAGGAGTAGGAGATGGTGAACCTTGCCCTTGACGTGGATCAGCAGCCGTAATAGGAGGTTGTTGTTCTTTAGGAGTTTCAGGGCCGGATAATCCGGCTGAGGGTGAGGCCGGATAATCCATCCTAGGAGAACCTAGAGCATCTTCGCTAACTTGACTGGATCTTGCTCGAATTGGAGAGTGGTTGGATAATCCGGGGTTAGCCGGAAAATCCGGCCTAGGGCTTGCAGCTGTTTCTTCGATATGATGATCAATTTGGTCGCTAGTGGAGGGATGGCCGGATAATCCGGTGTTGATCAGATAATCCGGCCTGGAGCATTCAGGAGCATGTTGACCTTCAACATTTGGTAGAGTTAGTGTAGAAGTTTCTCCCGTGGTTGGAGCATGTTGAGCCTATGTAGATGAGGGCTCTACATGAGTAGAGCATTGTCCTTCCCTATCTGCCACAAGGGGTTCCTCAATGGGGCGGAAAAATCCCACGCCCATTCTTCTTATGGAATCTTGGGGTATTTCAACATCTGCATCACAAACATCAACTTGCCCCGCACGGGAGCCATCATTTTCCTCGAACACCACACTACAATATTCTACAACAGTTCTAGAGAGCTTATTGTAGACTCTATAAGTGTGAGATTCGGCACCATAACCAACAAAAATGTCTTCTAAAGCCTTAGACTCAAATTTAGATAAACGGACTCCTTTGATGAGAAAGAAACACTTACAACCAAATACCTGGAAGTATGAGATGTTTGGCTTGTTACCGGTAAGTATTTCATACAGAGTCTTGTCCATGATTTTATGGAGATATAGCCGGTTGGATGAATGGAAAGCGGTAGAGATTGCTTCAGCCTAGAAGTTATAAGGAGACTTGAATTCAGCTAGCATAGATCTTGCCATATCCATTAAGGTCCAGTTCTTCCTCTCGGCAACACCATTTTGTTGAGGGGTGTATGTAGAGGAATATTGATGTCTTATCCCCCTCTTCACTTAGAAATTCATTTAAGGTGTAGTTCTTGAACTCAAAGTCGTTATCGCTTCTAATTGCGAACATTGGGAGATTGTTTTGACGTTGAACCTCGTTGGCAAAATCGATGACAGTTTGTTGAGTCTCGCTCTTCAACTTGAAGAAATAGACCCATGTGTATCTTGAGTAATCATCAACAATAACGAGGCAATACTTCTTCCCACCGAGGCTTGCATGTGATGGAAGACCAAAAAGATCCACATGAAGGAGCTCCAATATTCTTGATGATGAAATAATGGTCTTCCGTTGATGGGGAGAGTCATGCATTTTTCCTTCAACACAAGCCCTGCAAGCACGATCTTTGGCAAAGGAAACATTTTATTTTAGTCCAAGGATGTGGCCTCCCTTGTGGAGACTTTGCAAAGTTCTCATGTTGATGTGGGCTAGTCAGTGATGCCATAACCAACCCGCGTCAGTGTAACACCCTCGAATCGGCCCTATGCAAGTTTTAGGGCTTCCCGCCAAACCCGCATAGAAACGATTCAAGGACGTCCACCAGGCACTTGCATGCGGGTGGAAAACGAAGTAATATCTTTACACAATAGTTCACGATGGAACCCATAGAACATATATATACAACAATGACTCCATGAGTCAAGAATATAGATATACAGTACAAAGATCCAAATCACCTCGAAAACGATACAACATCCGAGTACGGATAAGATGCAAATGGGGCTAAGAGCCCTGAAGAATAACCAATGGCGTTCATAACCCTGCCCAGGCCAAGCCAAAAGGGTAACCCTGCTAACGGCGTCGAACTTATACCTGCTAAAACAAAAGGGGTACCGACAAAGGGCAAAGGAAAAAAAAGAGCGGTCAGTACTGAGGCCAGTACACGGCGAGGCTAGAATTCGGCAGCTCTCGCCTACATAGGTATGGTGGACTGAAGTGGCAGCGAAGCATGCACTAAACAACCTATATAGACTCAATACAACTATCAGCTATTAGAGAGGGATAAGAAAGACATATCCGGATCCAACCTGATAGTAACACCAATCATACCCATCCCGGTATTTCCCCCTCGAGACCAAATGAGGAAGTCAAACCAAGGAACTCACACAGTTGGCAGTTTTATTCAGTCCACTATAGTTGCAGCACTTACTAGTCAGATATAGATAGGAGGAGTCATCCTGATAGCAGAAGTAGTGGGCAGTTTTAGTTAACCATTCAGTTGTAGTTGCAGTACTTACTAGTCAGATACAATTAGCATGTGACATCCCAAACCCAGCAGTTGTTGGCACTTTTATTTCATTCCATTGGAGTTGCGATACTTACTAGGTAGGTATAACATGACATGATACACCCCAGTTCCACTAGTTGTTGGCACTTTTATTTTCCATTCTATTGTAGTGAATCTGATTACAAGTCACATATCAAGTCAATTTATAGCACTAATTTAGTTATGCTTGTCTATGATCGAGATACTGTGCTCCAAGTCATCCATAACCGCGGACACGGCTTTCATAAAGATTTACCCTGCAGGGGTACACAAATAGTAACACACACACGATCAACCTCGGAAAAACCAAATCAAAACCCAATGAGGCTTTCACAACAAAGCAATCACAGGATTCATAAAAGATTTCAGGGGGCCACCCCACTAAGCTACCCGCAACGAATTTGGCTGGCTCCGGAACGGGCCTAGGGTTTGCGAGAACGGCTGTAAATGACTGGGAACCCGAAAGTGTGACTGGGCTTGTCGATACCGCGAAATCGTGCCGCGATCCAAAACAGTACAGGTGCTCCACGCACAATCATAAATAAAGCAGTAAAGCATGGCATAAGTACATGATAGTAATAAAACCCCAAACTAGTTTGTGGCCCCAGGAAATAAGAAATGAATCAAGCTCTGGCTAAGGGGGATCCATAGGGTCTCCCGGATGTGGATAGTGCGAATAATCAAGGAACAAGTATCAAGTACTTGGGGCCTACGGGACACAAGTGGACATGAAAAACCAAATAGCATATATTGCCCACCGGTGCCTCTTTCATTAGTTATCCCTGCAATTTAATAGTTGTATTTAAAGTCATGATCATCTCCACCATTAAGCATGTGCCAACCTTCCCACAACGGTGGAACAACAACAACGTGAAGCAGCACCTGAGCAAGCAACTAAGACTCGCAAGGCCGACTGTCTATCAAACAACAGGTAATAGGATGTGTCCAAGGCAATATAGAGGCTGCAGGGGATATAAATGGTGCACGGAAACTAAAGCATCATAACACGGATATCAATAGATCAACAGGAGGAAGTAAATACTATAAACACAAAATAGGTAGAAAGGGGGAGAATGCTCGCCTAGGAAACATCGTCGAAGATACATTATCTGAAGAACTTGTCGATACTCTCATCCACTCAACGGCCTAATCCATGCAGACGCAAAGCACTAGAGGAAACATCGGATGCACTATTTAATACTACGGCAGAAGAATCGGCATGTTTATGATATGATGCATGACATGGCAAAAATGCGATACAACTAGGTAATATTAAGTGGAACCGGGGTCACGACAATTAATTAATAGGTTCAAGTTGTTTAGTTACCCCGCAATTTGAATGTTGTGTTAACAAGGCAAAACATGGCATCGGTTCCCTACACAAATTTAAATGGAGGCGTTATAAGACTAGAATAGCCCGCATATGGTCTCCATATTTAATTATTAGGTGAATTGACAAAATACCCCCCAAATGACAAGTATGTATGCAGTCACGAACAATTTAATATGCAACAAGTGTATAGATGGCATTTATAAAATAGGGTTCTCGGAAAGGGGATCACATTAGGGGTCGAAGATCTTGGGAGGCTCGGAGGGGTTCGAGGATCTCCGAATTGGTCTTCGGGGTTCAGTCTTCAGATCTTCAAGATCGGAGCTCCAGGATCCGTGAGGAGATCTTGGGGTCCAGGGTCTCGACATCTTCATATACCGTGAAAGAGGCCTCGAGGCTCCGCTGCTTCGATTATAGGTGGCAACCTTCTACCGATGCCACATAGATGTCTTGATAACCGATTGACACCACTGGCACTATCACATTCTTCCATCTTGTTGTCCATAGATACAAAGCGGTTGTGGCCTGAGAGCATCCACACTCATACATCATCAGAACAGATCCTAGGGAACTATTATGTCACCATCGGTACATCACACCATCAATAATGCGAACACTAGGAGATAGGATAAAAGTCAAAAAGGAATGTCTCGTGCAGGCATTCGCTTGAGTGCCTTGAAGGAACAAACATGGCTGGTGTTGACTGTAGGAAGCATGGCCGAAGATGGGGGAACTAGGGCGAAGCGCACGCACGTGGAGCGGAGGCACTGCCAGAGGAGGGCGCATGGCGAGCGCTGCATGGAGAGAGGAGGTAGAGGTGAGTGAACGCAAGGAAGGCGTCAGAGATGACGACGGTGGGGTGGGTGAGGTGAGAGCGCGCGGGGGCGGCACTCGGGGCAGTGGCATTGGCTCGGTTCGCGCATGGGGTGGCGCAGCCGTGGCCGTGGAGGAGGCGGCGGTGCAGAAGGGGGCCGGGGCCACAGGAGAGGGAGCCCGCGAGGCGGCGGCGCGGCCGACCGGGCCGTGCTCCGGCGAGATAGGGTGTAGGCCGCAGGGTGGGCTCGGCAGCGGGAGTAGGGTGCCGGGAAAGCTATTGGCAGCGTGGGGCGCCCATGCTGTAGAGGGATGCCGAGACGGACGCGCGAGCTGGCAGGCGGCGCCTCAAAGAGAGGAAGCAGGGCGGCGTCGGGGTGAGGGGAAGATACGAGCGAGGCGAGATCGAGGGAGATAGTCGTGGTAGGTGGGGATTGTGCAGAGTGGGGGTAGGTTCGCTTGCGTGCAAGACGGGGTCCGCGTCGGTGGTTGTCGGTGGGGGTGGGGCCGGTCATGCGCAGGGTCTAGGGCGGGGTCGCGCGCGCTATAGTGGTGTGCATGTACCGCTGCAGCGGCGGCGGCTCTGGTGGGTTGGCGCTAGAGTTAGGGTTAGGTACTGGGGTGGTAGGTTGCTGCCGGTTGGGCCTTTTGGGCCTGGCCGGTGGCTGTCTCCCCAAACAAAACATTTTATTTTATTATATTACTATTTTGTTTTAGAATCCTTTCATAAATATTTTTAGACAAAACAAAATATCTAGAAGGACCAGTTTTATAATTTGAAATAAAGACAAGAGATATTTAGAAAACAAAGATAGACTTTTTGAAAATAGTTTTAGGCAAAAATATGCATGATGACATGACGATGCTCAAATGCAATGTGGCATGATGACATGAGCATGCAGCATGATGATGCACAAAACAAAAACACCAAGCGATTTTCGAGTAGTGGTTTTAGCTGGGTGCTACAGTCAGCCTTTCCGAAAAGACACATCGGGCCTGTAGTGGTGTTCCCCACGAAGTCCACCATGTACAGGTCATTTTCGACATATCCCACGAAAGCGACTTTTAGAGACTTGCTCCACAAGAGTACCACCAAATCAGCATCAATGAAAACTGCAAAGCCCATCTTACCTAGGGCACGAACTGAAAGTAAATTGTAACCAAGGGTCTCAACAAGCATGACGTCCATGAGAGAGATATTGTGAGCAACCACTACTTTGCCAAGACCGAATACCTCAGATTTTGACTTGTCACCATAGGAGACGGTTATGTGATCATGATTTGGCCGCATCTCCGTGATGATCTCCTTGCTTCCGGTCATATGACTTGTGCACCCGCTATCGAGTACCCATATAGACCCACCGGAAGCATAGCCCTGCAAGAAAGTTACTTCTTGGTTTTAGGTACCCATTTTTCAATAGATCCTCTCATGTTAGTGACAATGGTCTTGGGAACCCAAATTGACCAAGGAATGTAACTATCATAAGGACCTACATAACTAGCATAAACATCACCATAATAATCACAATATAACTCATAGTTAGGATTATTAGCCCCTGCAAAACCATCATAGTTAGACTTGTCATTAATGGTGGTGCTAGTCTTTGGTTGAGCAGTTTTGCTCTTCTTCTTCTTCTTCTTCTTGTTCTTGTTCTTTGTCTTGGGAACATAACCAAGACCATGTTTTCCATTGTTTCTCCTTTGCTTGCTAAGCACCTCATCTATAACTTCTTTACCTTTGTGTTGAGATCCCTTTACAAGTTCTTCTTGTCCACAAGATGGAGTAGAGGTGCTGGGCATATCATACTTCTCCAATTCAGTTTGGAGCTGGTCACGAGACTCATTTAGAGTAGAGTGTTCACTCTCCAATGCCTTGTGAGCAATGTCAAGTTTCTCAAACTTCTCCGAGAGTCTAGCATCAGCAGCCCCAAATTCAACCTTTTCCTTCTTTAGTTTCTTTACCTTAGCAAGAGCGTTGTCACATTCTTTGATGAGCTGAGCAACAACCTCTTCATGGGACTCCTCAATTGACTTGAGTCTCTCTTACAAGGATACTTGAGCTTCCTCTTCTTCTTCCAAAGCATTCTTCAAGGAGGTTATCTCCAAGGCGTCTTCTCTTTCAATTCTGCCCTTTTCTTCGAGGAGATCTTCGGGTTGAGCAAGTTGACTCATAAGAGCATCAAAATGAAGTTTGTGCTCACCTTGCAAGTTAGTGAAAAAGTTGTCCAAAGCAATAACTTCTTATTTTATCTTAAGACTAGTATGATCATCCATATCCATATTTATGTTAGTCTTAGGAAATGAAGAAATAGAAGATGATACCTCGGACCCTCTTGCCATAAGGCAGGTGACGTTGTTGTTGATGATGTTTTCGTTTGGAGAGTCGAAGAGTGATGATGGAGTAGATGTGGTGGCTATAGCAGCCACCTCACGAGTACTATCTTCATCCTCTTCATCTTCACTTATAGAGGAATATTCTTCTTGTGCCACCAAGACAATCTTGGGTTGCTTCTTGTAAGGGCCATTCTTTTTGATAAATGGCTTCTTTCGAGGTGCCTTGGATTTTTCTTTAAGTATGAGCCTACCACCATTGTCTTCTCTATTTTGATATGGACACTCAACAACAAAGTGTAGCCTATCTCCACAATTGTAGCATGTTCTCAGTTTTGGGCCATTCTCTCTTCTTCCACTTGACCCATTCTTGCGCTCGAGTTCTGACTTGGCCTTGGCTGGATCCTTCCAAAAGTTCCTTGCATAGAAGGCCATGTACTCACCATGAGCACGCTTGACTTCCTTAGGGCAGCCCATGGAGACACCCTCTAATCCTCTTTCATCCTCATCTTGCTCAACAACATTTGCCTTTAGAGCAACATTGACCCCTTTTTGCATTCCAATGGCTCGGGCACGGGCATCTTCCGTGTTGTTAGCTGCAACCTTGAATGATGCCATTTCTTGCATGACTTCATTGGAAGTCACTTGATGGTAGTTGTGTCTACCTTGCAAGCTCTTCAAGTCCGTTGGCTCAAAAGGCATTAGAGCACTCACATATTTCCTTTTTATCCAAGCATCATCAATGTGAGTGGCTCCATGATTTCTAAATGTTGTTGCAATGCCCTTGAGTCTTCTATACATATCTTCATGGTTTTCACCATCCAACATGTAGAATCCTTCAGCTTCATTGCTAAGGGCATCATACCTATTCCTCCTCATGCTTTCATTTCCAATAAAGAGGTCGGTGAGAGCATCCCAAGCTTCTTTAGCGGTGTTGAAATGCTCAATGTGGGGCATGTCCTTGGGACCTACTCCGAGCTATATCATGTGGAGAGCCGTTGCATTCAATTGACTATCCACCACTTCTCTTCTTGTCAAGTTGGTGTGGTCTCCAATATGAAGACCCTCTTCGATAATCCTCCAAAGTTCAATTGACGAACTGCGTACATGAGACTTCATTAAGAATTGCCATTGATTAAATGAAGATGCAGTAAGCTTGGGTGGATCACCCCTATTGTTTATATGAGGATGAGGGATAGGTGGGTCGGGAGAATATAGGTGATGAACCTCACTATAGTCCTCCTTACCACTCCCCTTCTTGGAGGCGGAACCATTATGTTTTTCACCTACCACTTCATCTTCCTTAGATCTGGTGTTAGCCTTATCCTTGGATAAAGGAGTGGTAGCCTCAGAGGAGGATGGAGATGGGACTGCGGATGATGTGAGGCGAGCAATCATTTGTTGCATCTCGTCCACCTTGGTCTCAAATGATTTCAATAAGGTTGTTTCCAACGTCTCGAGGTCATCCATTGTGACCTTGTCCACAGCCTCATTCCCATTCTCCTTGGTACCCATACTTCTCTTAGGCGGTTAAGCCCGAATTAAGAGTTGGGGCTATGATACCAATTGAAATGGATCGTATGGGCACCTAGAGGGGAGGTGAATAGGTGCTACTTCAAATTTTAATGCCTTTTCAATTTTAGGCTTGACACAAAAGGTAAATTCTCTAGATAAGCTATTATGAAGAATTTCCCTATATGCAAACCTAACTACTAGCAAGTAAAGGCGAGTGAGATAGAGGAATGAGTGAACTGTAGTGAAGCATGCAGAGTCACAGGATTTGTTTTACCGTAGTTCCTTCCTTGTTAAGGGAAGTACATCTGCGTTGGAGGGGTGGGCGGTACTAAGACCACCACACCACAATAGGCCTCACCCTGTTCTCCGATGGATCCCGCCACCAAAGGCCTGATCCACCTTTCCACTATAGGAACCCTTCGAGGCGGGAACCGGCGCATTTACACAACTAGTGGGGCACAACTCCACAACCAAATTGGAGGCTCCCGTAATGACAACAAGCTGCCACAAGAACAAGTTATCAATAACAAAACACAAGATCTAGATATTAACGAGAAATACTAGATCGGGGATTTCTCCAAGTGAATGGAGAGGAATTGATGCGCTTGATTTGTGATGATGATGTAGATTGTCTCCTCCTTCAATTCCCCCAAAGATCGAAGCCTTCAGGTGGTTGAAGTGGGAGATCTAGAGAGAAAGCTCTTGCAACAGGTCTGGCCTTTTTCGAATGAATCAAGAGATCTGACTGAAGGGGATGAAGAGGATTTTATACCCCCTGCCCCAACTGAGCCATTGGAGCCTTTGGGGGCAGATTATCCGACCCAAGTGAGGGCCGTATTATCCGGCCTAGGGAAAACTCCGCCCTAGACTCGGATTATCCGACACAAAATCTGCCCCCAGTCAGAGCGATGCGCCAAGCCTACCCTTGATCGCCTCCTAGGGGCCAGATTATCCGGCCCAAGGTGAGGGCCAGATTATCCGGCCAGGGGAAGAAAATACACCCCTATTCGGATTTTCCGGGGGAAAATCCGCCCCTAGTCAGAGCATCGCGCCTTGCCTGCCTTTGATCGTCTCTGGGGGCTGGATTATCTGGCCCAAGGTGAGGGTCTAATTATCTGGTCAGGGGGGAGAAAATCCGCCCTGTTCGGATTTTCCGGGGGAAAATCCACCCCTAGGCAGAGCGACGCGCCAGGGCTGCCTTTGTCAAGTGAGATAGGCCGGATTATCCGGCCCTTTATGGGGTCGGATAATCCGCCCCCCAAACACAATATAATTCCCTGCACACTTAGCACACATGAGAAAACTCCGCAGTATTGTTATCTAACACTCAAAACACAAGGAACCATGAAATGTTCTTTCAGTTAGTGTAGTCGACAAAGATAGGAATAAACTGGTTCTACCTGATGAATCTCAGGACATGTATAATGAATGGCAAGGCGAAGAAGATCCAACCCAGTCGGAATATGTGGATCTAGAACGCGGCGGTGCAGAAAGCGATGATGGTGACGATGATTAGACTATTGTTTCATATTATGCAGTGATATGATGAACCGTGATTCATATTGGTTTTCTCTTTGTAAAATTTATGAGACATGATGACAACCTCCTGTTGGATTGTAATCCTAGACTAATTGTTTTCCCTGTTTAAATTGGATTAAGCTTAATTCGACAAGTGCAAAAATATGTAGAATAGGTTCATTTGGCGTGCACCAGAAACATTGGTTCAGTACATTAATTAATTATCAACCACAGGACCACTTTCATACAGAAGGGGGCATATGCACCTCGTGTCAGTAGAGATGGGTGAGCACATTGTCTCGGCAGATAGGGCATCTGGCGTTGGTCTCAAACCAAGTGAAGATGCACTTGCGGTGGTACGGATGGTTGCATCCCCGGAGACGCACCGTTGTGTGCTTCGACAATTCCTGCATGCATATGTTGCAGTGGCCATCCTCCTGCTCAATGTCAACACCCGGATTTTTAATCCTAGATGCCTGTTATGCCATACATCACAATCCCAGGATTACCATTTTTGCGAGACATAACAGAATTGGTACCACAGTACATCATCCATTACACACCATAAAAAAGGTCTTACAAAAAAAGGATCTCATGATCCAGTCTTAATACAATCAAAGTGGCGGAAATTAAATGTAGTAGGGGCTCCATCTTTAGGGTCACATGCAATGTTAATGATGGGAGATGATCCTATTTGTCATAGACCTCCTGCTGTCCATCTTCCTGATAGTCCTCCTCATAGTCTGGCCACGGGAATAGCCAGGGACAAAGCCATGAGTACTCTTTAAGTACTCGCAAACTATCACTAACAAGTAAGGTAGTTCTAGTAGGAATCTTAAGCTCTAGGTTTATTTGCAAAAAGCCAGGTTTATTTCATACTGAGTTTAGAAGTAAACAAAAATAATTTAATATTCTACATCACCTAAGTGGGAACCTAGTTTTCATGTCCACAACCCTGTTGTGGTCAAGTCAAGGTCATAGTTCAATTCCCAAGTCATTTTTGAAAACATCTGACAACGGAACAGTATGGCCACTCCAACTGTCCATGACCGCGGACGCGGCTATTCGAATGGTTTGACACTCTGTAGAGGTGGTACACTTTCACCACAAAATTTGATACATCCATTAGGGATAACCCTGAATCATCATACTTAGTATGTGGATAATCAATCATAACCTTTCAATTACACACTCTAGTATAGGAACCTCCCCTATGAGCTTGGCCTCCCAGCCATGGCCATCTGCCATCCTGGGCACTTCATAGGTGGACATTCATCACGAGGTAGCCTCAGCTCAACCTCTTCCGCAAGGGAACCCATACTAAGGCATATAAACTTCCAGTTAATCCCTACCCAATTCAGGTATTGTGGTTGTACGGTAAAAATTGGAATGGTATTGCATCCGAACCCAACCATCAGTTTTTAAAAAGGGCCAAGGCTCATGCCTCAACATTTTCATCATCAAATCATTTTGTGTTCATAACACATGTCAAAACATTTCAATAGAATGAACCATCATTCCAAGGTTTTCATAATTATTTTAACCAAGTATTCCCATCTAAAGTGATCAACTTTTATGCTTAGCACTAGCCACTAAAGTTGAGAGGATTCACTAATGAGGGGTGCTAATCAAGTGTAACTATCCAACTCTAGTTTTATGCATGTTGGCGACATCTAAGTATAACTAATTAGGCCTAGTTTTATACTCTTTATAGTATCTATCCTATTTTCCAATACTCACAAAACACTAACTAGAGGTAAAGAACTTTGGTAAAAGTAAAGGAAAATAAAGCTTGTAAGTAAAACTTGGTTTTGTATAATCAAGGTTGAATAACCAAAGCATGCTTAATGCATCTTGCATAGGTTATCTTGCATGGATGGCTTGCATAGTTCTAGATTGCATTGTTATGAAACTTGCAAGTGTTAGCTTTCCTTGAGTAGTGCTGACTCGTGTACTAACGAGCTCGTTGGGGAACCCCAAGAGGAAGGTATGATGAGCACAGTAGTAGGTTTTCCCTCAGTTATGAAACCAAGGTTATCAATCCAGTAGGAGCAAGGAAACACCCCAAAGGTGTAGCTGGCTGATCTTTGGCAGGGCTCACTACCGGTGCTAGCAGCAACGTGGGGACCTACACAACACAACCACAGAACTCTATCCCCAACTTGCGATGAGGTTGTCAATCTCACCGGTTTTGCTGAAAACAAAGGATTAGACATATCGAGTGGAATAAAGTAATAGTTTGCAGAAAGTAAACACAAAGTAGTAAATAGTTGATTGTAGATTGATAGTAAAAGAAAGGACGGGGTCCATAGTTCACTAGAGGTGGCTCTCCTTAAGATATATAACATGTTGGGTGAACAAATTACAATGGGGCAATTGACAAACATCGAGAAAGCATACAAGCATATACTACTCATCTTGACTCCTTTGAGATTCGATTGGGCATTACAACATCATACATAGACCGCCATCCAACTGCATCTATGACTAATAATCCACCTTCAGGTTATCATCCCAACCCCCTCCAGTATTAAGTTGCAAGCAACGGATAATTGCATTACAAATTGCGTGTAAACAATACGATTGTTCTATGAACAAAGGATTGTTGTTTTCTCCCTAGTAGCAACAGCACATCTAGTACCTTAGGGATTTCTGTCACTTCCCCAGATTACTAGAGGCATGAACCCACTATCGAGTATAAATACTAACTCTTGGAGTTGCTAGCATCTACTTGGCCAAGATATTCATCATGAGGTAGCCTCAGGTCAACTTCTTCCGCAAGGGAACCCATACTAAGGCATATAAACTTCCAATTAAGCCCTACCCAATTCAGGTATTGTGGTTTTACGGTAAAAATTGGAATGGTATCATATCCAAACCCAACCATCAGTTTTTAAAAAGGACCAAGGCTCATGCCTCAACATTTTCATCATCAAATCATTTTGTGTTCATAACACATGTCAAAACATTTCAATAGAATGAACCATCATTCCAAGGTTTTCATAATCATTTTAACCAAATATTCCCATCTAAAGTGATCAACTTTTATGCTTAGCACTAGCCACTAAAGTTGAGAGGATTCACTAATGAGGGGTGCTAATCAAGTGTAACTATCCAACTCTAGTTTTATGCCTGTTGGTGACATCTAAGTATAACTAGTTAGGCCTAGTTTTATAGTCTTTATGGCATCTATCCTATTTTCCAATACTCACAAAACACTAACTAGAGGTAAAGAACTTTCGTAAAAGTAAAGGAAAATAAAGCTTGTAGGTAAAACTTGGGATTGTATAATCAAGGTTGAATAACCAAAGCATGCATAATGCATCTTGCATAGGTTATCTTGCAAGGATGGCTTGCATAGTTCTAGCTTGCATTGTTATGAAACTTGCAAGTGTTAGCTTGCCTTGAGTAGTGTAGTGGTTGAAGTTCTCTTCTTCTTCTTCTTCTTCTTCTTCTTCTTCTTATTCTTTGTAGTACTCCTCCTCCTATCCCGGGTATGTACCAGCGTCTATAAATGAATACGAGGTACAAAATCACCAAACAATACTTAACTACTTCTATTTAGCACACTAAGGCTCACACTTGATGATCTAGCATCATCACAGCCATCACATGAAATAAAGACCTACTCTTCTTTATCTTATTTTGGAAAAGTAATTTCTACTCACTGAAAATACTTAAGATTTAATATTCTCCAATTAAAATATGGGATCATGTTGACACATGTCATCACCACATATTCTAATACTTGGGAATGTGATTTAAAATGGTGGTCACATTTTGTAAAGTTTAAAGTTACTATTTAATAAAATTAAAGTGACTAGAAATGCATATATAGCATTCTTTTAGTACTAGTCCAATGTCACTGCATGCAAACATAGAAATTTTTATGTACTCAGATAAATCTTGTCAAATGTGATTTTTGAGAGTTGGAATCAACTCAAAAGCATTTATGGTTGATTTTTGAAAAATGTGTGAAGTGGCAAAAGTCTCTGTCTTGTTATTTTTACTATAGGTGATCTATAATTTCAAATGGTTTGAATCCAACGGGCTTGGATATATATTTTGAATATATTTCTAACAAAATTTGAATCATGCAATTTGGTTCAGTGAATCTCTTTGAAATGATTTTTGAATCTACTGACAGAATCTAATTTTAACTAAATTAGAAAAATCCTATTTGAATCAATGGGCTCTGCGCGGGAAACTAACTAGGCCGGCCCAACTGCACTGTGCTGGCGTAGTGGGCTGCTGATAGGGGGTCCCACTAGTCAGTGGCTCATTTAACCCGAAATTGTATCATTCAATCTCAGCGCTACGATTAGACTAGGATCTAACGACTGACATGCATCGTCTACGTCGAATAGCTCCGGCAAGATTCTAACCCTAACGCGGCGGTGGGGGTCTTGTGAGGCTCACCAGGGCTCCATCTAGGGTCAGCGATGGGGCGATCGGGCTTGTCATCGACGGCGGTTCGAGACGTAGTCACGGCAGCTCCTGGGGTGGCTCCAATCGACGGCTTCGTTCCTCCTCTACAGCGGCGGACTCCGGCTAAATTCCGGTGGGCTGGTGCTCGCCTTGCTCCGAGTAGTGGTGTGGGAAGTTCTGTGAGGATTGGGGAGTGGCATGGTGTGTTGAATTGAGGCTGGGGTGGCCTCTATTTATACACCAGCGAAGGGGACAGTGGCATGGTCTGGCTCCTCCGGCGACGATGGTACAAGGGGCTATCAGCATGGTTGAGGGTAGGGTTCGACGCGGTGCTTCGGGGCGGTGGTCATGGGCTTGATGGCGCAACAAGGGGCGGTCGAGAATGGTCGGGAAAGGTCGATGCTCTACGCGGGAGCGACGGTGTTCGAGACGGCGTACAACGTCTACGGTCTACGTGGAGGCGAACGGGCATGTCTGGGGGATAGCTAGTGTCGCGCTAAGTACGTACACACGCGGTGAGGGAGAGGCGCGACGTGTGTGCACGTGTCGGCTGTGGCGCTCTGGCGTGCTCTGGGCATGGCGGACAGAGAACTGGGCGCGGCGTTCTCGGGTGGTCCACGGCTGGCCTGCGGTCGATGGGTGGACAAAGGGTGGCGGTGGATGGTCGCCTATCTCCTGGACATCATGGGAGAGGGCAGCGCGGTCTGTGGCGAGTTGGGCGTGGTCGACCGGCGCGGCAAGCTTCGGGCGGTGCGACACTGGTGCAAACGTCAAAGGGGGAAGCGTGTGGGGTGTGAAATGAGGGGCTAGTGGGGTGTGATCACTCCTCAGAACAATAGAAGTTAGGCAGATGTTTTCTGTGTCTGCTAGGTGCTCGACCAAATGACCGCATGAATTCAAGTTTTGAATTTTTGAATGAAATTTGGTGAGTGTTCTGAGTGCTTGCTTGAGAGTCTAAGGTTGCTTGGAAAAGTCAAGGTGAATTGATTTGAGTGGTTTTTGAAAAATGGTGATCTATGCATATGAACTTGATTCAATTTTGCAATGTCCTTTAAATAGATTTGGAATTTGTTTCTGTTAGTTTGTAAAGTGGGCTTTAGTTCACTTTTACTTGGTCTAGAAAGGGGTGAAAAGAATTGGAAATGTTTCTGTTAGAAATCTTTGACTAGAAACACTCAAAGTGGGCTAGTGGTTAATTTTGGTCAAAATGACCATTTGATAATATAATTCATATTTGGTTTTCTTTTCTTTTGATGGCCTAGATGATGTACTATTCATCTTTAAACCATTCCTTATCTTTTGTAGCAATCAAACATTGCAATTGCACTCATTCATACACTAATGCAAATCGCACATACACTTATATTAGATTTAAAAAGAAAAGTTTTCATTAACCCTCAACTTGGGTCATTAGAACTTGATAATCTTGATTAATATTTTGGGGGTGTTACACTCAACTAGGTACCAACTGTCTTGAAGCCCCGGCAAGTTGACGATGAGCCGGAGATTCAGGCTGAGGGTTAGGTCGACATGGAACCCGTCGACCCACATACATGCCTCAAGCTAGAGCTGGTGTAGAATCTCGTACAGCATGATGATGTCCCATCCTCCGCCGTTAGTTGCAGGTTCTTCAGCAGCCATACACGGCCAAGAACCTTGCACATAGTTCCCATGACCTTGCTCGCTCTTCGTAGCTTGCTGGGAGGCAGGCTGAGATTCAACACTTCCTCTTTGCAGGGTGTGGTCGCGACATCCTCCTCCTCCAGAGGGGTTGGGATGGAGCCAGGCATCCTCCTAAGCTCGTACGTCCTCGAGAAGAAGATCTTCAGTGTCATTGTGTACGACATCGCCTCGTTAACTAATTGCGGCTTGATGAAGAAGAAGTCGGTTGTGGCTGCGGAGACACAGCAGGCATGGAAGACATGTGGGCCATACTCGATGATGCGCTCTTGTGAGGAGCACTCCAGTTCTGGTGGCGCCACCATTTGGGGATTTTTTTGGGGGGTGGGGGAGGGGAGGGGCGGGGGCTAGTCGATGGTGCTAGCCTGGATGAGGGGGGAGAGTCCAGGGGAAATGGGTGAGAGTGGACTGCTCGAACAAAAGGCAGGGTCGCGCTACCTCGTCACTCCCCAACGTCAGCCTTGGCTCGTCCTCTCTTCATGGTTCTATTTAGGCTGGTCATAGTGCTAGTTGGAGTAATTTGGGTAGTAACATAGTCCTACATATATTGCCAACTAAGAATTTAGATGACATGGCATGCAATTAAATGATGAGAGAGAGCCTTGGGGTAACTAGCTATGTTACCACAAGGGCGTCCCCAATGTGAAAATAAGGTCGGATATAAGACACCCGTTGTCAACCTTAGTGGAATTTAAACATTGTAGCACTCGGTCTTAAGCTAAGAAACCTTGCGGTCGACCATACCAGTATGACCCGGCCATAAGAACTAGAAAATCATTGTTTCTCTCTCCTCACTACACAGTGCACTTACGGCAGAATTTCAAGACAAATGAGTCTACATTGTAATAAATGAGACTTTGCATGATACCACACCTATGTTATTTTCCACTATGGAGGTAGTAACTTAGACTAGTTATGCATGTTACTACTCTAAGTTACTCCCCACTATGACCAGCCTAAATATAGTAACTTGCATATGTTACTATCTTCGTAGTGGGTGATAACATGTGTGTGGTGTCATTCAAGACCTAATTAATTAGGTTCTAGACTCATATAATATTGGTATGTGTGATGTTATGGTAATACCTCCCTCTCTTTTATCATTAATTATCATGTCATGTCACCAATTTGCTTAGTTGGCATTGCATGTACATGCAAGTTACTAGCTAGTAATAATTTAATCCCACCTGACGAGAGGGATGGTTGTTGTATCTGCGTTAAATAGAGGAAGGGTTATTGAGCTGGACAGGGAAGACCAATATTTTAACATATGCTGAGTATGGGCATCGGAGCAAGTAGTTGCTCCGGTTCCTTGAATTTTTTTGTGGCATCGGCTGTGAAGCGTACGCACCTGTGTCGGATGGATGAGAAGTGGTTTGGGCACCGATATTTGCATATGCTGTGGAGGGCCACCCAAGTTCTACGGATTTTCAAGCTTTTTAGCTAAAAGAGAGCAACTATGTAGATGCACCGGCTGGTGGTACTTCCCCTTGATATCGGTAAAAGAGAGAAACTATGTGGATGCGATGATGATTCAATTTATTTATATAACATAACTAGTATAGGTACAACACAACCACGACAGAAACTAAACCATACTCTAGACGGAATTAGCACACACATAGACACCCGAATATCATACTATTCTTTTTTGTCAAGAACCTATGTCGCCCTCTGCCCATGCGGGCATGTCGTCTGGTGTTCGATGAACTCGAGGAAGCTGCCAGCCATGTCGCAACCTTTGTTGCTGCCCTTGAGCTTCATTCCTGAGGACATCTGATCCACGGTAGTGGTTGCTTCGAAGATGCCTCCGTATTCACATCCTGGGCACTGAACATCGGACAATTTTCGAACACACTGTGCGCATGCAATGTGCGCCGCGGCCTTGCCAAAGCACTGCTCGTGCAAGGAAAAGAGATTTAGCCCCAAAACAAGAGTTGTATCGAACCAGTGTGGAAAACATCATGAAGAAATAAGTAGTAACCATGTACGCGAGATGACGAACAATTTGAGAACACAGCCTGCAGCTGAAGACCTGCCTCATTGCACTCATGTCAATCGTAGCTTCAAACCACTCATCCACCATAGAGCTGCCTTCTTCAACTGCGGCGGATCTGAGAGGGATTTTGAGACCGAGCGAGAGAGCAGAGGGAGGAGCGCAGATTTGAGAGGGTTGATGAGAACGAGTGAGAGAGGCTGGTACAATAGTTAAATACTATGAGTACTAGACTCCTCATCTCACTCTAGGCAATATCGTCCGTCCATCCAAATTCAACGGCCATGAACCGATACCTTATCTCTTTGGCAAGAGACTGGCATGGAGAAAACTAGGGAAGCGTTGTGTTCCCTGATTAATTATCTCCCTCTGACCCGGTGTACACATCGCTTTGACGATGTAGGGCTACGTGGAAGACTAAATACTGTAGTCCAGTACTACTCCGGGATAGAGGTACTAGTAATACCACTCTACCTCTGTTTGGGATGAGACTAGCCCCAATGGAGGTATCAGGTGGTACATACTGTATCATGCATTAAGCCTTTCACAATGGGGTGTATCTTAGCACGTTACCATATGAGTTATAAATACCTAATAGAAAACCTCTCCAATGCATTGTATTTTAGAGGTTGTATCTTAATTTAATGTTTTTTCTCTCATGCATGCGTTTTATTGGGCAATCAACTCTTTTTGCCTATAATTACATGCAAGGGGTGTATCTCAGCTAAGATACAACAACACCCTCTCTCCTTCTTAATTGACATGTCATAAAAGCATTTTGCCTAGGATGTCGCGCTAAGAGACTCCCCCATTGTCAAAGGCCTTATTACATGCATGGAAAAATGCTTATGTGTCACAACAATTAATGATGAAAGAGATTGTGTTGGTATCATATGTAGAGTATCATAGAAAAAATAATCTCAAATAAATCTTGTATATAATTTTACCTTGAGATTACAAGACATAAATACACTAAGACTATGATACTACTAGTACTAAGTACAGTAGTACAGTACATGATAGTAGTACTATGCATTATGGAGATGGTATCAGATACTAGTATCATAATATACTCCCTCCATCTAGAAATAACTGACTTAGTATCAGATACTAGTATCATAATATACTTTCTTCATCATAAGATACTAGTAGTACTACCTTATAATCAAAAATAGAGGTAGGAGTACTTTAGGATGGAGTAGTGCGTACCTTGTACGGAGTCCTAGGACTATAGTAAGTTGCACATGCATTGCACGTGAGAATTAGGTACTAATAGAAGTACCCTATGACATATCATCTTTTATTTATATAAATCTATAATTGGTGACGCTGAAAAATAATTGTAATTTTGAGCCACATCCATAAAGTATAGGGTGTATAATTGGTTCTTGTACCTTGTGTCATGTAGAAATCAACCTACTACTATTAGCTACCTATTACTCGATTTCGTCAAGAGAAATGATGAAGAAGATTCTAGAATTATTTAGATGTGTGTTTTGAGGTTTGTGCATAGAGTTCACTATGCTAAAGACTATCAATGGAATATTCTATATGCTAGCATGGATAGAAGATCCAGCGGTTTACAATGTTGGGATTTGCCAGGCTTGATCGATTTTTCAAAGTTCAAAGCACTACGTACACAATATAGTGTGGTAAGATTATGTAATACAGGTAAAGCTCAAAAACTATGAATATGTGAGTCTCATGTGCCGGAGTACTTCTATATAGTGATAGTATGACATATTGTACTTCTATAGTTCTATCACGTGCCGGAGCACTAAGGCATGTGCAACTTATTACTACTATATACTAGAGTACATACTCTAAGATTTTACCAGAATCGTTGCTCGAGCTGCCAGTTGCTCGCCACCTCTGTTTTGAGAATGTATAGTACTCCTACTATCCGATTAGACTGTGGCCAGCTGAAAGTACGGCCGCTACAAGTACCGATATGACATTTCTCTTGTGAGTTAATGCCCCGGGCAACCACCGACTGCGAAAAAACTCACGCGCCGCCAAGCAGTCGCTCTGCATACTCCTTGGAGCATCTAAAAAAGTACTCCAAGCAGTCGCTCTGCATACTCCTTGGAGCATCTAAAAAAAGTACTCCTTAGAGAAATGCTTGGTCAAAGAAAAACACCAAAAACGAGGTCCCCTCATTGTAGCGTTGGGAGTAAAACTGAGTAGCACCACTAGTAGTACTACTAGTACTATACTATTCCTTTGCAAAAAGCAGTTCAACTTCTCCTTCATTCTACTCTCCGGCGAAATTTCTTTCTTCCACCAAAGGCATGTTTACCTCACAAATACTTGAAGGAATCCTGGTGGATTGGATGCGTCATCCTCAGAGGTCTGCTTCGGTTCGAGGCTAGGCCCCGGAACAGTTCATCCGGTGGGAACATGCCGCCATTGGAGCCGCCTCTGTAGAGTGCCTGGTCACCCGCGGTAAACATGTGTTATCCCTACTAGCCGACAACACGATTTTGGGCCCCCTCGAGGCTACCGATCCTATGCTGCCCGCGTCACAGAGGTGTCAATACGGCAGGCGAACAAAAGTGGACCTCTACAACCAAGCGCTAGTCCCGGTGTGCCTCCCTTTCAACTGTGACGAAGCTGCGTCCGGGCAGGCGCTCTGGCTGGACATCAATCGTGACCAAGTTAAGCCCGTGCGAGACAGCGGCCAATCCTTATGCCAGGAACCTACAACCAGGGATAATGCGAGCGGGACAGACAACTCGGGTGGGCACCAGGTTTCCGTGGTCGTCACAGATGCCATCCTAGGCCCTCTCGAGCCTATCGATCCTATGCTGGCCCTTGCTTACGATCAGGACATACTCGAGTTCGAGCTCGCGCGCGAGGAACCTGCAGCCAGCGAGCATGCGACCGGGGCAGACAACTCGGGTCGGTGCCAGGTCGCCATGGCCATAGCAGACGACGCCATCCTGGGTCCCCTCGAGCCTATCGATCCTATGCTGGCCCTTGCTTACCATCACAACATGCTCGAGTTCGAGCTCGAGCGCGAGGAACCTACGGCGGACGAAGGTACGGCTGGGGGAATTGACTCGGTAGGGGGGTAGGTCGACCTCTTCGGACCTTCGCCTGACATTAACCACGTACAACAGTGACTTCAGTCCTCGAATTGGTTTTACCAGATTCTTGGTTGTGCTCCTCTACTCGTTCCGAGCAATCTCGTCCCTTCAACCATGATTAACACGCAGGAGCGTGCTGTGTTTTGTGTGTGAAGCAAACAGTAGTAGGAAGAGTATGGCTCAGCTGCTCGGTTGAAATTGAGCCGGACCCGACTGCCTTTCCAAGCTAAATTTTAGGGTCCTTTGTGACAATTGACTAGACTTGGATGTAATTTTCTATTTTTTGATGTAACCTTTAATTCCACCGAACGTGTTAATTGAAGCATGATGTACTTTCGGGTGAAATTAGCTTGAAAATTAAGCTTGAAAAATATAATATGTAATTTATCCAACCAATTCATGTAGTACTATAGTAAACTAGTAAGTTGCGGGTGCCCTGCACGTGAGACTCAGATAATAGACATCTGACATATCGTCACTATATAAATTATAATAGGTAAAGTAGAAAAATATAAATTTTATCAACATCTATAATGTATGGGTGTATATTTGGTTCTTGTACTTCGTATATTATGTAGAGTGAACGATTATTAGCTATCTAAAACTTCAAAATTTGGTAACATGGTCTGGAGAAACGAGGGAGCAGTTTCTAGGAAGATGGAGAAGTGTTTTAAGTTTTATGCATAACATTCATTGTGAATTTGTAATGAAGACTATCAATAGAATCTTCTAGTTGATAGAATGGAAAAGAAGATCCAATGGCTGGAAATGTTAGGATTCGCGAGTATTGATCCAACGGCCAATATTTAAAGTTATTCGTACACTAAATAGTGGTAAGTGGTAAGATAAGATAAAAGACACATGCTATGAACTCTAAGCCATATTAAATGTTATTCCTTCTGAAAATAATTTTACTTCTTTACCATCCTAACAAGCGCGCCATGTTTCCGAACATAGCGAACCATCCATGTTTTACTTACGATTTCTAGGTTCTTTGAGTTATCAAGGTTCGTAGATAAATTAACACAATTAAATTACACTACTGTCTCCGGTTCAAATTAATGTTCTCAGATTTGTCTATATTTGGATATATGTATCTAGCACAGAAACATGACTAGATACTTTTAAATCTAGATGAATCTATGCACATTAATATGGATCGGAGGGAGTCTGTCGAAATTATGTCAAATTATTTCGAACCACATGTGAGCTGCCAATTTCTCTTTAAATTCCACAAAAATATTTTAAAGTTGCCCACCAGACAACCAATATAGAGAACACAACCGAGAGTTTTCAAATATTCAACTTCTTTCTAGACTTTGCATGCCGGCAAAGTTGACCTTTCTTTGAAAAAAGAGAGAGAAATAGGCAAAAAAAGGGGGACTCATGCATGGCGTCCTTTTGCTTGTATTACATGCCATGAAAAATAATAAACATGAGTTTTCATAACTTTTGAAAACAGCCGCTTCACAAAAATGGCCTACCATGTATAAGTATGAACAGGTTTCAGGACAAGCGACGAAGCAAGGTCACGGACATATCCATGTTTATGGGAATTTTGTAGTAGTGCTACAAGAAAGTAGATGTGCGCATCTTGGCGTTGGTAAGCAGCTTTGCCAATGGGAGTTTCCAAATACTAGGAAAAGTAACAACTCCAATTTTCTAAGCGATGGAAATATTTTTTCTATAAAGCAAAGTACTCCACTTCTGTACTAGTACTACTCAAAAAGGGAGGCGGCTCCTTCCAAAAAAAGGAGGCAGTGCGAGAGCAGCGGGAGGAGGAGTCGAAAGGCGGTGCGATGTCAGAGCAAAGCTATGTTGGGCTGCTGACACGAGGTATACTCCACTAGTAGTAAATATATGGACCTACTAGTAGTAATATGCACGCAAAACAAGTTGTGTTTTCTCTCTCCTTCGCTGGCTCTGACCATCCATCCTCCATCGATCTCTTCTCTGCAGCCGCGGGTGCATAGTCTGGCTTGTCTCTTCCTCGTCCACAGCGTGGGGCTACGCATGTATGCCTTGGTACGACACACCGATCTACTTCTAGCAATAGTTTTTCCCCAAAATTCAAGCCATCTACTGGATTAATAATCATCTACACCAATACAAAAAGTCTCAAAAGTAATATTAATAATTACAAAAAGATCACATTGCGACGACTACAAACCCTAGTGCGCTAATTGGAGTGTCTCGCTCCTTCAGGACCTATGGTACCCGGTTCCAAAAAATTAAAGAATGCCACTGCCCCAATTTTCAGACAAAGTGTACCATGCATTCTTACGGTTCGCAAGTTTTAGGATTTTTTAAGCGGGAATACAAATGTTTTTCATTTTATTCCTGTTTAATCTTCTTGCTCTTTGATGAGGTTGCTGCATGTAATGCTAGTTATTCTATAGTTCAAATGTTAGGTATTATACATGTTGGTATAAAGCCGGCAATAGATGATGTGTCACTTTGTTATACCTAACACTCGGTTATACTATTGAACTAGCTCTCACGCACTTGTACAATATTAATTTAGACCTAATTCGACAAATCGACGGAAAGTCGTCTGAGTGGGTGAAATATTAGCTAGAAAATTAAGCTTGAAAAAACATGTAATTTATCCAGCCACTTTATGTACTATAGTAAATAAATGGCACATGCTATGAACTCTAAGCCATATTGATCGCACTTCCTTCCAAAAAATACGTTTACTTCTTTACCATGCATACTAACATGCACCGACCTAGCTATACCAAAATATGGGCACACAGTCATTATCTTGATGAAGACAGGGTATGTCCATGACCTTGGTCATTTGGATTGAAACCTAAGAAATTTCATACATAGTACATGATATAGTAGGCAATACCAGAAGTTTGAGTTTGTAGAAAAATAAGAAAGAATGCCCCCACCAAATTTTCGTACAAAGTGGATAATTCTTTCTTACAGTTCCCAAGTTTAAGTATTTTTCAAACTTCCAAGATAAATCTCCACGTGCACTTAAATGCATGACTCTAAGTTGATTAAACGAAATTAGATAAAACTTGAATACATGTGAGCACGATAGACTATTACTATTGAAAATATCCAATATATCATGGGCCAACAATAGTTTTGAGAAATGCTATTACTGATTAGTATCTGCATACCGAGAAATTTGACCACGTATGGAAAACATTCAAATAAAATAAAGCGTAAAACAAAAACATGAGACTTCATTACGATTGGGGTACTTTTGCTAGTATTATTAATTGCCAAGAAAAATGATAAACATGAGATTCGATGACCTTAGGGAAAACGGATTCACATTATAGCCCACCATGATGTAACATTATTCTTGGTTTTCAGCACAAATGACCAATAAGGTCATGGCCTTCTATATCAATGTATACCCTAGCTACACTTTTACATAGGGTTCTGACATCAGGTAGATGGGTGCGTCTTGCCCTAGTAAACAATGTTGCCTGTTGGATTTTCAAAGAATTAGGAAAAAAATTACTTTTCCAACTGATTATGGGGATGTTTTGTACTAGCAGTAAAGAAAATCAAAAGAATGTGGCTCTGAATGCGAGAAGCGCGCCATGTTTCCGGACATAGCGAACCATCCATGTTTTACTTGCGATTCCTAGGTTCTTTGAGTTTTCAAGGTTCGTAGATAAATTAATCCAATTAAATTACACTATTATCTCTGATTCAAATTATTCTCAGATTTGTCTAGATTTGGATATATGTATCTAGCACATAAACATGACTAGATACATTTGAATCTAGATGAATCTATGAACATTAATATGGATCGGAGGGAGTCTATCGAAATTAGGTCAAATTATATCGAACCACATGTGAGCTGCCAATTGCTCTTTAAATTTCACAAAAATATTTTAAAGTTTCCCACCAGGCAGCCAACATATCGAGAACACGACCAGGAGTTTTCAAAGATTCAACTTCTTTCTTTACTTTGCATGCCGGCAAAGCTGACCTTGCTTTGGAAAATAGAGAAATGGGCAACAAAAATAGGGGGACTCATGCATGGCGTCCTTTTTCTTGTATTACCTACCATGAAAAATAATAAACATGAGTTTTCACAAGTTTTGAAGAAACCCGCTTCACAAAAATGGCCTACCATGTATACGTAAGAACAGGTTTCAGGACGAGCGACCAAGCAAGGTCATGGACATATCCACATCATAGTTTATGGTAATTTGGTAGTACTACAAGAAAGTAGATGTGTGCATCTTGGCATTGGTAAATAGCTTTACCAATGCATGTTTCCAAATACTAGGAAAAGTAACACCTCTAATTTTCTAAGCGATGGAAATATTTTTCTATAAAGCAAAGTACTCCACTTCATTCCGTACTGCTACTCCAAAAGTTAGGCAGCACGAGAGCAGCGAGAGGAGTGCCCTGCATCTGAGACTTAGATAATAGACGTATGACATATCATTATTATATAAAATTATAATAGGTAAAGCACAAAAAATTATAAATTTGATCAACATACATAAAGTATGGGTGTATATTTAGTTCTTGTACTTTCTATCACCATGTAGAAGTCAAAGATTATTAGCTACCTAAAACACTTGAAATTTTTGGTAATATGGTCTAGAGAAACGGGGGAGAATATTCTAGTATGATGGAGACGTGTGTTTTGAGGTTTATGCATAGCATTCATTATGCTGAAGACTATCTATACAATCTTCTAGATGCTATAATGGAAAAGAAGATCCAACGGTTGGAAATATTGGGATTTACGAGTCTTGAGATCCAACGATCGGCATTCAAAGTTATTCATACAATCTTATCTTACCACTATATAGTGTACGAATATGAATAACTTTGAATATTGACCCATTGGATCAAGACTCGCGAATCCGAACGACATTTCCAGTCGTTGGATCTTCTTTTCCATTCTAGCATCTAGAAGATTCTATTGATAGCCTTCCGCATAATTAATGTTATGCACAAACCTCAAAACACAGTTCTCCATCATACTAGAATCTTATCACTCATTTCTCTAGACCAATGTTACTACCAAAAATTTCAAGTGTTAGGTAGCTAATAATCTTTGAGTTCTACACATGACGATATAAAGTAGAAGAACCAAATATGCACCCATACTTTATATATGTTGATCAAATTTATATTTTTCTGCTTTACCTATTTTAATTTTATATAGTGATGATATGTCAAACGTCTATTATCTGACATGCAGGACACGTGCAACTTACTAGTATATAGTGGTAAGATAAGATATACTCTAGCTACACTTTTAGATATGGTTCTCACATTGGGTAGATATCGGTGCGTCTTGGCCTAGTAAACAATGTTGCCCGTGGGAGTTTCGTACAATTAGGGGAAAAACATTTTTCACTTTTCCAAGTGATTATGGGGATGTTTTGTACAAGCAGTAAAGAAAATCAGAAGAATGTACCTCAGAATGCGACAAGCGTGCCATGTTTCCGGACATAGCTAACCATCCATGTTTTACTTGCGATTCCTAGGTTCTTTGAGTTTTCAAGGTTCATAGATAAATTAACCCACTTAAATTACACTATTATCTCCAATTCAAATTAATGTTCTCAGATTTGTCTAGATTCGGGTATATGTATCTAGCACAGAAACATGATTACATACATTTGAATCTAGACAAATCTATCAACATTAATATGGATCAGAGGGAGTCCGTCGAAATTATGTCAAATTATTTCGAGCCACATGTGACCTGCCAATTGCTCTTTAAATTCCACAAAAATCTTTTGAATTGCCAACCAAATAGCCAATATATCGAGAACACGACCAAGAGTTTTCAAAGATTCAACTTCTTTCTAGACTTTGCATGCCGACAAAGTTGAACTAGCTTTGAAAAAAGAGAGATAAATAGGCAAAAAAATAGGGGAACTCATGCATGGCGTCCTTTTGCTTGTATTACCTGCCATGAAAAATAATAAACATGAGTTTTCACAACTTATGAAAAAAGCCGCTTCACAAAAATGGCCTACCATGTATAAGTATGAACATGTTTCAGGATGAGCGACCAAGCAAGGTCATGGACATATCCATGTTTATGGGAATTTTGTAGTGGTACTACAAGAAATTAGATGTGCGCATCTTGGCGTTGGTAAACAGCTTTGCCAATGGGAGTTTCCAAATACTAGGAAAAGTAACAACTCCAATTTTCTAAGCGATGGAAATATTTTTTCTGTAAAGCAAAGTACTCCACTTCCGTACTAGTACTGCTCGAAAAGGGAGGCGGCTCCTTCCAAAAAAAAGGAGGCAGCGCGAGAGCAATGGGAGGAGGAGTCGGAAGACAGTGCGATGTCAGAGCAAAGCTATGATGGGCTACTGACACGAGGTACACTCCACTAGTAGTAAATATATGGACGTACTAGTAGTAATATGCATGCAAAACAAGTTGTGTTTTCTCTCTCCTTCGCTAGCTCTCACCATCCATCCTCCATCGATCTCATCTCTGAAGCCGCGGGTGCATAGTCCAACTTGTCTCTTCCTCATCCACAGGATGGCGATGTGCATGTGTGCCTTGATACGGCACACTGATCTACTTCCAGCAACCGTTTTTCCAGAAATTCAAGCCATCTACTAGATTAATAATCATCTTGTTTTTTGATGAACAAGTTTTAGGCCGAGCAACCAAGCAATGTCATGGACATATCCACATCATAGTTTATGGTAAATTTCCCATATTTGGTAGTACTACAAGAAAGTAGATGTGCATATCTTGCCATTGGTAAACAATATACGAACAACTTTGAATATTGACCGTTCGATCAAGACTCGCGAATCCCAATATTTCTAGCCGTTGGATCTTCTTTTCCATTATTCTAGCATCTAGAAGATTATATTGATAGTCTTCATCACAATGAATGTTATGCACAAAACTCAAAACACACTTCTCCATCATTCTAAAATCTTCTCCCTCATTTCTGCAGACCATGTTACCAAAATTTTAAAGTTTTGGATAGCTAATAATCGCTGACTTCTACATGATATACAAAGTACAAGAACCAAATATATACACCCATACTTTATAGATGTTGATCAAATATATATTTTTTCTTTACCTATTATGATCTTATCTTACCACTATATAGTGTACAAATAACTTTGAATATTGACCATTGGATCAAGACTCATGAATCCCAACATTTCCAGCCGTTGGATCTTTTTTTCCATTCTAACATCTAGAAGATTCTATTTTTTGAATGGTCTAGAAGATTCTATTGATAGTCTTCATCAAAATGAATGCTATGCACAAAACTCAAAACACACTTCTCCATCATTTTAGAATCTTCTCCCTCTTTTCTCTAGACCATGTTACCAAAAATTTCATGTTTTAGATCTCCACTACTATAATGGAGCAGTTTTGAATTGGATCCATAGCTCCAATCCTGACCATTGGGCTGTTAGATCCAATGGTTCAGAGCAGCTGCATTCGTGTTGAATAGTACCTAGAGCAAACTCCACCATGTTCTAGAACCATCATGTCACCACCGCCAAAATTTCATAGCACAGTAGGTTGTATTATAAATATGTGTATATAATTATTATTAATAGACTTAAATTATACATTTTTCTCTAATGTATGAAATGTGATTTAACAAACATTAAGTTGTTATTAACCAATATTCTTGTTAGAGAAAATGCATACATTAAGTCTATTAATAATAACTATATCTACACATATTGAGAATACAACCTAATGTGCTATGAAATTTTGGGGATGGTGACATGATGGATCTAGAACATGGTGGAGTTTGCTCTAGGTACGTACTATTCAGCATGAATCTAGCTGCTCTGAACCATTGGATCTAAGAGCCCAACGGTCAGGATTGGTGCTATAGATCCGATTCAAAACTGCTCCATTATAGTAGTAGAGAATATAACCTACTGTGCTATGAAATTTTGGGGTGGTGACATGATGGTTCTACAACATGCATGGTGGAGTTTGCAATAGGTGCTATTCAACATGAATCCAGCTTTTCTGAACCATTGGATCTAATAGCCCAATGTTAAGGATTGGTGCTATGGATCCAATTCAAAACTGCTCCATTATAGTAGTAGAGATATAACCACTATATAGTGTATGAATAACTTTGAATGCTGACCGTTGGATCAAGACTCGCGAATCCTAATATTTCCAACCGTTGGAACTTCTTTTCCATTCTAGCATCTAGAAGATTCTATAGATAGTCTTCAGCATAATGAATGCTATGCACAAACCTCAAAACACACTTCTCCATCATACTAGAATCTTCTCCCTCATACGGAGTAGCTAATAATCATTAACTTCTACATGATCTTATCTTACCACTATATAGTGTACGAATAACTTTGAATGTTGACCGTTGGATCATGACTCACGAATCCCAGTGTTTCTAGCCGTTGGATCTTCTTTTCCATTCTTGCTTCTAGAAGATTCTATTAATAGTCTTCGACATAATGAATGTTGTGCACAAACATCAAAACACACTTCTCCATCATACTAGAAGCTTCTCCCTTGTTTCTCTAGACCATGTTATCAAAATTTCATGTGTTAGGTAGCTAAATAATCTTTGACTTCTACATGATGATACAAAGTACAAGGACCAAATATACACCCATACTTTATAGATGTCGATCAAATTTATAATTTTTTATGCTTTACCAATTATAATTGTATATAGTGATGATGATATGTCATACGTCTACTATCTAAGTCTCACGTGGAACTTACTAGTAACTAATAATCATTGACTTCTACATGATCTTACCACTATATAGTATACAAGCAACTTTGAATATTGACTGTTGGATCAAGACTCGTGACCCAACATTTCTAGCCGTTGGATCTACTTTTCTATTCTAGCATCTTGAAGATTCTATTGATAGTACAAACCACTATAGTGTATGAATAACTTTGAATGTTGACCGTTGGATCAAGACTCCCGAATCCCAGCGTTTCCAGCCTTTGGATCTTCTTTTCCATTCTAGCATCTAGAAGATTCTATTGATAGTCTTCGGAATAAGGAATGTTATGCACAACCTCAAAACACACTTCTCCATTATAATAGAATCTTCTCCCTTGTTTCTCTAGACCATGTTATCAAAAATTTCATGTGTTAGGTAGCTAATAATATTTGACTTCTAAATGATGATACAAAGTACAAGGACCAAATTAATATACACCCATACTTTATAGATGTTGATCAATTTATAATTTTTTCTGCTTTATCAATTATAATTTTATATAGTGATGATATGTCATACGTCTACTATCCGAGTCTCATGTGCAAGACACGTACAACTTACTAGTAGCTAATAATCGTTGACTTCTACATATCTTACCACTATATAGTGTATGAACAACTTTGAATATTGATCGTTGGATCAAGACTCGCGAATCCCAACATTTCCAGCTGTTGGATCTTCTTTTCCATTCTAGCATCTTGAAGATTCTATTGATAGTCTTCATTACAATGAATGATATGCACAAAACTCACTTCTCCATCATTCTAGAATCTTCTTATTGGGGGATACCCCCAGGTAGGGCAACGCCGGGGTATAAAGGCCGAGTTAGCCGGGGTACGGCATGGTCAAAGCAAAGTGCTGACCAGGTCACCTCAAGGCAGGCCGAATCACGGTGTGGCCCGGCCCATGGGGAATTTCCTTGACAATGGTCCGGCCAGCATAAGATTTATGCCAGCCATGTTGATACATTGCAAATGTATCTATAATTTTTGATGTTCCATGCTTGGTTTTATCTACTTTCTTATGTTTTGTTCCAACTTTGGAATACTTTTCATATGATTTCTTGGACTAACCTATTAACAAGTGAGACAGTGCCAGTTGCCTGTTTTCTGCTGTTTTTGGTTCCAGGAAAGTCAGAAAATTAATATTCTCGGAATTGGACGGGACAAAAGCCAAAGTTGATATTTTACCGGAAGACTCACGGAGCCAGAATACGAGACGGAGGAGGGCCAGGGCCTGGCCACACCATGTGGTGGCACGGGCTTGCCCTAGCGGCGCCAGCAGGTGGTGTGGGCCCCCTGGCACTCCACCGACCTTGCCTCTTCGCCTATAAGAAGCCTCCCGATGCATAAACCCTAAATAGTCAAGCCTCCAGCCACAAAAAGTTCCGCAGTGCCGCCGCCACCGAAGGGGAGATTCGGGGGACAGAAAGTCTCTGTTTCGGCACCCTGCCGGGACGGGGAAGTGCCCCCGGAGCCATCTCCATCGATCTCCACCACCATCTCCATCAACATTGCTGATTCCCATGATGAGGAGGGAGTAGTTTTCTCTCGAGGCTAAGGGTTCTACCGGTAGCTATGTGTTCATCTCTCTCTATGCATGATCATATTGTGATCATGAGCTTTGTAATCAAGTAGATCTACCTTGCTACTCAAGTGCTTTAATAGATCTCTGCTCTCCCCATGTGTGTGAAAGTGACAGCGTGCTCACCATGGTGGCACTTAGGCTAGAGATTGCAAATACTTGTTATGAGTTATATTTGGAGTTGGATGTCTTTATGAAATTGTGGTGTTTGTTGGACTCATCTAGTACTCAAGGTGACAGTGTGGGGTTTTCTAGATGGGAAAGATGGACTTTGAGGTGTGCTGTTATAGCCCTACCATCGATTAGAGTGTCCAACTGGAGAGTAGTTAAGAGTAGTATCATAAAGAGAAGATATTTATATGAGAGTGTTCACTAGTGAAAGTATGATCCCTAGGCCTTGTTTCTTAGCATTAAAACACCGGTTGCAATAAGATCTGTTACATGCTTGCTTGCTTCCATCTTTATTTCAGTTTTGCTTTAGTCTTTTCCACGCCATCAAGTTATCTTCTATCATCGTTACCACTTATAATTATCCATACCACTTGTATTTCACTATCTCTTCGCCGAACTAGTGCACCTATACACCTGACAAGTGTATTGGGTGTGTTGGGGACACAAGAGACTTCTTGTATCTTGCTTGCAGGGTTGCTTGAGAGGGAATACCTTTGACCATTTCCTCCCTGAGTTCGATAAACCTTGGGTGATCCACTTAAGGGAAAACTTGTTGTTGTTCTACAAACCTCTGCACTTGGAGGCCCAACAACTGTCTACAAGAAGGATGATGTTGCGGGTTATGTCCAAATCTTGGACGAGCCGTTTAAGAAGAATAAAGAAGCATCTGCTTTAGGAAAGGAGCATATTCGTAGAATATGCTGCCACCTGTGACCTAGAATTGTAACCCGGGCTCCCCTATATAAGGAGCACCGGGGCCTCCATAGAGAGGGACGACAAATAGAGGAATCACTCTCTGTCTAAGTTAGAACTCTAAGGGCTAGTTAGTGGGGGTAAGAGACATAGTCTCCTTCTCGCTAAGGGCCTCAAGAGCACTTGTAAACACCATTTATAGAGAGAATACAAGAACTTCCGTGCGTGGAATCACCACGCTCTCCCTCCCTAGATTCCCCTAGAACTAATTGGCCCATCTTCAGCCTATACATGGCATCTGCCGTGCCACCACCACGATAGTTGGCGCCCTCCGTGGGGCTAGCGGTGCTAGCAGGGGTGAAAATCCAGACGGGAAACTTCTCGAGCACCGGCGAGCGTATCGTCTCTAGCTTGGTTCAGTGTTTTGGAGCGTTGGACTATGTTAGTGACAACGCGGGAAGCTTCGGCAGGAACCCTCCACCGCGCAACGGTGTCTTCATCAGGCTTGGTGCACACAAGATCTACATCGGGGTGGATGAGTCCTGCGTCCACCCGCGGCACGTCGTCGAAGGAGGCGAACCACCTCTCAGCGTTGCTCGTGGAGTGCGTATCGCTCGCACCACTAGCAGTGTTGAAGTCCTGATGACCGTGCCAGATGCGGGACCAAGCAAAGATCTGGCGCCAGAGCCAGAGGTAACGCCCAAACAGACCAGGTCTAGGTTTCCTCCACTAGAGAAGCCAGAGAATGTGCTCCAGCAAGCGATAGATAGCTTAGCAACACCAATAGCACATGTGGTAGATCCGGCTCAGGCGCAAGTTGAGTTAGAGGAAACTAGGCAGAAGATGTTAGCTGGAGCAAAGAAGGTAGCCGAGCTACACCAGTCGCTGAACATCACCTTGAGAGAGTATGCTAAGGCAAACCGTATCGATGGAGTAAAAATCCGAGGCAGAAACCTGATCACTGAGATTGACAGGGAGTACGAGCCTAGGCCGGGTCAGACAGCAACGATAGTAACAGGAGTGTTGGATCGATACAGTACCCCGGCAAAGAACCTCAGAGCAGCAAATGCGGCCGCATCCGAGTTAGAAGGCTTAACCGGTGAGGCTCGTCAAAGGCAGCAAGAGAGGGTAAATCACTTGTTGAGAGTTGCATGCCAACAAAATGAAGAAATAAACAAAGCTAACCCGGCACCACCAGGGGCCTCACAAGTGGTACATTCAGCCAGAAATAACCCGGCAAGATCCAGAGGAGCCGCGTCGTCTCCGGGTCATGATCCCAGGAGAGAAGAAGTAGTGGACTCCAGGAGAAGAAACAAGCAAATGGTCCCTTATGACCCGGAAAGGGCTGGGAAAGGCAAAGCAGTGCAAGTTGATGAGGACCGCCACAGTACCAGCCGAGGTGTGGCTGCCCGAGGTAACCATGACCAAGGCAATGTCGGTCAAAGAAACGCTGCCAACGACAATGCCAGACAGCGCAATCCCGTGGGAGCAGGGCAAAATTTACCTCGGGCGCAACAACAGCGCATACCTCGGTAAGAAGGAAGTGAGGGACAAGCGGCACAACAACAGCATACACGTCCGGATCAGGAATGATACAATGATGGTTATTCAGCTATGGTCAATGATGGATACCCTAGACCGGATCACCACATAATTGGATCACGGTTGGGAAGCAGGAACTTGCAGCTAGATGATGCCAGGTTGAAATTGGATAGGATTTACATGTCGGAGAAAATCGAGTTACAAGGTCCACCGGGTCCAGCATGCTTTGGACCCCGGATCATGAACGAGCCACCAGTACCAAACTTTCAGCTGTCCAGAGGAACCCCGAACGTATGATGGAAGTACCAGGCCAGAGGATTGGCTGATTGACTACACCACAACCATCAAGATCGCAACAGGAAATTTAAGATGGGCGGTGAGATATGTACCACAGATGCTGGAAGGACCAGCACGAGTTTGGCTGAACAATTTGCCACCAGGGAGTGTCAACTGTTGGTTGGATTTCTAGGAATTGTTTGTTAGTAACTTCTCAAGCACTTACAAGAGACCCAACAGACCCTTGCATTATGCCGGTAGAGACCGAATGAGCCAGATAGAGATTTCCTGACTCGGTGGTGCAATGTGCGAAAATCATGCGAGGGAGTAATTGAATCACACGCTATTGCGTGGTTCGCTCAGGGATGCAGATATGGAAGTATGTTGTGGCAAAGGTTACAGCGAGATATGCCAACTACCTTGGCTGAGACGATCCGGATCGCAGATTCATAAGCCTTGGGAGATCCAACGCAACTCTGGCTAATGTCTAGCGAAGCAAATGAGGAGTATTACAACCGAGATATCTCCGGGTCATCAAGGAGGAATGATTTCCGAGGAAAAAGAAGGGAAGAGCGTCCGGATTATCGGTATAACTCGCAGCAGGTCGCAGTAGTGGACCGGGATCAGCCCAATGCCGGAACAAGCCAACGCCAGAAAACTGGAGGGCAAAACTGGTAGCAGAAAAACGAAGGGAGAAAGCCTTGGACCCCGGAACAGAAAAAGCAATGGCAGGAACGAAAGGATAGGCCGAGGTATACATTCGAGTCTATGCTTGATCAACCTTGCAAATTTCATACGCCAAGTCCGAACAGTCCAGCGAATCATACGACCTGGCAGTGTGAATGGATGAGGAAATTGGAACATGTAGGTTCGGGGAATGCTCAGGCACCTCAGAACAAAGCACCTAGAAGTGAAGCACCCCGGCCACCACTACTGACAGGGGGAAATGAACAGCAACTGATGTTGCCACCACCTCCGCCGAGGTACGAGAATCTGGAAAGAAGGGATGCGGTACATCAAGTAGGCAACAGCCAACAACAAGGCCAAGGTTACAACTATAATGAGGGATGAAATTAGTACAGGGAACATCATCAGAGCTATTGTGTGTTCACCACGAAAGAGAATGACCGGAAAAGCTTGCAGCACCGGCATATGGAGGTAAACGCAGTAATGCCGGCTGTGCCAAGATATATGCCTTGGGCGGATCAAGAAATCACATGGAGTGTCAAGGATCACCCAAGATCATGCCAAGCCCAGGAACCTACGCTCTGGTCTTAGATCCGACGTTCATCGGGCTGAATCTCAACGTGACATTTTCCAAGGTATTGATTGACAATGGCAGCAGTATCAACATTATGTACAAGGATACCATGCACAAGTTGGGGATAACAGAGAACATGTTGCAAGCGACAAGGACCACCTTTCACGTCATTGTGCCGGGTATCTCTTGTGAACCAACTGGTAAGGTCCGGGTTGACGTGTTATTCGGCACAAGAGACAATTGCCGCACTGAGAACTTGGAATTCGAAGTAGTGAATCTGGAAAGTGCTTATCATGCGTTACTCAGCAGGCCAGCGTTGAGCAAATGGAAACTACCCATGTCAGTTACCTTAAGATGAAATTTCCCGGACCAAGGGGTGTGATAACTATATCAGGGGACTTCCGGCGTTCAATCGAATGTGCATCAGCCAGATCTAATTTAGCCGAGTCACTCGTGATAGCTCAAGATAAAAGGAAGATACTAGAGGTGGCGGCATTGGCTCAATCCATGCAACAACATATGCCGGCCCTAACCAACCCGCACGGGAGCATATCGTTCCAAGCGACTAAGGATACGAAGAAAGTGCCAATTGATGATCTGTTCCTAGAGCGCACCGTTACGATAGGTGCCGGGTTAAGCAGCAAATAGGAAAGTGAGCTCGTCAACTTCCTCCGTGAGAATCGGGATATCTTTGCTTGGTCTACGCAAGATCTACAAGGTGTACCGAGGGAATTGGCTGAGCACTCCTTGAATGTAAGACCCGGGGCTAAGCCGGTAAAGCAGCCTCTCAGGCGTTTCGCAGAGGACATAAGGAAAGTCATTGGAGATGAGATAGCAAGATTACTAGCGGTCGGGTTTATCATGGAGGTACTATATCCGAATTGGCTCTCTAATCCGGTGCTAGTGGAGAAAAAGAAAGATTATCCAAACGTGGCAGTGGTATGGCGCATGTGTATTGACTACACGAACCTGAATAAGGTGTGTCCAAAAGATCCGTTTCCGCTCCCTAGAATAGATCAGGTCATAGACTCAACGGCCAGATGTGAGATACTGTCATTCATTGATGCATATTCTGGTTTCCATCAGATACCCCTGAATCTGGATGATCAAATAAAGACTGCATTTATTACCCTGTACAAAGCTTATTGCTATCGGACTATGCTGTTTGGATTACGTAATGCAGGAGAAACATACCAGCGATGTATGCAAAAGTTCTTGCATGACCAAATAGGTCGGAATGTGCAGGTGTACGTGGATGATGTGGTGATAAAAACCAAGGAAAGCAATACGCTCCTTGAGGATATCCAACAGACATTCACAAACTTAAGAAGGTTCCGAATGAAACTGAACCCGGAGAAATGCACCTTTGGCGTACTAGCCAGAAAGTTACTCGGTTTCTTGGTATCTAGCCGCGACATTGAAGCTAACCCGACGAAAATCCGGGCCATAGAAAGAATGGAGTTGCCAAAGTGTCTTAAGGATGTCCAGAAGTTCACTGGTTGCCTGGCATCGTTGAGTCAGTTCATATGTCGGTTGGGAGAGAAGGCCTTGCCCCTCTATCAGCTGATGAAAAAGGCAGATAAGTTCACATGGACACGACAGGCAGATCTTGCATTTCGAGACTTGAAAAAGATGTTGTCTACCACACCAATCCTAGCTGCACTACTACCCAAGGAACCAATGTTGCTTTACGTTGCCGCGACCAACCGAGTCGTAAGTGCAGTGATAGTAGTAGAACACGAGGAGAAAGGAAAGTCGGTACAAAGGCCGGTGTATTATATGAGCGAGGTACTGTCAGCATCAAAACAGAACTATCCTCATTATCAGAAGATGGCGTACGGCGTATATATGTCGGCCAAGAAGCTCAAGCACTATTTCGAGGAACACCCCATCAAGGTGATATGTGAGGCACCCATTTCAGAGATCATGAGTAACAAGGACGCAAGCGGCAGAATAGCAAAATGGGCTATCGAATGATCTCCATACGCGCCATGGTTCGACAGAAGAGATGCGATCAAGTCACAAGTTGTGGCAGATTTTTGTGTGGACTGGGCTAAAATGCAATACGAGCCACCCCTGCCGGACTCCAATTATTGGCAAATGCACTTCGACAGATCAAAACTGAAAGATGGATTAGGCACTGGAGTAGTGCTTACCTTGCCCAAGAAGGATCAACTGAAGTACGTCCTTCAAATCCATTTCAGTGACTCGAATAATGTGGCGGAACACGAAGCACTGGTACATGGTCTCAAAGTGTCAAAGGAAGTAGGGATGCGTCGGATACAATGCTTTGGAGATTCGGATTTGGTGGTGCAGCAAGTGTTTGGAAACTGGGATGCCCTGGATGCTAACATGGCCCTGTATAGGTTCCATGTTCAAAAAGTAAGCGGGTTCTTCAAGGGATGTGAGGTCCATCACATACCTCGGATTGAAAACGAGGCAGCGGATACACTATCCAAGCTAGGCTCATCCCGGCAACCAATCCCGCCAAATGTTGCCTTGGAGCACCTGATAAAACCATCAATCACACCATCGCCTGAATTGGATTCCATTTACATCCCAGCATTCCCGGATCAGGAGCTGCACCAATGGAGATAGAATGGGGAAACACCTCAGCAAACCTGGGGACTGCTTCAGCAAACCCGGGGACTTTGCAGCTTGATCCGGCGGGAGTTATGTCGATGGATGCAATGGAAGTGGATGAGGAACCATTTCCCGTCTGACCTATACCATCTTGGGCCATGCCAATTTTGATTTCCTGAAAGAGGGAATCCTGCCGGATGATGAAATAAGTTCAAGGCAAATTCAGAGAAGGGCAAAGGCCTATACCATAATCAACGCCGAGTTATACAAAAGAAGTGTCACTGCAGTACTACAACGGTGCGTTGATCCGGAGAAGGACTCGACATACTCCGAGATATTCACCAAGGGGAATGTGGCCACCATGCCTCCTCAAGGGCCTTAGTGGCAAAGGCTTTCCGGCATGGGTTCTATTGGCCCAGTGCTTTGGAGCAAGCAGAGGACTTGGTGAGAAAATGCAATGGTTATCAAAGATACGCCACAAAAACTCACCTACCAATGTTGGAGCTGAAAACTATCCCCATTACATGGCCATTTGTTGTATGGTGCCTAGACATGGTAGGACCATTTAAGCCAGCCAAAGGAGGGATTCCCCATATCCTGGTCATGGTTGGCAAGTTCACCAAGTGGATTGAGGTAAAACCGATTCGAAAATGTGATGGGGCAATAGCAGTAAGATTCCTCAAGGATATAATCTTAAGGTACGGCTATCCCCATAGCACCATAACTGATAATGGGACGAAGTTCGCTGAAGGAGCGTTTGCGAGATTCTGCCAGGAAAAGAAGATCCGGTTAGATGCCGCTTCAGTCGCCCATCCCGCATCGAACGGACAAGTGGAACGGTCCAACGGACTGGTACTGTCCGTGATAAAACCCCGGCTCATAGAGCCGCTGCAAAGATCAATGGGGTGCTAGATAGAAGAACTACCAACAGTACTATGGAGTTTAAGAACAACTCTGAATCGGTCAACAGGCTATATGTTGTTCTTTCTGGTATATGGGGCAGAAGCTGTATTACCAGCCGACATAGAGCATGATTCGCCTAGGGTCACCCAATACACAGAAGACGAAGTGCGCGAATCCCGGCAAAATGATGTTGATCTGCTGGAAGAAGCGAGAGAACTGGCCTTGTCCAGATCCGCCATATATCAGCAAAATCTCTGACGCTATCATAGCCGGAAAGTAAACCCTCGAGTTTTTCAGGAAGGTGATCTGGTGCTAAGGCTAATACAGCGCACCGCTGGCATGCATAAGTTATCCCCCCATGGGAAGGATCTTTCATTGTGAGCAAAGCTTTGCACAATGGTTCTTACTATCTTATTGATGCACAGCCCCAGCAAAAGAACAAGGCGGACAGGTCCGGAGAGGAATCCAAAAGACCATGGAACGTAGCACTTCTGCGTCCTTTCTACACCTAAGAGGTGAATGTATCCGAACTAATCATATGTCGGTATGTATGTCGGCAGTGAGCTTATCAATAAAAACTTTGCCACCCCAAGCAGAGACTCGGGGACTGCTATAACACTTGTCTTTCGTTTTCGTATTTTTTGTGTCGGCTGGGTTAAGTCACTTATGTCTTAGTTGGATTAGTAATGTGTTAGCACCAAAAACCTAACTCTTCGAGTTTGCTGCTGTCCAACAAGAATTGGCTTCATGGCAAGCAAGAGAACAAGTTTGGAATGGCAAAGCACATGAAAAACGACTAAGGGAAAGAACTTAAGCGGGCCGACATTGGTTTTTTGGCTAACCCTTAGGTTATTTTCTTCACTAAAATGACGAATCATTTTGAGCTAATCTCAAGGTTTCAAGTATTGTTAAATCAATTTTTTGAGCCTCGGACTCGTAAGTCAAAAAACCGAATCAAGGTAGACGCGAGCCGAGTCAAAAATTGGAGGAACAAGAAAATGAAACTCGGGGACTTTGCCCACGGTAATCCGGAAATAAAAACTTAGTTCGAAACATGAAATTGTAGCACAAACAAACCAAGGTATTTAAATACATCTGCGCCCGGCATTCCGGGGATCTGATGAATATGATGAGTGTTTTTCAAGGGGAAGGAGCAGCAGAAGAATCATCTGTTGAGGAGGGAGGTACTCTAGAGTGTGCGGGAGGAGCGCTAGCTTCGGCTTCGTCCTCCGGGTCAACTTCGTTGTCCTCCGGGTCTTCATCCTCGTCTCCTAGCTCGGAGCCCTCGCTCTCGCTCCCTTCCTCTTCAGCTCCAGAGACAATCCCGTCATCAGCAACATCAAGGAAGCTTGGCCCCTCATTCCAGGCATGGCAGAAGGAGTACTGGATGAGATTGTTCGCACAGGCCTGGCGGCGCGCGATCCACTCCGGATCCTCGCACCACTTAGACCCGGTGCGCATATGCCTGAGCAATGCCAAGTCAATCCCTTCATACCATGAAAGCGTAAACTTCAGAGCAATGTCGGCTCCAGCCCATGCCGCAGATTCGCACCACAAGTGCAGTTGCGTGTCACATTCCATGAGTTTGGCTATGAAAGCTGAGGTTTTCTTGGGAATAGTCTCACTGGGCCAGAGGCAGCCAAACATCCGCGTTGTAGCAGGGACTATATCCGTGCCAAAATTCTTTACCACCTCAAGACGAGCGGCGAGACTCGCCAGGAGATCTTCTGTGGTGTAAGGGATTGGTTCGTCATCCGGGCCAACAGAAATTCCACGCTGCTCACAGGATTGGCGTACGGCAGAGGCGGCGAACGTATCACTCTCTGGAAATTTGCCTAAGGATGAGAGGAGAAACAGTGAGCAGATGGACCAAATCTGAATAGTAACAGATCAAGCAAGGGCGGAGAACTTACGCGCAATTTGGAAGAGGAGTCGCTGAAGCTCGGAATCAACGTTGGCATTGTGGACCCGGAGTTTTTCGTACTCGGTGGTTGCCGACGTAAGTTTGACGTTGGCTTCCTCCAGTAGGCTCTTGTCCTTAGAGATTTGCGTGATTAAATGCTCCTTCTCTTCTGCAAACTCCTGATCGGCCTTCTCCAGCGTGGACTGATGAGAGCTCTTAAGCCTCTGGATTTCGGCGTTCAGCCGAGTAATCTTCGAGTCCTGTTGCTGGACCCGAGCTATCTCCGCATCTTACTTCTTCAGCTCAGCTTCGTACTTCCCTACTTGTTTGAGGCAGTGGGTCATCAGTTCAGGCATGGAGACACTATCGTCAAGAACAACTGCAACATGATCCGAAGGACCCAAAATATGAGTGTCCACCGGATAAAGCATGGAAGGAACAATGTTTATGTAAAGGGGATAAGTTTACCTTTGATCTCCGCAAGGTTCTTCCTCATGATTTTATTCTCAGCTTCAACCTCGGCTGCGTAATTCAGACATGACATTCACATAAGTCCTAAGAAGTTCGAATGAACATGGAAGGAAAAGGAATGGAAACTAACCCCTCTTCTGGTACTCCTCCAGGAGTTTACCATAACGCCCGCGCATGTCTTTGTAGGAGTCCAGCAGGCGATGGAACTCAGCGGTTCAGTAGTTGGTGGTAATCTGAAACAGGAAAAAGACAAAAGTTCAGAGGCAAAGTACAAATAATTCGAAATATACAAGATTCGGGCCAAGTGGAACTTAACCCGGCTCTAGGTGTGTGGATATTCAAAGTCTACAAGATCCGGGCCAAGTGGAACTTAACCCGGCTCTAGGTGTGTGGATATTCGAAGTCTACAAGATTCGGGCCAAGTGGAACTTAACCCGGCTCTAGGTGTGTGGATAGTCGAAGTCTACAAGATCCGGGCCAAGTGGAACTTAACCTGGCTCTAGGTGTGTGGATATTCAAAGTCTACAAGATCCGGGCCAAGTAGAACTTAACCCGGCTCTAGGTTTGTGCATATTCGAAGTCTACAAGATCCGGGGGCTCTAGGTGTGTGGATATTTGAAAACTACATGATCCGGGCTAAGGGAACTAGACCCGGCCCAAAATTCATTGCAAGTTAAGGACATTATGAACAAAAACTAAGGAGCATCCGACCGAATAACAAGTTATTCCCTCGGAGGCTCGGGGACTAGGGGATATATATACAAATGTTAAGTCATGAAAAACACCAACAACAGAGAAGAGGGATTACCTCCATCATCCAGCCAGCCAGGGAGATAGCCTTGGTAGCGAAGTTCATCTGCGCGTTGAACTCGGTTGGGCCGAACCTTTCTGGGAGATCGTCTTGGGGGTCGACGAATTTGGCATTGTTCCAGTTTTTCACGTACTCAAGGAGTAGTGGAGTGTAACTCTCGCCGCTTGGAGAATGGCTCGTCACTAAGCCCTTCCCATGGGCCTCACGCCTGGCGGATTGAGCCGCAGCGGGGCTGGTGTGCAGAACCAGCTGCTTGCCTGCCCTCTGATCCAAAAGCTGGCCCGGATGAAGCTGACCTGGAGGTCTTCCTAGCTTTGCCGGATGAGGGTTGAGGAGAGTGTTGAAAGAAGTCAGTAATTGAAGGCGCAGACCCGATGGGGGGCCAAAGGAGCTTTCCCCTTAGGAGGCTTGGAAGCTCTTGCTACTGCTGTTGTTGCTGTTGTTGCTGGTGCTATTGCTGCTGGTGCTGGTGCTAGTGTTGCTGTTGCTGGTGCTGTTGCTGCTGGTGTTGCTGGTGTTGTTGCTGGTACTGGGGATACTGGGGGCAGCGCCGATGAAACTGGCGCCTCAACATTAGGCACAGAGGCCGAGGAGCTGGAGAGATTCGGCATCGCTGTATCCGGATCTGGCCCACTACCCCCCGCGCCGACGTTGCCCTCCTCTTGGCGAGGTGAGCTCTGGTCGGGCGCGGCCGTAGAACCCTCTTGAATAGGGCTAAGCGGACGATGATCATCGTTGCGGGAGGGAGGGACTGCTCCGGAGTGGGGAGGCTATGCCGGAACCGCTCTGGGAGATATCCATAGGAGCTCTGGAAAAAAGGAAGGACATCGAGTCAAAAAGAGAGAACCAACCAGAAACAAAGGCAAGCGAAGAAAAGATCCAAAATAGCAATGCTAAAAGGACTTACTCGTCTACGGTAGGAGGAGCCCGAGGTTTGGGTGCCCTCTGGACTATGCTCTTGGTGGTAGGCTTGGCCGAGGGTTTAACCCCGGACTTATTTTGCCTCTTCTTGGGCGGCGGCACCTCCGAAGCTACGGCCGGGGTAGCTGCGCGCTTTTGGGAAGGGGCCTGGGCCGGGCCACCGGTGGCAAGTGGAGGAACCTCATAGACCTGAGCGTCTGGGTTAGCTGAACATTCGAACATAAGCCAGGTGCAAATAAGAGATAAGAACCAGATCAAGTACCTCAAGGACTTCAATGTCCGAATCATCATCGTCTGGCCAGTCCCTTAGAGAAGAGGCCTTACCAGCGCTGCGTTTGACGACATCCGAGGCAGGCAAGAAGGCCTTCAGATCAGTCTCCACCTCGTCTCCCTTGGGACGGTCCTCCAACCACTTACTCGCCGGTACCTCGCCATCCTCCAATGGTTGCTAGAGAAATCTCTGAAAGGATAGTGGCCAAGTTACAGAAGGAAACCGACATACGTTGAAGATTCGGAAAACATAAAAGAGTAATTTACCTTTGGAGGGGGTTGGTACGGGTGAAGGGCTCAAGTCCCCACTCCTAGGCCTCGGAGAACTCCTTCTCCACGTTAAATATGGACTTAACCCGGCGGTAAACCGCCGAGTTATCCAGCTCAAAGGAGGAGGTGCGGATGAAAGTAATCATAATATCCTCCCCCCGGAGGTGCTCCTTAAGCAGCTCCGTGATTCGGCATGCCACTTGATTCGCTAGAGCCGTGGCGCATTTGGGAATGCTTTCCCAAAGCGAGACATCTGGAGGGCCGAGCCTGAAAGGGAGCAGCCGGATCTAGTCCTCCTTGGTGGTGTTCCGGACGTAGAAGAAAGACCAGGCCGAGCCCTTACAAGATTCTAGCCCAGTGACCTAGGGGAATACAGACTGTTTATGTGGAGAGATGGAGGCGGCACCGCATTGGGTCAGGTGCTTGTCCTTCGGGACAGCCTTCTTATCCAGAACCACGTTCCTCCGCAGACCAAAGAACTTGATCCAAAGTTCTTTGGTTGGCTAGAGGCCAATGTACCCCTCGATGCTAGAAGCAAAGGAGGACAAAGAGGTGATAGCGTTTGTGGGAAGATGAAACGGTTGCAGTTTGTAGGTGGAGATGAAATCGAAGAAGAAATCAGAGGTGGGGAGGCCAAAGCCGCGTTGCAAATGCGACAAGAAAACCACGTATTCCCCAGATTTGGGGGTGGAAGTAATCTCACCAGCGGGAAGGCGCCAGGCGACGCCGGCGGGGATGCGACGGGAGGCGTGGAGCCAAGCCAGGTCCTCCTCGTGGACGGTGGAGCCGTCCTAGCATCCGCCCTCGCGGCCCTCCGTCCCTTCTTCCTGCTGCGCCACCATCGAAGCCTCTACCTCTGTCATGGTGAGATCGAAGCTTTCGAGAGGGTAATCAGAATAATGGTAGCCGGAAGAAGGGAAACGGGAAGCGCAAGGCCCCGTGGTGGAGATTAGCACTGGGAACAGTGGCGCAGGCGTGAAATACGGCCGGAGCACGGTCACGGTGGCGCCCGTGGAGAAGAAAACCGGCGGCAGCAGAGTCGCAGTGAAAGAGAGAGAGCAATGGAGCGCGGCGCGAATGGGGGAACTTCCCCTGGGAGTGCCCCGCACCCCCTACTTAACCGTGCCACGCACGCGTCGTGGGATCCTTTACGGGTGGCGTGCCGCATGCAGCGAGCGTGTATGCGGCCCAAGCAACCAATCAGAATAAGGCCATAGGAGGGGCCACAGAAACAAATGATCCCATGAAGGAACATGGCGTTACGGTTAACGAGGCGCTGCAGTGATGGGACATTCACAGCAGTTATGCCTGACGCAGCGACAGTAACCGGCGCGGTAACTGTGCATGACCCTTAAAATGAGGCAAATGATCATTACCCTCCACGTAGGATGTGGAGAAGCGTACGAGAGAAGGAAATACAACCCGGATAAGCAAGCGAGAGACCTAGCCAACGAGGAATGACTCGGAAAGAGCGAAAGGGACGCAAGAAAAGAAACTCTGGGCAATGAGGTAACTCGGCCAAAGGATCAAAAGATCCGGACATGGGAACTTGTTGTGGCCTTAACAACTAAAAGTTGCTAAGACCGCACCAGCTTCGGGGACTAATGTTGGGGGGATACCCCCAGGTAGGGCAACGACGGGGTATAAAGGCCGAGTTAGTCGGGGTGCGGCGTGGTCAAAGCAAAGTGCTGACCGAGTCACCTTAAGGCAGGCCGAATTACGGTGTGGCCCAGCCCATGGGGCATTTCCTTGACAATGGTCCGGCCGACATAAGATTTATGCCGGCCATGTCTATCTGTTTTGCAAGTAAATGGGTAAGATGGATTAGCTATATGCTATCCGAACTATCTTAGCTTCAAAGAGAAGGAATCCCCCGCTGGTCAAAAGGTGGCTTTATTAGCTGAAGCATGTGCAAAGTAAAGTAAAGGAGAGGACCAGTGGGTCGGTGGCGACCAAGGTGACGCGGGCAAAGCTGGATGACGTAGCCCGTGACGCCAAAAGGCAAGGATGATGTTGCGGGTTATGTCCAAAGCTCGGACGAGCCGTTAAAGAAGAATAAAGAAGCATCTGCTTTAGGAAAGGAGCATATTTGTAGACTATGCTGCCACCTGTGCCCTAGAATTGTAACCCGGGTTCCCCTATTTAAGGAGCACCGGGGCCTCCAAAGAGAGGGACGGCAAATAGAGGAATCACTCTCTGTCTAAGGTAGAACTCTAATGGCTAGTTGGTGGGGGGTAAGAGACATAGTCTCCTTCTCGCTAAGGGCCTCAAGAGCACTTGTAAACACCATTGATAGAGAGAATACAAGAACTTCCGTGCGTGGAATCACCATGCTCTCCCTCCCTGGATTCCCCTAGGACTCATTGGCCCCATCTTCAGCCTATAGATGGCATCTGCCGTGTTGGGGGGATGCCCCGGGTAGGGTCACGCCGGGGTATAAAGGCCGAGTTAGCCGAGGTACGGCAAGGTCAAAGCAAGTGTTGGACGAGTCACCTCAAGGCAAGCCGAATCACGGAATAACCCGGACCAGGGGATGTCCACCTAACTGGGTCTCAGCCGACTTATGTCGTATGTCGGCAGGATATATCTAACTTGTATGCAGGTACAGGTGTGGCCGGATTAACCAGGCATGATCCGGGTTATATCAGGCTTGCAAGAGAAGGAAGGTATCTCGCTGGTCAAAAGGAGGTCACTATACGCAGAGCATGAGCGAAGCAGATAGAGGCTAGGACCACCGAGGCGTGGCCGACAAGGGTGACGTTGCCAGTGTCAGAATCACCACACTATCCCTCCCTGGATTCCTCTAGTGCATTTAGTCCCCACCTTTAGCCTATCCATGCCATCTGCCGTGACACCACCACGACATTTGACACCCACCGTGGGGCTAGCGGCGCTAGCAGGAGTGAAGATCCGGATGGGAAACCTCATCGGCACCGGCGAACGCATCGTCTCCGGGCTTGTTCAGCGCTTTGGAGCGCTGGACTTCGTCAGCGACAACGCTGGTTGCTTCGACAAGCGACCTCTCCCGCGCAACGGCCTCTTCGTCAAGCTTGGCATGCACAAGATCTACGTCGCTGTCGATGTGTCGTGCGTTCACCCGCGGCACGTCATCGACGGAGGCGAGCCACCCCTTAGTGCGGCTCGCGGGGCGCGTATCACTCGCTCCCCTGACCGCGTCGAGGTGATAATGATTGCGCCTGGTGCTAGCACAAGCAAGGATCCAGCACCAGATCTGGAGGTAACGCCCAAGGCACCGAGGAAAAGTAGAGGTCCTCCTCTAGAGGGGCTAGAGAATGCGCTGCAGCAGGCAATAGATAGCTTGGCAAGCCCCGTAGCAGCTGTAGTAGATCCGGCTCAGGCACAGGCCAAGCTAGAGGAGACTAGGCAAAAAATACTAGAGGGTGCGAAAAAGATAGCCGTGGCTCAGCAGTCGTTGAACATGACACTACGTGAGTACGCCAAGGCAAATGAGGTTGATACTGTAAAAGTGAAGGGGAGAAACCTCATGAGTGAAATGAACAAAGAGGGTGATACCAGGATTGAGGAGTCAGAGAACTGTCTGTACCTGGGGCTGCCGAAGTATAGTACCCCGGCAAAGAACCTCAGAGCAGCAGATGCAGCTGCATCCGAGTTAGAGGGTTTGACGGGTGAAGCCCGTCAGAGACAGCAGGAAAGGGTTAATGAGTTAGTTCGGATCACAAACAGGCAAAATGAGGACCTACTTAGGGCTAACCTAGAAAGAGCTGGGGCCTCTAAGATTGTTCATTTGGCGGTAGGTAACCCGGAGAAATCAGTTGGAGCTGCATCATCTCCTCATGGTGGTCCTAGGAGAGAGGAGGTAGTAACCTCGGCCAGGAGGAACAAACAAATAGTCCCATATGACCCGGCAAGGGCAGGGAAAGGAAAAGAAGTGCAGAGAAATGAGGATCGACGAAGTGTGAGCCAAGGTGAAGCAGGCCGAGGTAACCACGACCAAGGCAATGCCGGTCAGGGGAACGCTGTGAACATCAATGCCGGACAGCGCAATTCGGCAGGTGCAGGGCAACCGCAGCAGCGGAATATACCACGGCAAGAGCGTAGTGCCGGCCAAGGTATGCAACAGAGAGCAGCTCCACAAGAGCTAGATAGGTATAATGATGGTGACTCAGAGATGGTGAACGCTGGGTATCCTAGGCCGGACTATCACGTGATAGGGTCAAGATTGGGAAGCAGGAATCTGATGCCTGACGACGCTAGGTTAAAACTGGATTGGCTTTATAGGTCGGAGCAAATTGAGTGTCAAGGTCCTCCGGGTCTAGCATGTTTTGGGCCCCGGATCATGAAGGACCCTCCAGTACCTAACTTCCAGTTACCTAGAGGCACTAAGACATATGATGGCAGCACAAAGCCGAAGGATTGGTTGATTAACTACGCGATAGTGGTAAAAATTGCTACAGGGAACTTGAGATGGGCTGTGAGATATGTACCTCAGTGCTGGAGGGACCAGCAAGGGTATGGCTAAACAATTTTCCGCCCGGGAGTATCAATTGTTGGATCGACCTTGAGGAAATGTTTGTTAGTAATTTCTCAAGCACATATCAAAGGCCCAACAGACCATAGACCCTAGCAATGTGCAAGCAGAGACCGAATGAGACAGACCGGGAATTCCTAACCCGCTAGTGCACAGTGCGAAACTCATGTGAGGGTGTGATTGAGTCACAGGCCATAGCTTGGTTTTCGCAAGGGTGCAGATATGCAAGCATGCTATGGAAAAGGTTGTAGAGGGATATGCCAACTACATTGGCAGAAACAATCCGGATTGCTGATTCGTACGCGTTGGGTGATCCGACTCAGCCTAGGCTCATGTCAAACGAGTCAAGCGAGGATAACTATCAGCGAGATGGAGCCGGATCATCCCGGTGGAATGATTGCCGGGGTAAGAGAAGAGATGATAGACCGGATTACCAGTACAGTTCGCAACAAGTTGCTGCTGTGAATCAAGATCAACCAGGTGTAGGAAGCAACCAACGTCAGAAAACTGGAGGACAGCAATGGACTCCAAGAAATGATGGCTAGAAAACTTGGACGCCAGAGTAGAAGAAACAGTGGCAAGAAAAGAAGGACCGTCCGAGGTATACTTATGAGGCAATGCTGGATCAGCCGTGTAAATTTCACACGCCAAATCCGAGTAACCCAGCGGGTCACACAACCAGACAGTGTGAGTGGATGCGGAAGATAGAACAAAGTGGTTTGGGGAATGCTCAGGCACCTCAGAATGATCAACCTCGGCAGGAGTTACCCCGGCAGCAATTGCTCTCCGGAGCGAACACGCAACAGTTAATGTTGCCTCCCCCTCCGCCGAGGTATGAAAACCATGAAAGAAGAGATGCAGTGCACCAGGTAGAAAACCAACATCAGCTAGATCAGAGGTACCCCGGAAATGAGGGGAGAAATGAGTACAGAGAGCATCATCATAGCTACTACGTGTTCACCACAGAAGAGAAGATAGAAAGAGCTTGCAGCGCTGACATATGGAAGTAAATGCGGTAATGCCAGCGGTGACGAGGTATATGCCTTGGTCGAATCAGGAAATTACCTGGAGCATCAAAGATCATCCCAGGCTTATGCCAAGTCCTGGTTCGTATGCGCTAGTGTTGGACCCAACATTCATTGGGCCAAACATCAATGTGAGGTTCTCAAAGGTGCTGATTGACAATGGCAGCAGCATTAATATCATGTACATGGACCCGATGCGCAAGTTGGGTATCTCGGAGAACATGCTCCAAGCTACAAGGACAACTTTCCATGGCATTGTGCCAGGCATTTCCTGTGAACCCATTGGCAAGGTCCGGGTTGATGTGTTGTTCGGCACAAGAGATAACTGCCAGACTGAGAATTTGGAGTTCGAAGTTGTCAATTTGGAGAGCGCATATCACGCGTTGCTCGGCAGGCCAGCCCTGAACAAGTTCATGGCGAGTTACCACATTAGTTACCTAAAGATGAAGCTGCCTGGGCCAAATGGGGTAATTACCATAGCTGGAGATTTCCGACGTTCCATTGAGTGCGCGTTAGCCGGGTCTATCCTGGCCGAGTCACTCGTGATTGCGCAAGAGAAGAGAAAAATCCAGGAGAAGAAAAAGGCGGACAGGTCCGGCGAGGAATCTAGGCGTCCATGGAATGTAGCTCTACTTCGTCCGTTCTACACTTAGCAAAGAAGTGTGTGTATCCAAGTCTCTTATATGTCGGTATGTATGCCAGCAATGAGCGTATCAATGAAATCTTGGCACCTCGAGCAGTAACTCGGGGACTGCCCTAGTGATATTTATTGTTTGTTTTCTGTATTTATTATTTATGTGTCGGCTGGCGTAAGTTGCTTCTACCTAAGCTGGATTAGTAGTGTGTGAGCACCAAAAACCCAACTCTTCGACTTGCTCCTGTCCAACAAGATTTTGCTTCATGGCAAGCAAGAGAACAAGTTTGGAATTGTGTAGCACACAAAAACGACTAAGGAAAGGAACTTAATCGAGCCGACATTTGTTATTCCGACTAATCTTATGCTTACTTTATGTTTAATATGCTGAATTATTTTGAGCTAATCCTAAAAGTTTCCAAGTATTGTTAAGTCAATTTTTGAAACTCGGACTCGTAAGTCATAAAACCGAACTAAGGTAGACACGAGCTGAGCCAAGAAATTGGAGAAACAAGAAAATGAAACTCGGGGACTACGCCCAAGTTAATCCGGCACAGACAACTTAGTAGCAAAATATAACTTGTGTGCTTAGTACATTTGCACCCGGCATACCGGGGATCTGATAAACTGCAAAGTGTTTTTAATCAAGGAGCAGCAGGGAGAGGTAACTCAGCGCCAGCAGGTAGAACTCCAGCCTCGGCTTTAGCATCATCTTCATCTTCTTCGACGTCCGAGGCTTCGCCCTCATCATCTTCACCCGAACCATCTTCGACGTATTCATCGTCAACAGCATCGAGAAAGCTTGGTCCCTCGTTCCATTGATGAATGGGGGCATATTGAATGAGGTTATGGGTGCAAGCCTTGCGCCGAGCTACCCAATCCGGATCAGTGGACCACCTTAACCCGGTGCGCATGCGCTCGAGAAGATCGAGATTAATTTTCTCGTACCATGTGAGCACGTAGTGGAGAACGGTCTCAGCTCCAGCATGTCCGGCGGATTCCCTCCAAAGGTCACGCTGGGTCTTGCACTCCATTAACTTGTTGATTAGAGCAGCGGAACCCTCCGGAGTGTCTTCACCAGGCCAAAGGGCATTGAAGACCCGGATTGCTGCGCTTAGAATATCCTTGCCGAGGTTCTTCGTGATTTCAACTCGAGAGGACAAGCTGACAAGCAGGTCCTCCAGATCAAGAGGAATGGCGCTAGGACCAGATGGAGTACCTCTCTGCTGGCGGAACTTGGTAACAGCATTGGATGCAATGGCATCACCCTCCGGAAATTTGTCTAAAAAAACAAGACAAGTGAAATAAGTAAAAGAGGTTGACCCGGAGAGATTCATGCCAGCTGCAGGAAAAGAACTTACGCGAGATATGGTTGTGGATCCGGGTCAGCTCAGTGGTGCAGTTGCCACACCTCTTCCGGAGTTACACAAGTTCAGCATTTGCCGACTCAAGCTTAATGTCGGCCTCCTTCAGCAGTTCTTAGTCCTTGGCAATTTGGAGGTTGAGACGTTCTCATTCTTCAGTAAAATTTTGGCCAGCTTTATCAAGTTCAGATTTGTGGAGCGCCTTGAGTTTTTTCATGTCTACCTTGAGCTTGGCAATTTCTTCATCTTTGGTCCGGAGGAGGGCAAGCTCGTCATCCTTCTTCTTGAGTTCAGCCTGGTGCTGCCCTGCTTGTTCGAGAAAATGCAGCATCATATCAGGCATGGGCACACTATCTTCAAGAGATGCTGAAATAGTTTGTTGACCCGACAAAGCCGAGGTATGAATATTTGCCGAGCCAATGAGAAAAGGAGATAGAGCGCAGAGGTAGATTAAGCAAAAATAACTTACCCTTTATTTGGTCCAAGTTTTTCCTCATGAGGATGTTCTCGGCCTCCACTCCAGCTGTGCAATCCGAATGATGGGTTAGTTCGGCGGAAAAAGACGAAGAGAAATGGGAAAATGCCAAGGATAAAACTTACCCCTTTTCTCCTATTCGGGGAGAAGCGTAGTATGTTTCGTGCGCAGCATCTTGTGAGTGTCCAAGAAATGCTGAAACTCAGTGCTCCGGCGATTGGTGGTCACCTGAAAAGAGTACAAAAGGATAGCTTAGTCATGTGCATATTCGAAGTGTACAAAATCTGGGCCAAGTGGAACTTAACCCGGCTCTAGGTGTGTGCATATTCGAAGTGTACAAAATCCGGGCCAAGTGGAACTTAACCTGGCTCTAGGTGTGTGCATATTCGAAGTGTACAAGATCCGGGCCAAGTGGAACTTAACCCGGCTCTAGGTGTGTGCATATTCGAAGTGTACAAGATCTGGGCCAAGTGGAACTTAACCCGGCTCTAGGTATGTGCATATTCGAAGTGTACAAAATCCGGGCCAAGTAGAACTTAACCCGGCTCTAGGTGTGTGCATATTCGAAGTGTACACAATCCGGGCCAAGTGGAACTTAACCTGGCTCTAGGTGTGTGCATATTCGAAGTGTACAAAATCCGGGCCTAGTGGAACTTAACCCGGCTCTAGGTGTGTGCATATTCGAAGTGTACAAGATCCGAGCCAAGTGGAACTTAACCTGGCTCTAGGTGTGTGCATATTTGAAGTGTACAAAATCCGGGCCAAGTGGAACTTAACCCGGCTCTAGGTGTGTGCATATTCGAAGTGTACAAGATCCGGGCCAAGTGGAACTTAACCCGGCTCTAGGTGTGTGCATATTCGAAGTTACTAAGGAGCTACGCTAGTTCTCTAAGGAGCATCCGGCCGAGTAACAAGTTACTCCCCCGGAGGCTCGGGGACTAATGGTTATATCACTAATATCTAGTACATGTTAAGGTAAAAGCAAAGTAGCGTACCTCCATCATCCGACATGCAAGGTTGATTGCCTTGGCAGCTGTGTTCATCTGTGCAGCAAACTCGGCAGGCCCAAATTTCTTAGGGAAATCGTCGTTATGGACGAACTACGCCTTGTTCCAGTTGTTAATGAACTCGATCAAGGTCGGAGGATAGCGTTCTCCGCTGAGCATATGGGGCGCGACTAAGCCCTTGGCGTGGGCCTCCCTTCTCTCAACATGTGCAACAGCGGGGCTAGTGTGCAAGACGAGTTGCGCATCAGCTGACTCGGCAGAGGTGTCCTTCGTCGGCGGGGTCTTGTTCGGGAGCATGGACGCAAGTGTACGTTGTCCAGCTTCGATTGACGCTGCCCTGGTGGCGTCAGGAGCTTTCTTGCTCTTGGGCTACTGCTGAGAGGTGGAGGTCTGAGCCGTGGATTTGCCCTTGGGAGCTGCCTTAGTGCTAGCCTTGGTGCTGCTGGTGCCTTCTCGCCGAGTCTTGGAAGACTCGGACGAGGTGGAGGGGCTTGGTGCTGCTGCTGGTGCTTGTGCTATTGTTGCTGATGCTGGTGCTGGTACTGGTGTTGATCTTGGCGGAGGTGCTGAAGGAACCTCGGTGGTGGCTGGCTGCGGCTAAGCTGAAGAAGAGCTGGGAGCAACCTCGGCAGAACCGCTCCCCCTTGTTCCGAGGTTGCCCTCCTCTTGACGAGGTGGGCTAGAACCCGGAGCATCCGCTGAACCCTCTTGAATGGGGCTCAGCGGGCGAGAATCATCGCCATGAGGGGGAGAAGGGCTATGTCGGAGCGGCGAGGGGATGTCGGATCCACTCTGAGGAACCTCCACCGCAGCCCTGCCGAATCAAACGATGAACAGTAAGTTACAACAGAAGAAAGGCATGAAGCAGAAAATTGGATAAGGAAGAAATGACTTACTCATCAGAGGTCAAGAGCTCCTTGGGCTTGCGAGCTCTCCGGGTTATGGCCTTGGTCGTAGGCTTGGTGGCAGCTTTGTCTGTGGACTTCTTTCGTCTCTTCGTTGGTTTGGAAGGTTCGGAAGAAGAAGCAGAAGCAGCTCCCCTTTTCTTGGGCGCGACCGGGATAGGCTCGCCCGTGGCGAGAGGAGGGTCTTCATAAATCTGCCCACCCGGGTAAGCTGAAGCCGAATAGGCGTAAGAAAGGGGGACAGCGTCAAATGCTTCCATCACCTCAACGTTAGAATCATCCTCATCTTCAGGCCAATCTCTAATGGAAGAGAATTTACCGGTATGTCGATTGGTCACGTCGGGGAGTGGCAGGAACATCTCCTGATCCGGCTCCTCCTCGTCCGGGGCATCGCGATCCTTTGCCCATTCCTGTGAAGGGTCGGCGCCATCTTCAAGTGTTTGCTGAAGAAACAGCTGAGAGAGAAATACAAGAAGATCAAATAAGCAACATACCCCGACATACAGTATAACTCGGAAAGAAATTGGAACACGAGAATTACCACAGGAGGAAGCCTATCTCGGTAGAAATGTTCAACTCCCTACTCCCAATCAGCGGAGAAGTTCTTGTCTGTGGTGAAGAGGGCCTTGACCCGGCAATAAATCTCGGTGTTGCTCAGCTCAAAGGAAGAAGTCCGGTTGGGGTCAAGGTGCCAGCTCATATGGCACAGCTTGTGTGTGCGTTTCTGGAGAGGGGAGATCTGGTTGCGAACGAAAGTGATCATCGCATCCTCGTTGCATCTTGGCGTCTTTCAGCTCCTGGAACCGTTTGTTGACCTGATTCACCAGGACTATGGGTTTCTTGGGAATCCGGTCCCACAGATCCGGATTAGGAGGACCCGGAGCATAGGGGCGCAGCCGGATCAGATATTCCTTTGTGCTATTTCTAACATAAAAGAAGGTTTGGGCCCAGCCCTTGCAAGAATCAAGCCCCGTGACTCGGGGAAAGATGGACTGCTTCCTAGGTGAGATAGAAGCAGCGCCGAACTGTGTGAGTTGCTTGTCCTCCAGGTCAAGCTCCTTATTCGAAATGACATTCTGGCGCAGACCGAAAAAACGGATCTAGAGCTCCTTCGTGGGCCACAATCCGGTGTAGCCCTCTATGGTGGAAGCAAAGGCAGAGAGATATGTGATGGCGTTCGCCAGAAGGTGATGTGGTTGAAGCTCGTAGGTATTGAGCAAATCATGGAAGAAGTCACTGACGGGGAGGCCGAACCCACGCTAGAAGTGGGAGAGAAACACTAAAAATTCACCCGGATTGGGTGAGGGAGCGAGCTCCTCGGCGGCAAGGCGGGCGACGATGCCCTCTAGGATACGGCGTGTGTGGTATAGCCAGTCAAGATCGTCCTGGCAAACCCAGGACCCAGCCCAGGCGCCGCGATCAGCGTTCCCCTCATCCTCCTCCATCTCCTGTTCCGCGACGGTGAGTTCTTCCTCTGTCATCTCTAGGTTGCTGTCCTCACTGGCCCTAGCGGCGGTGGGGGCAGTGGCCTAGACTGGCACGGACCCGTGGTGGTGGAGATGCGCGGAAGTGGTGGCAACACTGGTGCGCAAGGAATGGTGCAGCGGAGGCGCGGCTAAGAAGGTGCGGTGGCGGCGGCGTTGTCGCTAGAAGGAAGAGGAAGAAGAAGAGGCAGAGGGGTGCTAAGATGGGGAAAAGTCCCAAGGGGCGTGCCCCTCCCCTTTTTAACCACGCCCAGAGGGGTAGTGGGATCGTTTTGTGTGGATGGGACACACGATGTGACCGTGTATGGTCCGGATCAGCCAAGCAGCGACAAGCCACAAGAAGGGCCACAGGGCACAGCGGATCCCACAACATGACGTTGTGATACAGTTAACGAGGAGACAAACACGATGTGACGCGTGCAACAGTAATATCTGACAATAACTGCGGTGGTTACTGGCGCAGGCCCTTAAAATGAGGCAAAGTGATGATTACCCTCCACGTGGGGAAGCGTACAAGAGAAGGAAGAATAACTCGGATGAGTATGAGGTGACCTGGCTAGCGAGTGAAAACTCGGAATGTGCCAAGGGAAAAAATAGTCAATGAAATCCGAGATAGGAGATAACTCAGAAAAGGAGCAAAAGGCTCGATAAAATTGAACCTGCTATGGCCTTAGCAGCTAAGGCAGCTAAGACCGCACCAGCTTCGGGGACTAATGTTGGGGGGATACCCCCGGGTAGGGTCATGCCGGGGTATAAAGGCCGAGTTAGCCGAGGTACGGCAAGGTCAAAGCAAGTGCTGGCCGAGTCACCTCAAGGCAGGCCGAATCAAGGAGTAACCCGGACCAGGGGATGTCCACCTAACTGGGTCTCAGCCGACTTATGTCATATGTCGGCAGGATATATCTAACTTGTATGCAGGTACATGTGTGGCCGGATTAACCAGGCATGATCCAGGTTATATTAGGCTTGCAAGAGAAGGAAGGTATCTCGCTGGTCAAAAGGAGGTCAATGTACGCAGAGCATGAGCGAAGCGGACAGAGGCTAGGACCACCGAGGCGTGGCCGACAAGGGTGACGTTGCCAGTGTCGGATGACGCTGGCGCCACAGAGGCTCACATAGCCTCTGCATGGCTTACAACGGGGAAAAGTGACCCGGTCGGTTTGCTATTTTGGGAAGAGGCATATTCCTTGGAATATCCCTCCACGTATGCCCTAGTTGGAGACCTAGCCACCCCTATATAAGGAGGGCTAGGGCCTCTGTAGAAAGGGTTGGTCTTTACTGGTATAATTCTAGTTTCCTGAGAGCTAGCTAGTGGTGAGAGTAAGAGAGTTCCTTCTTCCTCCTCTCCCCAATACACTCAAGGAGCACTTGTAACCTTGGAATCTCATTGAATACAAAGCAACTGTGTGTGGAATCACCACACTATCCCTCCCTGGATTCCTCTAGTGCATTTAGTCCCCACCTTTAGCCTATCCATGGAATCTTCCGTGACACCACCACGACATGCCGTGCCACCACCACGACACTTCTCCCTCGTTTCTCTAGACCATGTTACCAAATTTTAAAGTTTTAGATAGCTAATAATCATTGACTTCTACATGATATACAAAGTACAAGAACCAAATATATACACCCATACTTTATAGATGTTGATCAAATTTATATTTTTTCTGCTTTACCTGTTATAATCTTAGCACTATATAGTGTACAAATAACTTTGAATATTGACCGTTGGATCAAGAGTCATGAATCCCAACATTTCTAGCCGTTGGATCTTCTTTTCCATTCTACCATCTAGAAGAATCTATTTTTTTAACGGTCTATTCTATTGATAGTCTTCATCACAATGAATGCTATGCACAAAACTCAAAACACACTTTCCCCATCATTCTAGAATCTTCTCCCTCATTTATCTAGACAATGTTACCAAAAAATTCATGTTTTAGATGGGTAATAATCGTTGACTTCTACATGATCTTACCACTATATAGTGTACGAACAACTTGAATATTGACCGTTGGATCAAGACTCATGAATCCCATCATTTCCAGCCGTTGGATCTTCTTTTCCATTCAAGCATCTAGAAGATTCTATTGATAGTCTACATCACAATGAATGTTATGCACAAAACTCAAATAACACTTATCATTCTAGAATATTCTCCCTCGTTTCTCTAGACCATGTTACCAAAATTTTAAAGTTTTAGATAGCTAATAATCGTTGACCTCTACATGATATACAAAGTACAAGAACGAAATATACACCCATACTTTATAGATGTTGATCAAATTTATATATTTTTCTACTTTACCTATTATAATATTATATGGTGGTGATATGTTAGACGTCTATTATCTTAGTATCACATGCAGGACACGTGCAACTTACTAGTCTTACCACTATATAGTGTACGAATAACTTTGAATATTGACCGTTGGATCAAGACTCGTGAATCCCAACATTTCCAGTCGTTGGATCTTCTTTTCCATTCTAGCATCTAGAAGATTCTATTGATAGTCCTCAGCACAATGAATGCTATGCACAAAACTCAAAACACACTTCTCCATCATTCTATAATTCTCTCCCTCATTTCCCTAGACCATGTTACCAAAATTTTCAAGTTTTAGATAGCTAATAATTGTTGACTTCTACATGATATACAAAGTACAAGAATCAAATATACACCCATACTTATCAAATTTATATTTTTTCTACTTTACCTATTATACTAGTAAGTTGCACATGCCTTGCACGCAAGACTCAGATAGTAGACGTATGCCATATCATCACTATATAAAATTATAATTGGTAAAGCAGAATAAATTATAAATTTGATCAACGTCTATAAAGTATGGGTGTATATTAATTTGTCCTTGTACTTTGTATGTCTTGTAGAAGTCAAAGATTATTAGCTACCTAACACATGAAATTTTTGATAACATGGTCTAGAGAAAAAAAGGAGAAGATTCTAGTATGATGGAGAAGTTTGTTTTGAGGTTTGTGCATAGCATTCATTATGCCGAAGACTATCAATAGAATCTTCTAGACGCTAGAATGGAAAACAAGATCCAATGGCTAGAAATGTTGGGATTCACGAATCTTGATCCAACGGTCAACATTCAAAGTTATTCATACACTATATAGTGGTAAGATAAGATAAAATCATGCAGAAGTCAACGATTATTAGCTACGAGGGAGAAGATTCTAGTATGATGGAGAAGTGTGTTTTGAGGTTTGTGCATAGCATTCATTATGGTGAAGACTATCATTAGAATCTTCTAGATGCTAGAATGGAAAAGAAGATCCAACGGCTGGAAATGTTGGGATTCACGAATCTTGATCCAACGGTCAATATTCAAAGTTATTCAGACACTATATAGTGGTAAGATATCTCTATTTCTACTACTATAATGGAGCAGTTTTGAATTGGATCTATAGCACCAATCCTAGCCATTGGGCTGTTAGATCCAATGGTTCAGAGAAGCTGGATTCGTGTTGAATAGTACCTAGAGCAAACTCCACCATGCATGTTCTAGAACCATCATGCCACCACCCCCAAAATTTCATAGCACAGTAGGTTGTATTCTCTCTACTACTGTAATGGAGCAGTTTTGAATTGGATCCATAGCACCAATCCTAACCGTTGGGCTGTTAGATCCAATGGTTCAGAGCAACTGGTTTTGTGTTGAATAGTACAGAACTAGAGCAAACTCCACCATGTTCTAGAACCATCATGTCACCACCCCCAAAATGCATAAATTAAGTCTATTAATAATAACTATCTACACATATTGAGAATATAACCTATTGTCCTATGAAATTTTGGGGTGGTGACATGATGGTTCTAGAACATGGTGGAGTTTGCTCTAGGTATTATTCAACACGAATCCAGCTTCTCTGAACCATTGGATTTAATAGCCCAGTGGTTAGGATTGGTGCTATGAATCTAATTCAAAACTGCTCAATTATAGTAGTAGAGATAATTTTATATAGTGATGATATGTCAGGCGTATATTATCTGAGTCTCACGTGCTGGGCACGTGCAATTTACTTAGTGCTAATATACGAATAACTTTGAATGTTGACCATTGGATCAAGACTCGTGAATTCCAATATTTCCAACCGTTGGATCGTCTTTTCCATTCTAGCATTTAGAAGATTCTATAGATAGTTTTCAGCATATTGAATGCTATGCATAAACCTCAAAACACACTTCTCCATCATACTCCTAGAATCTTCTCCCTCGTTTCTCTAGACCATGTCACCAAAAATTTCAAGTGTTAGGTAGCTAATAATCTTTGACTTCTACATGATGATACAAAGTACAAGAACCAAATATACACCCATACTTTATATATGTTGATCAAATATATAATTTTTTGAGCTTTACCTATTATAATTTTATATAATGATGATATGTCATATGTCTATTATCTGAGTCTCACGTGATGGCATGTGCAATTTACTAGTAGCCTACAATATATGAACATTCTTGGTTTCAGTCCGAAGGACCAATAAGGCCATGGCCATATATATCGATACCCTAGCTACACTTTATGATACGGCTCTCACATCGGGTAGATGGGTGCGTCTTGGCGTAGTAAACAATGTTGACCGTGGGAGTTTCGAACAATTATGAAAGAACATTTTTCACTTTTCCAAGTGATTACGGGGATGTTTCGTACTAGTAAAGAAAATCAGAAGAATTTGGCTCGGAATGCAACAAGCGCACCATGTTTCCGGACATTGCGGAACATGCATGTTTTCCTTGTGATTCCTAGGTTCTATGAGTTTTTAAGGTTCGTAGCTAAATTAAACCACTTAAATTATAGTAATGTCTGCCTAAATTAGTTTAGATGAGTTGGCATATGCATATGTGCACCTATTAGATAAGAAACCCAAGTTCACTCAGTCGTTTCGCTCACTATAGTATATGGGCCCCATTCATACGAGTAACTTTAAATGTTGAGCGTTGGATCAATTATTTGATGTATTTATACGAATTTGAAATATTTATTTATTTTTATGAGGGCCACAGCTAGCAGCCAGCACCTCCCCAGTTTTCTTTTGCATCTATCCGCCACCGTACTAGACTCGGACCTTTCTTCACAAGCTGCACACGCCACCATCCCATCGCATTCGATGTGTGATGCTTTTCGAACCTTCCTTTTAATACTACTCGGGAGGTGAGCCAAGTGTGATTCAGCACTAAATTTCACATGATACTGGCGGGATCTTCTAGTTCAAAATTTTAGAGGATTATTGGCGGGATCCTCCCTTCTACCTTTCTCAAAATTTAACCCTTCCTTCACTTCTTAGTTCTCGGCAAATGCTAGCTACCTCCATACTGACGGGGCATCTCGCTCACTCGCCCGCTGACTCCACAATCCATCCCACATCATCCTCTATCCCATCCCTCCTTAGTCGACTTCCATGTCACCGGAGTCTACTCAACGATGCCATCATCCACGCTACTGTCATTGCTTTGTCGCATCTGCTTCCCCCACTCAGAGTGTCAGCTTCCCCACCACCGCAACCGAGAGATGCATACGCCATGTGGATCCCTCACTAGGGCGATGGTTAGAACTCTGTACAACTGAGACGAAGGTTACTGCACACTTCCTATGCCCACTTTCCTTGCACTTTACTACTACTTCCGAATGTAGTTCATCGCTTCCTTGTTGTGCCTTCTCATTACCAATTATTTCTAAAGCATGCTAGTTGCAGTACTGTGGGATCGATTCAAAGAGAAAAGAAGGCAACTGCTAATCATCAAGCCAAATTGGTTATCTCGCACTAGTACGAAACCTCGCTAACCAATGATAACCCTCAACAATCCTCCCCAGAGAATGGTTTGCCTCCATTTTGCATATATGCGTGCTGCCATTATGCATTTTATTTTCGAGAGTAGTTCAGCCTTTGCTTGCCCTGTCTTGTCATACTAGTATATATTTTTTGTAAGGCATGGAAGATGATGTACTGCCAAAACATGCCCTGTCTTGCCAACAAATCCTGAAGAGTTTTGGACATGCAGATCTAGCCCCGCTCGGCACAACACAACTGGTATAGAAACATGGCCTGGTCGAGTACCCTAAACATGGCTATTTGTTGTATCTTGGTTGTGTTATTTACTGATTGATTTGCTGCATTGCAATTTGCAGAAGCAAGTGCATGACCATGTCCCTGCCAAGGAGGTTTGCAGCACAGATATTCAACATGCCAGTGTGTCACATCCCAAAATTCTCCAAATTTTGAAATGTGAAAAAACTTAAACAAAGTGAAGAATCAAGTTCTTTGAAATTCAGAAGGAACAAAAACTTTTGGAACATTTAATATAATGCCTCCAAAACTCAAGCCAAATAAAATGTTTTGTGTTTGTGAAGTGGTGTGCATGTTTTAAAATCCCAAATCATGAAGCATGCATGAGCATCTTGACTTGGTTGTATTTTAAAAACCTAAGAAGAGTGAAGAATATCTCAAACCCTAAAACTCTAATTGTTTGTTAATACTAAGAACAACACAATACTATGGATATACTCCATATTTATATTAAACAAAAGAACTCCTATGAGAGATAAAAAGATAAAGGGCAAAATAATAAAACAGTAGAGATTTGGTTTCATCCAATTTGGATTCATGGATAAAAAGATATGAATTATTTGAGAATAGAATTAAGAAAATACAATATTAGCTATTAAAGCCAAAGTGAAGAAATTTGGTTAGAAAAATTTGAGTTAGGAAGTAAATGTGTTCTATAATGCCCTAAAAATCTAATTTGAGTTTTAAAAATTTTTAGAAATTTGTTTGATTCAAATTGGATCACTAAATCAAAAGTTTTTGGAGAAAACAGAAAAGGAAAAAAGAAAAACTGAAAGAATAAGCAAAGAAAAAAATCGCAGCAGCAGTCTGGCCTGCTCGGCCCACACCCCCAGCCCAACAGAAGCCCACCCGGCTCTCCCCTTTCCCTCTCTGGTTCTTTCTCACCGACCCCTCTTCACCCCCTCTCGCTGACACCGTGGTCCCACCTCCACGTCACCCTCCACCTCACCTTCCTCCACCGCGGGGACGAACTACCTCTCTCCCTCCCTCTGCTGTTTCTAATACATTTGATTCCGAGCGCTTGCGCGTTTAATTCTCCACTCAACCCCTTCCACTTAAACCCCACTCCCTCCTCTTCGTTTCCCCTCACACCCCACCACCTGAGAGCCCCTAGGCTGCTCGGAATCGAGCTCGGACCGCCGCAGACACCAACGAACTCCGGCGACGATTCCGGCAAGAATCCACTGCCACGTGCCCTCCCCTCTATCCTGTTAGCTTCGCCATGCCCTGGCGCACCAACTGACAATTCCCATGCATTTTTCTATGCCCCAGGTCGTCGCCGCGATCACCACTAGCGTCACCCTCTGCCGCCACCATTCACCGGCGATTTCCGGTGAGACGCAGGTTCCCGCCGCCCTCTTTTTTTCCACAGCCAGATTGTACAGGACCTGGCACACCTCTCTGACCTTCTGTTTTGTCTGCTCGAGCCCCAGGGTGACTCCACCGTCTCGGAGATGCGAGCTCCACCGTCGGCAGGTACTCCGGCGAGGAATCCCCGGCGAATCCGACCGCCCCTCCCTCCACCACGACCACCATCGAGACCACCGAGACTGCCGAAACCCGCCGGTAAGATCACCACTTCCCCTACCCCTCTAGAACCACTGGAGCGCCACCCATCCGACGCACCGCCGCCGTGCGCTGCCGCCAGCGCCGCCAGACCGTGGCCAGAGTGTTGAGCACCGTCCGATCTAGTCCCAGTGGCTAAGATTAGATTACTAATCGAAGCGGTATCAGCCGATCTGATCCACTCATTTCCACTTAGAATCCAACGGCCCGCAGTGGTCGATCCAACCGAATCGGTACCAGCCAATAAGATTACGCCTCGTAGGCCTGAGCGTCTGTTTAAATTCAATAACTTTTCATCCTCAATTCAGAAAAATACAAATTTGGTGTCCATGGATTCAGAAAAATGAGAGCTTCACTACTGAGGCCTTATATCACCCTTTTGCTTCTGAAAAATGGAGTTTTAAGCAGAATCTTTTAGGAGTATTTTACCCATAAAAATTACTTTGTAAATTATTTTTGGGTGAATCTTTTTGCTATGGATTGCAAATTGAACCCTCTATCCAGTAGGACCAAAATATAAATTTAGTTGACTATACATAATAACATGGAAATTATTTAGTGAGTATAGCCTTTCCAAATACTAGAAATTATTGCTAATTGTTACAATTGCACAAATGGTTGCATTTGTAATCTTGCAATTATAAAATGTTCATAAAACACTTAGTAATGTTCAAAACCTTGATATAACAATTTGTACAATAAAAATTGCCATCTTGCATGCTTGCATATTTTGCATGATATTTGTATTGCCGTTAGTGTTGATCTTGTGCATGTTTTGTTTTGGTTGTTTTGTGTGATAGATTGTATGGATTGTCAAGTGTGTTACTGCGAAGAGTGTACCAACACCACCAACTACTAATGCAAGTGGCACTATCATGCATGTCCTACTATTTTCATTACACTTAGTGGATCTTGTAGTATGCATGATAAGACTACTATGATACTATGTTATGCTATGTCCTATTTAGGATATCCTTTATATCTTCCTTAGTGAAAACACTGTAGTTGTAGTATGCTTAGCCCTGCTATAGATTCAGGGTGGAATATACCATATTGTGATTATATGAAGTGTTGGAAAAATATATGTTTTATATAATAAAACAAGTACTCAATGAAACACCTGGGTGGAATGTGGATACTCACTTGAGAATAAGGTGGCAACGAAGGGAACCATATCTATGGCTATCTATTTTGTGTGTGCACTAGAAGAATACCACCCAGGAACTTAGAGATTGAACATGTTTCTCGTACAATGGCTTTCGTGTACAGCCACATGCCAAATGAGCTCTGGCCTAGTCAATTACATAGTGGGAGACCCATGCATTGGCACCTCTTCAGGTTAACTTGAATTATGTATTGGAGGTATATCCTTGCATTGCTGCCTGGTAGATGTGCTGGCATTATGTATTGGGAGGACTTCTATGGAAAGACTTTGTCACATTCTCGATCTGTCGGTACTCCATCTTGGTGAGTACTAATCCAGCGGCCACTGGTGGCGTCAAGACGAGATTGTGTCTTGTGGGCAAAGTGTACAACTTCTGCAGAAGATTAAATTCTAAGTACTTAGCCGTGTCCCCGGTTATGGACAACTCTGAGCAACTAAGGCCTGAAGCTATGAAAGATCTCGACATTCTAATTTCTCAAAGTAAAACTTGATGGTGACTACAAGGGATTAGGAGAACATGGAGTTTGCCAAGGAGTTCAGAAAATTATTGAAAGATGAAAAGTATTTTGCAAAGATAGGATAAAACCATGTTGCTTTCTGCAAATAAGCCTAAGCTCTACTTAGCCAAATATGCATGTTGTGATAGTCCAACTTATATTCACAAACTAGTGATACCTGCCAATACATTCAAAGTATTGACCCTTTGTGCCTGCAACCTATCATGTTGCAGGTTATTCTATTGATGAGTGAGGAACGATGATAGGATTGTGAGTCTACACCCAACATGTTTTCATGTGGCACATGAAGATGAAGGACTCCATGCTTTACTTGTATTCTGCTGCTTTGTAATACGATAGCCTATGGCTATGAGTTTGTAATAAGTATTCATATTTTGGATCTTGCGATGTAATATGACCTTTGTATCTTGATATTACATCTTAAACTGTGGGTGCTAGCTATTTGATCCAGGGACTAGCACTATAATCACAGGGATTCGAACCAAACCAGGTTCGGGTCTTTACAGATGGTATCAGGGCACTGTGTTGCCTGTAGGTTCGTAACCCTAGGAATTGGACAAACCCCTTGTTAGGAATGAACTTATATTTTTATACTGATTAGATTTTCTCGTATACCTTGATCATTCTTTACTGAATCTCTTCTCCTTCAAACATGTAGAGGACCAGCCTTTGCTTTCTCTAAGGACCTTAAGGATGGATCATGCCAACAAGGAGATCAAGATACAAGTTGTGACAAGTCCTCGAGCTTGCAAAATATGTGGAGAAGTAGGCCACACCTCTAAGGAACATCAAGATCAATGTCCCTTTGGTGATCACAACCATCTAGTTGGAGAATGCCCCACATCTCAAGTCACTTGTTACCTATGTGAAGGAACCAACCACATTCCTGCCAAGTGCCATCTCGACTTCATAGTGCAATAAGTGAAAGAGCAAATCAAGGATGGAATGAATCAAGCTCTTAGGAAGAAAGAAGAAAACCTTAGCCATATCACCTGCTCCAAATGCAAGAAAGAAGGACACAATATCAATGAATGCCCGGAGAAGGAAGTTCAAGAAAACCACAACAACACTTCAAGAAAAAGTACTGGAGACATGAAAAAAGTGTTTTGTCATCGCTGCCGGAAGATAGGACACTTCACCGATGATTTCCCAACTCGAAAGAGAGCTCCCACTGATGTTATCATAGTGCGACCCATGAGACATTAGATTGCCTACCAATTATCATGTTTGAGTTATCGATATCGTGTTAGCGTATGGATCATGCCGACCTATGTGGTATGACTATACTAGGTTGCTTGTTTCAAGAAAACTTGTTGTTTTCTTCTATAATGAGTTAAACTCAGAAGTTTCTAAGTGATTGGTTGCTTGATGAATGTTTGATTGAACTGGTTTGTTTTGGGTTGAGTGTGTTAGAACTCCCTTAGACCTATCTATCTATCTATCTATCATTACTTATCCCTATTAAACCAACAGATGCCTCCAAGACGCGCCAACGACCATGATAACAATGGAGACAACAACAACAATGAAAATGAGATGCAACAGATGATGACTGCACAGACTCAGCTAATGCAGATGATGACACAATTCATGACGACCATCAACAATCAGAATCAGAACAACAACAATCCACCACCTCTGGATATGCTCACTACATTTCTGAGGTTGAGACCTACAAAGTTCTCTGGTACTTCTGATCCAATGGTAGCTGATGACTGGTTACGTTCGGTGAACAGGGATCTAGTGACCATTGGATGCTCTAATGCTGAGAAAGTGAGATTTGCAGCACACTTGCTTGAAGGCCCTGCAGCTACATGGTGGGACAACTTTCAACTCACTCACCCCATTGAAGAAGTGACTTGGGAAATATTTGAAGATGGTTTCCGCACCAATCATATCTCTTCAGGCGTGATGATCCGAAAGAAGAAGGAGTTTCACAACCTTAAACAGTGTCACCGCATCATTGCTGAATACATTGTGGAATTTAACAATCTATCACGTTATGCTCCAGACGATACTGATACTGATGCTAAGAGGAAGGAAAAGTTCCTAGATGGACTGAATGATGAACTTTCCATGCAATTATCAGTTGCTTATGTTCCAACTTATCAATCAATATGTGACAAAGCTAGAATTTTAGAGGGTAAGAAGGACAAAGTTGAGGACAGGAAGAGGAAGCATAGCTTTGACAAATATCACTCAGGATCATCACAGAAGATGCGTTCATTCAGAAGGGACAATGGAAATTCTGGATCACATCAGCATGAAGGAAACGGACATAATCACCATCATCACCAGAATCACCACATCAATAATGGAAGTGGTAGTAACAATGTGAATGGTACTAACAATGGAGATAACCTTGGTCAGAACCAACATAATGATCCCAAGAAAGACATTAGCCAGTTGCAGTGTTACAATTGTAAGGAACTTGGACACTTTGCAGCAGACTGTCCTGAGAAGAAGAATAATAAGAATATTGGAGACTCTAATGGGAGCAATTCCAATGTGACCCAGAAAGGACATGTGAACCACATCAACATGTATGGAACCCTTGAAGAACTAGATGATGTGGATGGTAAGCTTTAGCTAACTCAATTCAGTGGCATAAGAATCAAAAGATGAAGAAATGTTAACAACCTTTGGATGTTAATCATTGGACCCTTAGCCAAGTGAATCATCGAATGAAACCCAACAAAGTTTCCTTTTAAGGGTGGTAGCACCCAAGTTATCCAAAAACCCAGCCTATTCTTTCTAGCCTTCCCGAATCTCGGGACAAGATTCCTTTTAAGGGTGGTAGTCTGTCACATCCCAAAATTTTCCAAATTTTGAAATGTGAAAAAACTTAAAAAAAGTGAAGAATCAAGTTCTTTGAAATTCAGAAGGAACAAAAACTTTTGGAACATTTAATATAATGCCTCCAAAACTCAAGCCAAATAAAATGTTTTTTATTTGTGAAGTGGTGTGCATGTTTTAAAATCCCAAATCATGAAGCATGCATGAGCATCTTGACTTGGTTGCATTTTAAAAACCTAAGAGAAGTGAAAAATATCTCAAACCCTAAAACTCTAATTGTTTGTTAATACTAAGAACAACACAATACTATGGATATACTCCATATTTATATTAAACAAAAGAACTCCTATGACAGATAAAAAGATAAAGGGCAAAATAATAAAACAATAGAGATTTGGTTTCATCCAATTTGGATTCATGGATAAAAAGATATGAATTATTTGAGAATAGAATTAAGAAAATACAATCTTAGCTATTAAAGCCAAAGTGAATAAATTTGGTTAGAAAAATTTGAGTTAGGAAGTAAATGTGTTCTATAATGCCCTAAAAATCTAATTTGAGTTTTACAAATTTTTAGAAATTTGTTTGATTCAAATTGGATCACTAAATCAAAAGTTTTTGGAGAAAACAGAAAAAGAAAAAGAAAAACTGAAAGAATAAGCAAAGAAAAAAATCGCAGCAGCAGTCTGGCCTGCTCGGCCCACACCCCCAGCCCAATAGAAGCCCACCCGGCTCTCCCCTTTCCCTCTCTGGTTCTTTCTCACCGACTCCTCTTCACCCCCTCTCGCTGCCACCATGGTCCCACCTCCACGTCACCCTCCACCTCACCTTCTTCCACCACGGGGACGAACTGCCTCTCTCCCTCCCTCTACCATTTCTAATCCGTTTGATTCCGAGCGTTTGCGCGTTTAATTCTCCACTCCGACCCCTTCCCCTTAAACCCCACTCCCTCCTCTTTGCTTCCCCTCACACCCCACCACTTGAGAGCCCCTAGGCTGCTCGGAATCGAGCTCAGACCGCCGCAGACACCGACGAGCTCTGGCGACGATTCCGGAGAGAATCCACTTCCCCGTGCCCTCCCCTCTATCCTATTAGCTTCGCCATGCCCTGGCGCATCTACTGACAATTCCCATGCATTTTTCTGTGCCCCAGGTTGTCGTCACGGTCACCACCGATGTCACCCTCTGCCGCCGCCGTTCACCCGCGATTTTCGGTGAGACGCAGGTTCCCGCCGCCCTCTTTTTTCCCACAACCAGCTTGTACAGGACCTGGCACACCTCTCCGACCTTCTATTTTGTCTGCTCGAGCCCCAGGGCGACTCCACCATCTCAGAGACGCGAGCTCCACCCTCGGCAGGTACTCCGGCGAGGAATCCCCGGCGAATCCGAGCGCCCCTCCCTCCACCATGACCACCATCGAGACCATTGAGACCGTCGCAACCCGCCGGTAAGATCGCCACTTCCCCTACCCCTCTAGAACCACCGGAGCGCCACCCACCCGACGCACCGCCGCCGCGCGCCGTTGCCAGCGCCGCCAGTCGGTGGCCAGAGTGCTGAGCACCGTCCGATCTAGTCCCAGCGGCTAAGATTAGATTACTAATCGAAGCGATATCAGCCGATCTGATCCACTCGTTTCCACTTAGAATCCAACAGCCCGCAGTGGTCGATCCAACCGAATTGGTACCAGCCAATAAGATTACGCCACGTTGGCCTGAGCATCTGTTTAAATTAGAAAATAGACAGTATTTGTATTAAAGTTAGAAATTCAATAACTTTTGATCCACAATTTAGAAAAATACAAATTTGGTGTCCATGGATTCAAAACAATGAGAGCTTCACTTCTGAGGCCTTATCTCACCCTTTTGCTTCTGAAAATTGGAGTTTTAAGCAGAATCTTTTTAGGACTATTTTACCCATAAAAATTACTTTGTAAATTATTTTTGGGTGAATCTTTTTGCTATGGATTGCAAATTGAACCCTCTGTATAGTAGGACCAAAATATAAATTTAGTTGACTATAAATAATAACATGGAAATTATTTAGTGAGTATAGCCTTTCCAAATACTAGAAATTATTGCTAATTGTTACAATCGCACAAATGGTTGCATTTGTAATCTTGCAATTATAAAATGTTCAGAAAACACTTAGTAATGTTCAAAACCTTGATATAACAATTTGTACAATAAAATTGCCATCTTGCATGCTCGCATATTTTGAATGATTTTTGTATTGTCGTTTGTGTTGATCTTGTGCATGTTTTGTTTTGGTTGTTTTGTTTGATAGATTGTGTGGATTATCAAGTGTGTTACTGCAAAGAGTGTACCAACACCACCAACTACTAAGGCAAGTGGCATTATCATCCATGTCCTACTATTTTCATTGCACTTAGTGGATCTTGTAGTATGCATGATAAGACTACTATGATACTATGCTATGTCCTATTTAGGATATCCTTTATATCTTCCTTAGTGAAAACACTGTAGTTGTAGTATGCTTAGCCCTGCTATAGATTCAGGGTGGAATATACCATATTGTGATTATATGAAGTGTTGGAAAAATATATGTTTTATATAATAAAACAAGTACTCAATGAAACACCTGGGTGGAATGTGGATACTCATTTGAGAATAAGGTGGCAACGAAGGGAACCATATCTATGGCTATCTCGTTTGTGCGTGCACTAGAAGAATACCACCCAGGAACTTAGAGATTGAACTTGTTTCTCGTACAGTGGCTTTCGTGTACATCCACATGCCAAATGGGCTCTGGCCTAGTCAATTACATAGTGGGAGACCCATGCATTGGCACCTCTTTAGGTTAACTTGAATTATGTATTGGAGGTATATCCTTGCATTGTTGCCTGGTAGATGTGCTGGCATTATGTATTGGGAGGACTTCTATGGAAAGACTTTGTCACATTCTCGATCTGCCGGTTCTCCATCTTGGTGAGTACTAATCCAGCGGCCATTAGTGGCGTCAAGACGAGATTGTGTCTTGTGGGCAAAGTGTACAACTTCTGCAGAAGATTAAATTCTAAGTACTTAGCCGTGTCCCCGGTTATGGACAACTCTGAGCAACTAAGGCCTGAAGCTATGAAAGATCTCGACATTCTAATTTCTCAAAGTAAAACTTGATGGTGACTACAAGGGATTAGGAGAACATGGAGTTTGCCAAGGAGTTCAGAAAATTATTGAAAGATGAAAAGTATTTTGCAAAGATAGGATAAAACCATGTTGCTTTCTGCAAATAAGCCTAAGCTCTACTTAGCCAAATATGCATGTTGTGATAGTCCAACTTATATTCACAAACTAGTGATACCTGCCAATACATTCAAAGTATTGACCCTTTGTGGCTGTAACCTATCATGTTGCAGGTTATTCTATTGATGAGTGAGGAATGATGATAGGATTATGAGTCTACACCCAACATGTTTGCCTGTGGCACATGAAGATGAAGGACTCCATGCTTTACTTGTATTCTGCTGCTTTGTAATAAGATAGCCTATGGCTATGAGTTTGTAATAAGTATTCATATTCTGGATCTTGCGATGTAATATGACCTTTGTATCTTGATATTACATCTTAAACTGTGGGTGCTAGCTATTCGATCCAGGGACTAGCACTGTAATCACAAGGATTCGAACCAAGCTAGGTTCGGGTCTTTACATAGTGATACAACCATTTCTACGAACCAACCTGAAGTATGGTGCATGGCCGAAGCTAAGATTAGGCTTCTCCAAAAGGATTTGGGCACAGCCAATCGGTGGATCAAGGAATTGAACCGATGATGGATTTCTACTATTGAATATGGCCTTGATGTTGCCGCTGATCTTTAGAAGTTAGTCGCTGAAAATCGTGTTCCCAATTCGGGTGGTGCAGAGGTCAATGAGATCAATGTGACGGTTTTGGAATAGGTGAAAGCACGAGCAGAGATTCTCCGCACATATTTGCAGACAGATGATTTTTGAAGGGTGATGAAAGAGCTTCCATGCGAATAGATTATTATTTCGAATAATGAGGATGACTTGCCTTGTGTTGTTAGCCTGATATTTTCTTTGGCACGCTATATGAAATTGTACTGTACATACTTGCTGCATCTGGGCAATGTATCCGGGTCTCGTTCTAGCCATTCGGAAAATAGAAAAACAACATTTTCTTGTGATAAACTTGAAATCTTATTTTGCACTTTTGTTTAGATCTGTAGACAGACGTTTTGCTGAAAATTAACACATTACCATGAAATGTAGTTCGAGAATGACCATGTCCATGTGCCCATTATCGTGAATAAATTCGTGCACTATATACTTGTGTGGTCCTAAAGTCAAACTTTTAGACTTCAGTAGTAGATCGAGTAAAAAAATCAACTAAGAGACAAACCACAAGCCGAAATCACCTCTTCCACCAAGCAGTGCGCCAGAAACACCCACCACAATGGGCTCCTGTGTCCAAAATTCAAACGGTATGAAATTTTCGTCTCGCCATTCGGTCCAGAAACAACGCGCCAAAGGCCATTCCTCGAAATGGTTTCTCTTGTAAATTCCCACGCGCCACACAATTCAAAGTTTTAAACATACTAGTACCACCCGCGCCCTTCGTGCCGAATCCCTCGAGATCTTCTTGCACGACCATGGTCGTGCTCCTTCCCTCCCATCTCCCCTTCGTAGCCTCTCCACTAGCATGCCACCATAGCGACCGAAGACGTTTTACCAGCTCCCAAGGCTGGCCCGCACAAGATCAGCTCCTCTGTACACGAGGTCCACGACGTTGGAGCCGGCTCAGCAACACCGTCGCAGCTTCGTTGGATCCACTTCCCTGACTCCACAACACCGGATCTGCTTCCTCGACCTTGTCCACAGCGCCGAAGAGATGAGGAGGCAAATCCGCTCAAGGGCGAACGGCGAGGTCATAGCTCACCATAAGTCCGACAAATGCAAGGGAAGGAAATCGCGTAATCGCGGTCACAAAGGTTGCCACCATACACTTCATATGCTCTTTTCGCATTTGATGTCTGAAAGTAGTTCATCGCTTGTTTCACTACATTCTCGCACTTAGTTTTTTTTGCTTATACTCCGACATTTCTTATCGAGGCATCATATAAGAATATGTCTGTCATTGTTCCTTCAGAGATTTCAACTCCTTGCTAGCACTGTACTAACTTGCTCTTCTACACACACCTCACTCCTAAATCTCATAAGATATATTTTTGCTGATGCATGTAAGGTGATTTGCGGCCGACTGATGAGGAAGAATGGAATATTAGGGAAGATAGATTATTAAAGAATTCCAAATATGCAAGGTCGCTCGGCCCATAGAGAGTTAGATCTTTCGTAGCTACCACCACCAATCATGAAGTCCAGGATTCTGATGCAGAATTTTATCCTTGAGATCAACAAAACTCCGAGGGAGACCTGACTTAGGAAGATGGATCGGTCGAGAACCCCCTCCCTAATCCGCATGCTTGTCCACTGCCCAAGGTGCTTGCTCTGTCTTGTCATGCAATATTTGTTTCATCTTCCATGTTTCATACCTCAATTCCCACCAAATGTTGTACAATGCCATCTACTTAGTTCATGCATCATATATGTCCAGCATATCTTGCCTTACTATTCTTCTGTTCTATCCGCATCTCATTTTACATAGGACTTTGATAGATTAATGTATCACTTATGTGTGTCAGGAATCAGCTGGTTCACTTAAGACCCTTCTAGGTACCAGCAGGAAGAAAAACTATGATCGGCAAGTGTTTGATTCAGAATTGTTTTCTGTTGATGAACAATATTTTGAGGGAGACCTGACTCAGGAAGTTGGACCCGTCGAGGACCTCCCTGCTAGTCTGCCCTCTTATCCACCCCCAAGGTGCTTGATCTATTTTTTAATTGTGATATTTGTCTCATATTCCATGTTTCGTACCTCAATTCCCACCAAATCTTGTGCAATGCCATCTGCTTAGTTCATTCATCATATATGTTCAGCATATCTTGCCTTACTGTTCTTCTATTCTATCGGCGTCTCATTTTATAAAGGACTTTGATAGATTAATGTATCACTTATGTGTGTCAGGAATCAGCTAGTTCACCTAAGACCCTTCCAGGTACCAGCAGGGAGAAAAACTATGATCGGCAAGTGCCTAGTCCAGCATTAGTTTCTGTTGATGAACAATATTTCGACGGAGACCTAACTCAGGAAGTTGGACCCATTAGGGACCTCCCTGCTAGTCCGCCAGCTGGTCCACCCCCCAAGGTGCTTGCTCTATTTTTAATTGTAATATTTGTTGCATTTTCCATGTTTTGTGTTTCAATCCCACCAAATATTTTGCAATGCCCTCTTCCTAGTTCATGCATCATATATATAGAGCACATTTTGCCTTACTATTCTTCTGTTCCATCTGCATCTCATTACATATAGAACTATAACAGACTGAAGTATTGTTTATGCGTGTCTGGAATCAGCTGGTTCATGTAAGACACGTTTAGGTACCAAACGCGAAGCATCGACAAGCCGTCCTGCTAATGCTACTGGTGGAAACGCGCCGTGAAATACAATAAACAAAAATCAGGAAACTCACATACGGCTAAAAAGTGTCGTCTTGGCGGCACACCACAGGTTCCAACAGTAGTAGACGCAGCAAATACCATCCCACACATTCCACAATCAGCAATTTCCAATCAAGACCTAGCAACAATTGACATCCAAACCAGTTTTGACCTCTACTTGCCTAACACTAGTGGCACAACACCAACAAGCTAGCGATGATCAGCAACCTGTTGATCAGCCTATCGCCAAACAAGGTATGTGTTCCAAGGATTATCGATGCATGCTTCCTTATATATACCGTGCAAGCTTGATGTAATGACTGAATTGGCAGCTACACGAAGATTTAAGAAAAGGGGGCCAACGGTAGGAAAAAAGCTTGAAGCTAAAATTTCTAGAACGCGATCTAGATATTGCATCAATTCTATTGTGCTTGGCAAGCAAAGGATAGAAGATCCAAAAGAATCTTCTTTTCTAGCATTGAAAATAGGTGTTTTTGTCAGGAATGATATTCCCATCTTCGCATCGTTCAAGATCCACCAACAGACCCCTGACCATTACAATTTATTACTGCAGAAGTTACATGCAAGTCATGGTGCTCTATCCCATGCATTCAAGCTTGCTCGTGGGTCTATTCTAAGTCACATAACACATCAAATGTTCCATTCTTGCCGACAGACAAAATTCAACTTTGATTAGGATAATGAGGATGTAGAGTATGTTCTCATGGACATGTTTTTGCGCCAGTAGCACCATAGGCAAAAGAGTAAATACGTTGATGGTAAGGCAAGCAAGGATATTCAAAGAACAACTCCTATGGAACACACTATGACTGACCAACACTGGATTGATCTTCTCGACCACTGGTTTGATCCAAAGATTATGGTATGGTTTGTGAAGAATGATACCATATCACATTCGAAATTCCTATTTACACATATGTATCACTAGTCTCCTTTTGTAGATGAACACTGGAAAAATAGGAGAAACCATGCCGCACAACGCTTAACAAACCGAACTGGATCTCGTGCATTGGTTGGCCACCTGAGTACAATAGTAAGAATAATTAGTTTTTAATCTTCTACAGACTTTGTGCTTCTTATATTTTGATAATGTGTTCCGCCCACTTTCCAGAAAGGTGCGGTAAGTCTGCAGCAAAAATTCTAGGCATGCCAGACGAGCAAAAAAGAAGGGCTCAATCCCTCAACTAAGAGTGTTATTGTAAGCCTTCTGTTCGATTGATATTTTGTGATGACACACCCTCAGTGATTTATATGTATAGTTAGATGTGCAACACTACTTGAACTGCTGCCCAATTTTCTTTTTAATTTAAGTAGATGATTTCCAACTAGTGTGAGTTTTAGTTTTCAGTTGTACAAAGAGTTATCTTGTGTATATCATGCACCCGGCAATGAAGAAACAGACAGATGCCATGTTGGCATAGTCCTGTTATTGCATGCTAGTGATAAAATTCTTATCAGTATGATCAGATAGCTATACTTTTACTACAATATATATGATGCATAATCAGCCATGCCAACTTGTAAGATTTGTTCATATACAGGTTAAATGTTTTGTCTGCATGTTTCTCTGTATTATCTTTTCTTCTCTCACCCATGTCTACCAACTGATAACCTTACAGATTAAATTAAATGAGGAGATGGAAAAACCTGGGAAAGATGGTCTAGAACAAACCCAAGAAGAATGTATGGAAACATTTAAAATAGTACTAAAAGGTGAAGGTCATCGTAAAAGCACGTTCATGCGTAATGCTGGATTGTCGTAGTGCAAGTCCAAGTCACCGTATTTGTCTAGTCAGGAAGAAATTGTAGCACTACGGGCGGAACAGGAAGTGCATAGACGAGCAATCGATGATATGTTGAAGATGTTACGAGATCAGCAGAATTCTCAAGAGCCCATAGATGAAGAGACTCTTCTAAATTGAAGATGAACCCTGAAAATGACAGGTGAGTACAATGGTACTGTGAAATGGTTCCTGCTACAGAGCCCGGGTTGTGTTTGGGGCCATGTAACAAAAACGGAGGGAGTATTTGTTTTGCATCATGCTTTTAGGGCCTGTTCGCTTCACAAGGATTCGGAAGGAATTTCATGGGGTCAGATTCCTTCGGAAATTTTTCCTACCAGACCGTTCGGTTTGAAGGATCACACCTGATCTATTCCATAGGAAAGGATTTCTCTCCCGTACTTTTTGGAGGAAACAACACATCTACTTAGATCAAAGGAACGCCAGCGGCAAAGCTTCATGCGGATCGAATGCCTGACCTTTTTTAATTCCTGTTGTTTAGATATCCTACAGTTTTGTCTTGTACAGCTAACCCAATTCCTATACATGTCCACCTTCCTTTGTTTCTTGAACATGTAAACCGAACGTGGCCTTATCTGTTTACCGTATGCTCGATGCACAAAAATCTTGTGCCCCAACCTCACTCTCAGCCTTGGATTCATGAACCTCACAAAGGTTTTTTCTTCTTTGGACAACCGCCAAATTCAAAATCTCAGTCCACCAACAAATCCTACTGCTTACCATGTTTGAATCGGAGATTATGTATCCAATTTATTTTCCAATATGGTCAATATTTCTATGATCAGTTGATGTGAATCAGCCTTAAATTCGTACTGAAGGAGTACCATTAACGAAATTAAAAATCTCAGTCGAGCGGAAAAACCTGCAGCCAACCCTGTTTGAATCGGAGTTATCCAATTTTCATTATGGATGATAAGTTCATGTCACTCTTGGTCTTCAATTCCTGAATAGGTAGTACACCTTTTATCCAAATATTGCTTGGACGCTAGCCAAATTCAAAATATCAGTTTGTGCAATTATTATGCTCATGGATGATTAGTTGGTGTGACTTTAGGACTTGAATTCCTGGATAGATAACATACGGTCTACTAGATTTTTCCTACTATTATTTGGCCGGTAGCCAAATTCAAAATCTCAATCGATCGGCAAAATCACACACTGACCTTGAAGCATTTCCCGCCCCACCGTTTCAAAAACTTTGTGGCAAAATCTCCCACCTGGGACAACCATTTTTCTGTTATTATTATTTGGCTGGTAGCCAAATTCAAAATCTCTATCAAGCGGCAAAATCAAACACTGACTTTGAAGCATTTCCCATCCCACCGTTTCAAAAACTTTGAGGACAAATCTCCCATCGGGGAGTACCACTTATTAATTATTATTTGGTTGGTAGTCAAATTCAAAATCTTTGTCGAGCGGCAAAATAAAAAACTGACTTTGAAGCATTTCCCACCCCACCGTTTCAAAAACTTTGAGGCCAAATCTCCAACCGGGGAGTACCATTTTTCTATTATTATTATTTGTCCGGTAGCCAAATTCAAAATCTCTGTCGAGCGGCAAAATCAACCACCGACTTTGAAGCATTTCCTGCCCCACCGTTTCAAAAACTTTGAGGCCATATCTCCCACCAGAGAGTACCACTTTTCTATTAATTATTATTTGGCCAGTAGTCAAATTCAAAATCTTTGCAGAGCGGCAAAGTCAAAAACCGACTTTGAAGCATTTCCCACCCTACCGTTTCAAAAAACTTGAGGCCAAATGACGAGGCGTAACCTCCGCAATGCCCATGGTGATGGACTTGGAGTTTCGTGGAAAAGAGAACGCTGGGGATTTTGTCGGATGTTCAGGGAAACAATGGAATCAAAGTCGCCTGCATATTGAGTAACCGCACTATTACAAGTTGTCCTATAGATTTCTGTACCCTCGCTTGGGATTCTCCCATCCTATATATAATAGGTCGGGTCTCAAAGCTATATGCGGAGAGGTTTCATACACGCACAATTACAATACATATGTTGGTTCATAATCTCTTTCCTAATACAATCAAGTCTTTGTTGGTTGCTTCCTTGGGCTGTCATCTTAAACCTTCATGGGTTGTAAGCCTTTTACCCGACATAGGGTAGCGAATCATAGTTATTCGAGTAACCGTACCTATGTCAGTAGCCCCTAAGACTCTACTTGAACCGTGGTTTCAGGTTGAGTCTCAAAGTTTCTTTTCCTTTATTTTTATCAGTTTTTTGTAGTGATTTAGTACAACGAGCCTGATGCTTCCAACGGATCGGGAATTAGTTAATTGCTCCTGGGCAAAATCAAGGTTGTCCTACATCAAATTCAAGTCCCTAGGCTCGAATCTGGAATTTGTTACTGGCGTAATTCAGTTCGGGCCGCTGAGGTCTTACCGAATACTGAATTCTAGCTTCTTATTTTATTGGGTACCCAATGCGTCCATCGGGATTTTTCATAGTATCGTTGATATGGATATTTAATGGTAGAGCGCATTCTTGTGCGATTAGTAGGCCACACAGGACGAAATCCTAGGGTATTACATTCATGTTTCTGAACACGACATTCGGATTTTTGTCGCGTTTGAGCACGATCTGAGATTTTTGGCTTTTTTGGTGGTTGCCCTGCTGGACCGGTTTACCAAATAGTTCTAATGCTTTATATTGGCTCTCGATGGGAGTATTTTTTCTTTTGAGGATACACTGATGTAAGACTCAAAAGAAATTTCCAATCATAAATATTTTGTTTAATACACAATTGTATTTTTATCGGGTGCACGCCAGTGCTCCTGATGGGAGTAGCACCCTAGGCTATGTTCGGATGCTTGTATCTGGACATAGGCTCATAGTTGTTGTTATCTTGATGGAAAGCATAGATCTTTTGAACAATAATAAAAAGCTTTAAGGCACGGAAAACTTATCTCTGTCTACATAAGGCAAAAATTCGATGATACATTATTCTTTAGGCGGATGGCATCTAGCCATTCACTTGGATATTCTGGCTTAAGAAGCCGAACTTTAACTCTTATCATATTGTAAGTAATTTTATGCGTAAAATCGTCGTAGTTGTGCTACGTTCCATGGATTTGAGTAATTTACTCATGTCTTCTTGTCTTGTAGTCGATCTGCTCCTCCAGAATAACTTCTTTGACGATGTATGGTCCTTCCCATGGCGATTCTAACTTCTTGTGGCCATCTTCCTTGAGGCGAAGAACTAGGCCCCCTACTGAAAAGGACCTAGGCCACAATCTTCTACTGTGGTAATTGCACAGATTTTGCTGGTACATAGTTGATCTTTGGAGGGCTTCATCTCGAGCTTCATCAAGTGCATCCACATCATCTTCAAGTGATTCTCTTGATTCCTCTTCATCATATGCAGCTACTCTTGGGGATTCATGTGACACCTCAACAGGAAGCACGACTTCTGCACTTTGGACCAAAAAGAAAGGTGTCTCTTGTGTCGAATTATTTGGAGTTATTCGTAAGCTCCATACCACGGATGGCAATTCATCAACCCATGCTCCTTTTTCTCTGTCAAGTGGTGCTAGTAGTCTTTTCATGAGTCTAGTAGTAACCAGTCCATTGGCTTTTTCTACCTCTCCATTTGTTTGCAGGTGAGCTACTGAAGCGTAGCTTACTTTGATACCCATCTCCTGGCAGTACTCCTTGAACTCATTGGAAGTGAAGCTGGTCCCATTGTCCGTGATGATGCTGTTTGGTACGCCAAACCAAAATACTATGGATTTAATAAAATTCATAGCCAAAGTTCCGTCTTGGGTGGTGACAGGCATTGCTTCAATCCATTTAGTAAATTTGTTGACTGCTACTAGCAGAAAGATGTGTCCTCCTGACGATGATCTGTGAAGTTTTCCCCCCATATCTAGTCCCCACTGAGCAAAAGGCCAAGCCAAAGGTATAGGGTTCAACTCAGCGGTGGGTGCTCTAGGCTTTGTTGCGAATCGTTGACATGCCTCACATGTTCTGACAATGTCTTTTGCATCATGAACTGCAATGAGCCAGTAAAATCCTACCCTAAATGCTTTTGCAGCAATTGGTCGGCTACTAGCATGGTGACCACAAACCCTTCGTGTATATCTTTGAGTATGATTTTTTCCTTCTTCGGGTGTTACACAACGCTGCAACACGCCCGAAATACTTCTCTTATAGAGATCTCCTTTGATTATTCTGAAGGCCTTCGATCTTTGGGTGATTCGCCGGGCTTCTATCACATCTTCAGGTAACTCTCCCTTAGTCATGTATGCTATATACAACTGCATCTAGGTAGGCTCAATTAGCATGACCTCTCTAATTTGTTCTTCTTCTTCGATGGCCTCTTCTATGTTTTTGGCTTCTGATGGAGCCCCCGAATCTTTTTGTAGATGTTTCTTTTTTCCTTCTTTTGGTGCTACAACCTTGGAGACTCATTTTGCTTTGATGGATCGCTCCGTTATTTCTTCCCAAAAGACTCCGGGTGGTATTGGTAAGCACAAGGATCCGATGTTTGCTAGATTGTCGGCTTCTTCATTGATTTCTCTCCCTATATGTGATACTTCACACCCATCAAATTGAGCTTCCATAACACCATATAGATCACGATAAGCAACCATATTTTCACTGATGGCGTCACACTTGTTCATTGCTTGTTGTGCCACAAGATTGGAATCTCTGAAGATTTTAAAGCGAGTTGCATCGCAAGCTTTGTCCATTCGCATGCCATGCAATATGGCCTCATATTCTGCTTTGTTATTGGATGTGTTTACAAATCTCATCCGAAGTATATAGCGCATTTTGTCACCTTGAGGTGATATTAATATGACTCCTGCTCCTTCTGTTCTTTTTGATCCATCAAAGTACATTGTCCAAGCACTAGAATGGTCTGGTGGACCTGCACATTGTAACTCTGTCCACTTTGTGATGAAATCCAGCAGAACTTGTGACTTGATTGCTTTGTGCTTCTCATACGTGATATCCCGAGGGGATAATTCGATGCCCCATAGAGAGACATGTCTAGTTGCTTCTGGATTGTTGAGGATGTTTGACAAAGGCGCTTCATTGACCACTATGATTGGATGCTCCGAAAAATAGTGGTGTAGTTTTCGTGCGGTCATAAATACCCTGTATGCTAGTTTTTGGTAGTGTGGGTACCTTTTTTTGGATGGCGATAAAACCTCGCTCAGGAAGTAAACTGGCCTCTACACACCGTGGGTCTTCCCTTCTTCGGGTCGCTCCACAACCAGGACCGTGCTGACCACTTGATTTGTAGCAGCAATATAAAGTAGTAAAGGCTCTTTCTCTTTTGGCGACACGACGATAGGAGATGTCGAAAGTGTCCTTTTAAGATCTTCAAAGGCGCGCTGAGCTTCTTCTGTCCATTCGAATTTTTCTGATTTTCTCATGAGGGCGTAAAATGGCAGTGCTTTTTCTCCTAACCTTGCAATGAAACGACTGAGTGCCGCTACTCGCCCTGCCAATTGTTGTATGCCATGTAGATTTGTTGGCTTCTTCATTGTTAAGATTGCTTGTATTTTCTCGGGATTAGCCTCGATTCCTCTAGTTGATACCAAATACCTGAGGACTTGCCCTGCCGGGACACCAAAGGAGCATTTCTTTGGGTTCAGTTTGATGCTGAACTTGTCGAGATTGTTGAATGTTTCCTCAAGGTCCTTGATGAGCGCAGATCCTTGTCTTGTTGTAACTATAACGTCATCAATATATACATGTATGTTTGTGCCTATTTGGCTTCCCAAACACTTCTACATCATCCGTTGATATCTTGCCCCGGCGTTCTTGAGGCCAAAAGGCATTGTTGTGTAATAGAATAGACCATAAGGCATGATAAATGTCGTTTTCTCCAGATCTTATTCCTTCATCCTGATCTGGTGATATCCTGAGTAAACATCCAGGAAAGAAAGACGTTCGCATCTCCCGGTTGCATCGATTATCTGGCCGATTCGCGGCAATGGGAAGTGATCTTTTGCATAATGTTTGTTCAGTGCAGTAAAGTCAATGCACATTCAAAGTTCTGTAGTATTTTTCTTTGGAACACATACTGGGTTTTCGACCCACTCTGCTTTTGTTAGTTGCTTGATAAAACCAGCATCAATAAGGCAATGGAGCTCTTTTCTAATGGCTTTACACTTTGGTTTTGTGAAGCGACGAAGCGGTTGCTTTACTGGCTTCGCCTTTGGATCCAGATTTAATGTGTGCTCAGCGAGTTCCTTGGGAATCCCTGGCATGTAAAAAGGTAGCCATGCAAAGATCTCCAAGTGCTCATGGAGGAACTCGATGAGCATGCTTTCCTATGCGGGGTCAAGGTTGGAAGCCACAAATGTTGTTTTTTCGGGTCGATGGGGTGCATATGTACTTCTTTTGTGTCCTTTTCTGTGTCAAAAGCCTGATCGGGATTGACACGCGCTACTTCCAATGGTTGTGCATCTGCTGAAGTTTTGAGTTGTTCAAACTCCATTGCCATCCCGAAAGATTTATAAATTTTGTTGAACTCTCAATCACAATCGGCACGTGTGAAGCTTCCTCTTATTGTGATGATTCCTTTTGGAGCTGGCATTTTCATTACTAGGTACGCATAGTATGGTACTGCCATAAACCGTGCGAAGGCTAGCCGTCCCAGGATCACATGGTATTGTGATGGCCAGTCCATGACTTCGAATTCAAGTTTTTCTCGCCTAAAATTTACTTCTGAACCAAAAACAACATCAAGAAATACTTTGCCTAAAGGAATTTCGGTTTACCTGGTACTATTCCGTGGAAAGATGTTTTTGTTGGCGCGAGATTGTCCAGTGGGTAGCCTATTGTTCTCAACATTGTTGTGTAGATCAGATTTATGTTGCTTCCTGCGTCCATGAATACCTTGCACATATCGAAACCGCCAATTTGTGCTTCTACTATCAAGGCTGAATGGCCTGGTCGTGGGACCCAAAGCGGGTGATCAGCTCTATTGAATGTGATTTCTTGCTCGGACCAATGAAGATATTCGGGTGTGGTCGATGTTGCTGTTTCCGCCATATTGATTTGTCTTGTGATAAGCTTCTGAATTCGGTTGGATGGACGCCCTTTCTAAATCATGGACATTGCTCCTTTTGACCTAGGGTCCTTGTTGTTTCGATCATTTGTGTTCTATGCTGGTGCCGCTGGTGGTGGTGGTGGTGCGCCAATGGCTAATACGCCAGGCATAGATGCATATCCCCGGTTCACCGCTTCGGTTGCCTTTGCATTACAAAGCTCTTGCATCTTCAAGAATGTTCGGCAGTCCTTCATGAGGTGGTTAGACTGTCGTCTACCTGCTAAGTCGTAAAAATGCATATTACAGGGTCCTTATAGCATTTGCATTGCGGACATAGGTGGGTCTCGTACTCTTGGCTGATACCGATATGCGGACTGGCTTCCTCCGACGCCATCCCTGTTCTGGCGGTATCCGCTATTGTGATTGTTGCTTCTGTTATTTCCTTCACCCAAAAAACCTGTTGCGATGTAACTTGGTCTTGTGGTTCCATCGTTATTCCTTCTTCTTCTATCATTTCCGCGCTTATCTCTATCTTCTTCGGGTGATTGCGTGCGCTTATTATGCGACGCGTCCTCCCCATCAGCCCAGCGATTTGCTATTTCCATTAGTTGTGAGATTGTTTTGGGTTTAACCTGTCCCAGTTCTTCTGTGAATTCTCGGCGACAGAGGCCATCGTTGAAGGCGTCAATGGCCCTTTCGTTGGATATGGACTCAGCTGAGTTTTTGATGATATTCCATCACTGGATGAATGCTCTTATTGATTCCCCGGATTTTTGCATGCATGCTCGCAATTGCTCCAAGGATGCTGGTCGTTTAAACATGGATTGGAAGTGCCGGATGAACTTGTCTTCTAGGTCATTCCAGCTACCAATGGAATCTTCGAGTAACTTCCTGAGCCATGATCTTGCAGCGCCGGTGAGATGTAATTGCAGGCTTTGCATTGCGGTAGTTGTGGAGCCACCCTGTAATTGGACAGTGGCCAGATAATCTGCTAACCAAGCTTTGGGTTCTTGGAGCCCATTCTACTTGTGGCGGTCATGTGGAAGTTTGAGGTCCTTGGGTACTGATGCCTTGTGAATTCGCTGCGTGAAACAGCTGGCCCCGCATAGCTCGTGATCATCTTCGTCGTATCCATCATGATATTGTTGGCTGCAGTTCAGATCCCTTGATCCCTCGCTCTTGTGTTGCGTGTTGTCATTTCTTGTGTTACATTGTGGCTCGGGTCCTACGAGATGCGCCTGGTGTGGCGATCGAGATCATCGGGTGTGTCCCACTTGCCGAGGACTGTTGTGATGGCGTGGGGATCTGTCGGGTTGTCGCGTGATTCCTTGCTCTACTTCCACGAGCGAGGCTCCCACCATGCCAAGGTTCATCAGGGCAGAGCGGTGGAGGGCCGCTCGGGGATCATCGGGTGCGGGCTGAGTGGTGATTAGATATGTTTGCGCAGCCACAATGGCTACCTAAGCTGTTTTTGCCTTGATGTTTCCTGCTTGGTTAATTGACATGAATGATAGGTCGCTATCTCGGATGAGTCCACTTCTTTCTACTTCAGGGATATGCCGCAGTCGAGATGCTGCTCTTATTGGTGCTGCTCCTCCTGTTATGCTTCCTGATCCCCGAGTAGAGCTTAACTATGCCCATCGTAAACTGGATTCGTCGGCTAACCTTTTCCTTTCATCGAGTTGCCTCTGCATCCTAAGTAGGTCTCTCTTCTTGTGGTGAAGTAGGTACTGGTATGCTAGTAGATCCTCATGTGAAGCATCCGCTATCACCGGAACTGCTCCCAAAATTGCCTCCCTTGCTTTTTGCCATGCCGATGCTGGTAGCCGAAGTCCTTGTCTCTCTCCTCCGTGCGGTTCTCCACCTCCTCCTCAGACTATGCGATTATGTGTTGTTTCTCCTCCGTTTTCATGGTCTCCTTTCTTTCCATGATTTCCTGCATTGTCATCTGATAAAATATTGTCGGGGTTGAGGATAGGATTACCGTTTTCATCGCGTGGTGTTGTTGTTTCTCCGTTGATCATGTAAACTTGATGGCATGTTATGCATGGTATGATGGCGTCATCTTCTGCTTCAAGAGATGTGCTGATAATGTTCAGAGATTGTATTTTTGGGTAGATCTTCGCCATCCTTTCTTCAAAGTCAATTTTTTGATGCTTTCTTCGGGTTCTAAATTTGCCGGGTGTGCTTCGCATGGTGGGGTTGACTGATGATCTGATCCAAGGAAGAGATTGCCATGAAGGCCATCCAGATCTCCCATATCCATCTCGATTCACTTTCCTTCTTTGACTGCTTCGATCTGTGTTGTGACATCTGTGGAGGATCCGACGGAACATGTCGGTGCCGCCGTAGGCGCAACTTTTTGGACCGACGGTTCTGATGTGATCAAGGCCGAAGGGTGCGATTCTTGCGGGTCGTCTACTTGGAAGTGGAAGCTTCCGATGATTACATCGGATCCGCCGTTGAAATCGGCGGGTACCAATATAGGGTGGGTGGGCGTGGATCTTCTTTCGTCGAGTTGATGCTTGGTGGAGAGCGGTCCGGCGAATCCCTGGTTCCAGCGTTCAGGTTTCCCACAGACGGTGCCAATTGATGAGGGGTAACCTTGGCAATGCCCATGGTGATGGACTTGGGGTTTCGCGGAAAAGAGAATGGTGGGGATTTCATCGAATGTTTAGGGAAACAATGGAATCAAAGTCGCCTGAATATTGAGTAATCGCACTATTACAAGTTGTCCTCTAGATTTCGGTACCCTCGCTTGGGCTTCTTCATGTCTACGCACTTCTATTCTTGTAGACAGTTGTTGGGCCTCCAAGTGCAGAGGTTTGTAGAACAGCAGCAAGTTTTCCCTTAAGTGGATCACCCAAGGTTTATCGAACTCAGGGAGGAAGTGGTCAAAGGTATCCCCTCTCAAGCAACCCTGCAATCAAGATACAAGAAGTCTCTTGTGTCCCTAACACACCCAATACACTTTTCAGGTGTATAGGTGCACTAGTTCGATGAAGAGATAGTGAAATACAAGTGGTATGGATAATTATAAGTGGTAACGGTGATAGAAAATAGCTTGATGGCATGGAAGAGACTAAAGGCAAACTGAAATAAAGATGGAAGCAAGCAAACATGTAACAGATCTAATTGCAAAACGGTGTTTCAATGCTTAGAAACAAGGCCTAGGGATCATACTTTCACTAGTGAACACTCTCATATAAATATCTTCTCTTTATGATACTACTCTTCACTACTCTCTGGTTGGACACTCTAATCCATGGTAGGGTTATAACAGCACACCTCAAAGTAAGCCTTTCCCATCTAGATAACGCCACACTGTCACCTTGAGGTCTAGATGGTTCCAACAAACACCACAATTTCATAGAGACATCCAACTCCAAATATAACTCATAACAAGTATTTGTAATCTCTAGCCTAAGTGCCACCATGGTGTGCACGCTGTCACTTTCACACACATGGGGAGAGCAGAGATCTAATAAAGCACTTGAGTAGCAAGGTAGATCTACTTGATTATAAAGCTCATGATCACAATATGATCATGCATAGAGAGAGATGAACACATAGCTACCGGTAGAACCCTTAGCCTCGAGAGAGAACTACTCCCTCCTCATCATGGGAATCAGCAATGGTGATGGAGATGGTGGAGGAGATCGATGGAGATGGCTCTGGGGGAACTTCTCCGTCCCGGCAGGGTGCCGGAACAGAGACTTTCTGTCCCCCGAATCTCCCCTTCGGTGGCAGCGGCGCTGCGGAACTTTTCGTGGATTTCTGATTAACCATTTAGGGTTTATGCATCGGGAGGATCTTATAGGCAATAGGGCAGATCGAGGGGGTGCCGGAGGGGCCCACACCACCCCCTGGCGTGGCTTGGCATGGCCCGCGCCACCAGGTGGTGTGGCCAGCCCCTGGCCCCTCTCCGTCTCGTCTTCTGGCTCTGTGAGTCTTCCGGTAAAATATCGACTTTGGCTTTTGTTCGGTCCCATTCCGAGAATATTGATTTTCTGACTTTCCTGGAACCAAAAACAGCAGAAAACAGGCAGCTGGCACTGTGGCTCTTGTTAATAGGTTAGTCCAAGAAATCATATGAAAAGTACTCCAAAGTGTGGACAAAACACAAGAAAGTAGATAAAACCAAGCATGGAACATCAAAAATTATAGATACATTTGCAATGTATCACTTCTTCCGTCCTATATATAATAGGCCGGGTCTCAAAGCTGTATGCAGAGATGTTTCATACATGCACAACTACAATACCAACATAATGTCGGTTCATGATCTCTTTCCTAATACAATCAAGTCTTTATCGGTTGCTTCCTTGGGCTATCATCTAAAACCTTCATGGGCCATAAGCCTTTTACCCGATATAGGGTAGCGAATCATAGTTATCCGAGTAACCGTACCTATGTCACCAAATCTCCCACCGGGGAGTACCATTTTTCTATTATTATTATTTGGTCGGTAGCCAAATTCAAAATCTCTGTCGAGCGGCAAAATCAAACACCGACTTTGAAGCATTTCCCGCCCAGCCGTTTCTCGGCATATTCCCCACTCCATGGCATCTTTCGCTCATCCATTCAGCCCGCCCGCCCAGACGCGGCGCCCTTTCGCATTATCATCTACCGCCCTTTCTTTCCTCCAACTAAGAGGCCAAATCTCCCACCGGGGAGTACCATTTTTCTATTATTATTATTTAGCCGGTAGCCAAATTCAAAATCTCTGTCGAGTGGAAAAATCAAACACCGACTTTGCAGCATTTCCCACCCCACCGTTTCAAAAACTTTGAGGCAAAATCTCCCACCGAGGAGTACCACTTTTCTATTAATTATTATTTGGCTGGTAGTCAAATTCAAAATCTCTGTCGAGCGGCAAAGTCAAAAACCGACTTTGAAGCATTTCCCGTCCCACCATTTCAAAAACTTTGAGGCCAAATCTCCCACTGGGGAGTACCAATTTTCTATTATTATTATTTGGCCGGTAGCCAAATTCAAAATCTCTGTCGAGCGGCAAAATCAAACACTGACTTTGAAGCATTTCCCGCCCCGCCATTTCAAAAACTTTGAGGCCAAATCTCCCACCAGGGAGTACCACTTTTCTATTAATTATTATTTGGCCGGTAATCAAATTCTAAATCTTTGTCGAGCGGCAAAATCAAACACCGACTTTGAAGCATTTCCTGCCCCACTGTTTCAAAAACTTTGAGGCCAAATCTCCCACCGGTGAGTACCATTTTTCTATTATTATTATTTGGTTGGTAGCCAAATTCAAAATCACTGTCGAGCGGCAAAATAAAAAACCGACTGTGAAGCATTTCCCGCCCCACTGTTTCAAAAACTTTGAGGCCAAATCGCCCACCGCGGAGTACCACTTTTCTATTAATTATTATTTGGCTGGTAGTCAAATTCAAAATCTCTGTCGAGCGGCAAAATCAAACACCGACTTTGAAGCATTTCCCGCCCCACCGTTTCAAAAACTTTGAGGCCAAATCTCCCACCAGGGAGTACCACTTTTCTATTAATTATTATTTTGCCTGTAGTCAAATTCAAAATCTCTATTGAGCGGCAAAATCAAAAACTGACTTTGAAGCATTTCCCGTCCCACTGTTTCAAAACTTTGAGGCCAAATCTCCCACCGGGGAGTACCACTTTTCTATTAATTATTATTTGGCCGGTAGCCAAATTCAAAATCTATGTCAAGCGGCAAAATCAAACACCGACTTTGAAGCATTTCCCGCCCCACTGTTTCAAAAACTTTGAGGCGAAATCTCCCATAGGGGAGTACCACTTTTCTATTATTATTAATTCAAAATCCCTATCGAGCGGCAAAATAACACACCGACTTTGAAGCATTTCACGCCCCTCCGTTTCAAAAGCTTTTGACTTTAAAATTCCCATTCTAACCATTGTTCAAATGCCCTATGGGCACGCAAAGTTGGTAGCTTGGGGGCACGATCGTAATTATTTTTCTGTTCACCTCCATAGTCTTGATTTGTGTAGT